>JAOTAY010000001.1:12182557-12209656 GCA_025629805.1 Erythroxylum baracoense
TTTTATATGAGAATAAACATAACCGACGGAGGTTATGTTATGTGGCTGTTCAATTGGTGTCCTTTCAAGGTGTCTAATTGCCAACAACAAGCAATTAGTGATACATGGGAAAGATGGAACAAGATAATATATGATTAATTTATACTTCTTACCAAACCATATATGATTGCCAAATATGACTACAAACATGACCCATGTTTTCAGGCGTATACATGATAATACAGGGTTATGTATTATCATAATTATTTCAAACTCATGATCTATTTTACGTAACAATATAAAAGGAAATGTTTATTCTAAGATACATTTCATCAAACAACTCATAGGTAACCTGAATTAACTCTAACTAATAACAAAACAACTGCATTTTTTAATTATTTACCAACAACAACACATTTAAACCACAAATAAACCAACAATTCAACTAAAAATGCATAAATGAACAATTATAACAAAACCCATATATCCACCACCGACGGTATACATATAAGCATGTAAGACCTTTGTTTTTTGGAGACCAAATAAACTTAATAGAGACGTTACCTGAAAATGATGCACGATTGACTAAAAACGAAGTAAAAATCGAGGGTGGAAGCACAAAAATTAAAGAATGGATGGCGAGGAGAGGGAAGAGAGAAAAATAGCAGAGGAGAGGGAGAAGGGGGTCTTCGGGTTTGTAAACGATGATGATAAAATGACATTGTTTGGATTAAAATCAAACAACGTCGTTTTATTTTATGACCATTTTGACACTTACTAACAGAAATTCATTTCTGTCGATATTTTATAGACGAAAATGTGGTCCCATTGTTATTCAAGTTGCTTATTTTTCCCATCAGCTATTATCGCCTAATTTTGCAACGCCTTCGTGTTCTGTTGCTATAATACTTCAAAAAACTCACGGGGATGTTTTCACTCCATTTTTATTAATGAATGTTTTAGCCGTTGGTAAATCTATCAACTTTACTGACAAAAAGTCAATTTTTATCGCTAATTTATGATAGAATATGTTCTGTCGGTAATTTTTCATCACTAATTCCTACTTTACTTGTAGTGATAGCTTAGGGAAAGTTTAAGGAGACTTGTGTATACTGAGCTTCTATAAAATGTTGTGGTTTCCTTAATTATAGTTGCTTCCTT
This sequence comes from Erythroxylum baracoense, assembly GCA_025629805.1. Taxonomy (NCBI): domain Eukaryota; kingdom Viridiplantae; phylum Streptophyta; class Magnoliopsida; order Malpighiales; family Erythroxylaceae; genus Erythroxylum; species Erythroxylum baracoense. The sequence continues at coordinate 12,183,698 of JAOTAY010000001.1, forward strand.
GTGAATTCAGATATATTTCACAATGATATAATTGACTTTCCAAATGACGGATGAAAGGGGTTAAAGAATGTATAAGTTTTTCCATTATTTTTGTATGATAAAAACAATCTTACAAATTTTTTTACTAAAGGTAGATCCTTTGTTTCATTTCTACATATATTGCCTCCATTGTATAGTAAAGACTAGAATAGATTATTTTAATATAATAAAACTATCCTTACAAATTTTTTTACTAAATGTAGATCCTTTGTTTCATTTTTACATGTACTAACTCCATTATATAGCACAAACTATAATGGATTCTTTGACATAACTATCAAGTTGTAATTTTGAAAATTTTCTACTCATCAAATTTTATTTTACATTGTCATTGATGCTTTTAAACAACCCTAGCAGATAAGAGATAAAACATTGAATAAATGTTTAATAAAGTTTATACCTTACTTAAAGGAAAGATAAAGAAAAGCCTAAGGAATGAAATTATGAGTCCTAATTAGATAATTGAGCTCAGAGTCAATCTATAAGGTATTAGGCATCCTATTCTACTAGCCTGAATGGTTATCTAGATCTAAAAAAGGTCAACAAATTTGGAGAGTTAGAAAGGAAATAAATTTGAGTATGGTTTAAAAGTAGGTTGAAGTAAATAGAATAAAACATATGGCTGAATAAAATATCTATAACGATGTTTAGAAATGAAATAAAAATTAACGCATATGAATGAATGCTTGAGAGTTTATGATTTTATCTATTATTTAAAATATAATATCTAAAGGTTCCTAGACTTTCTCATAAGGATTAAAAACAAAATAAAGTTGATATGTTATTATTTTTTAAAAGATCTTTAAAACGAATATGATTTTAAAAATGAATTTAAATTAGACATGATAATGGACCTTATTCTTTAAAAAGCAATAAATTTAAGAAAAAATTGAACAAACCCTTGGAAAAATAAAAATTATTAATTAAATGCTTGAGAAGAAACAAATAACTTTATAAGGTGAAAGGAAGGTAGACTTATAAAATGAAAAAGTATTTATAGATAAAATGATATAGATGTAAATGCTTGAGAAGAAACAAATAACTTTATAAGGTGAAAGGAAGGTAGACTTATAAAATGAAAAAGTATCTATAGATAAAATGATAAAGATATAAATGATAAAGATATATTAAAAGGGTAACCTTAAAAGGATTTATGTTAAATAAAAAATTGAAAATCATTTTAAGAAAAAGTATTAAAAATGATTGTTTAAAGAATGAACAAACTAGGCCAAGTTGTATATAAAATGGGTTAAGTCAAACATTATTTAGATAAAATGGGTCGGGTTGAAATACACACTAACCTCAACAAATTCTAAAGTATTTTTTTATTTTATACATATTCAACTTTTTTTTAGTTACATATTTTTTCTTCCAAATCATTCTCTTGAACCATTTAGTTAATAAACTCTCTCTCTCTCTCTCTCAAGCTCATTATATAAGCCATTCACATTAATATATAAGCAGGCATATGAATGAAAGCAAGGTCAATAAGAAAATAAATTTTAAGTCATTTTTGGGTTTTAAGTATATACTATGCATTTAGACACTGAGCATAGGATTCAATTATTTGAAAAGTTCATTTGGTCTAGACGTTAAAAACATGATTTCACATATATTTTAAAGCCTAATAAGGAACTTTATCCTTTGCTTTGACTTGTTATAACTTCCCCTTGTACTTCTTTTTAGATTTAATGTTAAAATTAAATAATCAAATAAGGCCTAGAAAACTCTTATGGTATGGTAGAATTTCAAAAGTTACAGGTTTAAGAAGCTAAATGACTATCAATTAGGCTAAATTGAGTCTAATGCAATGTGAAAATACCAAAAGAAACAATTAAATCAAGTCAAAAATATATCAAACAAAAATTTATGTGAAGTTGGATATTTATAGGAATCAAACTACATATATCTTATTTTAAAATTCAAGTCAATATCATTTCAAAAAATATGGTGTTAGTTATGATCAAGGGAACAAAGCATATGATCTTATCCTAATTTGAATTAACAAACAAAATATTAAAAATTAATAAACCAAAATTAGTGAAAAAATCAACATGATCAACTTGTCAAATATGCACCAAATGTTTACTATCATGAATGTTAAGAAGATTAATAAAAATGTTTTATAAGATTTCATAAACCAAAGAATTGGTATTCTAGAAGATTTCTTGATTAAAATATAATTGTATATTAAGAAAAAGTCACAAGCATGTGTTAATAGAACCCAATCGATTAGATTATATTTGGAGAAGACAAAATCAATAAAAATAGATGCACATATGAAATAAATGTCTATATCATCTGGCAAGAAGAACATAAAATGAACAAATAATCACAATATATTAACCCAAAAAATATTAAAATGTTCTAAATGGGGAAAACAAAGTTAAAGAAAACAAAAGGCATATGTCTAATAGCCAAAAAACCCCAAACTTATGAATACATAAATGGTAAATAAATTAAAAACTTTACTCTTCATATGTGATGATTTAGCTTCTCAAGATAATATGAACTTCTTTAAGAAGCAAAAATTTTAGTTAAGGTAAAATAGTTGTTTCTTTTTAAAAAAGAATAAGTAAATAATTGATTGAATAAGGAGTTGTTAAAATTATATAAGCAAGAATAAGGTTGAATAACTAAAAAATATTCGAGTATTTATGGGTATAAGTACCACACACCATTCCACCATAGTGTAATTTAAAGTCAAAGAAATCTTCTTTGCACCTCCAATATCTTTCACTTATCTATATGGTTGTCAACTATAAGGAAGTTACAAATTTGGTTGGAAGGGATAGCTAGTTGAAAATGTTACTTAATCGAACAAAGAGATAGCAAACAACTGGAAAATTTAAAAAACCATTTCTGGAAAAATGCAAGGTGGGAAAAAAGTTGGACATGGGGCACATAAGCTAAAACTTGGGAAGGAGAAAAAAAATGAAGAAGAATACAAGATTAACCATAAAAAAAGAACAAATAAGACAAGATGACTAGCCAAAAGAACCAAAGGCAACAAGCTAGACATGAAGGAGAAGAGACAAAAGCATAAAGGAAGAAAAAGAAGAAAAGTGAAAATAGGAACTAAAGGAGCAAGGAAAAGCTGGGGTGCTAAAGTAATAAACATGGTGAGAGAAGGAGAAGCCAATAAAGTGAAGTAAGCATAGAAGGGAACAGCTAAGGATAATATGATAGAAACACCAAAATCCTATATAAAAGATAGAGCTTCTCACATTATGTTAGATGCCACATTTTTCAACCTTTATAACTCTTATATTAGGTTGTAACACTCATAACTTGAAGAGGTCAATCAGTAAATTGAATTATAAATTTTTAACTTATAAAAGCATCCAAACAAAATGATGAATGAGCAACGTTGGAAGTTAATTTCAAAGTTATGAAATATGAATGAGGAAATTTTAAATGGTGTAAATTGAATCCCTAGCTTGCTAAATTGAATCCCTAGCTTGCAAACTTGTAACGAAAGAAGAAAACATAAAACAAGAGGTTCCTAAAAATATTGAACCTAATATTAAAAATGAAACTAAGAAACTTGAAATCTAAGGCCCTGTTTGTTTCCGTTACTTCTTTCGATTTTTCGTTGCGATTTTCATGAAAAAATAAACAACTCTTTGTTGCCATTTGTAGATTCTAAAAATAATAAAACCGCAACAGGTTTACGAAAATGTAAAAAAGACGTTTTTCTAAGACTTGAAAACAAGTTTTCTTATTTTTAGAATCAGTTTCGGCACTGCGTCGACTCTTCTACATCTTCAAGCCCTGCTGTAATTTTTTTGGCCATTATTCCAGGATTGTTTTTGTTTCTTTTGTTTGTTACTCTGTTATTATGTTCCTTATGTTCCTACAATTTTTCCATGTATTTTTTATCAGTGCTTGCTTTCGTATCTCTCTCTGCGTTCTGCGCTTGCTTTCGTCTCTCTCTCTGCGTTCTGTGCTTGCTTTTATCTCTCTCTACAATTTTGTTATTATGTTTCTGCGACTTATCCACTGCTGCGTCACTGCTTTACTTCATTGCTGCGTAACACATTTCTTTGGTTACTTCACTGCTGTATTACTTGAGGGTGTTGATACTGAGACAAATCGTTCAAGACTTATGCTTGGGTATGACGGGCTTCATGCAACAAGGATGTTCGTTCAAAACTTATGTCGCAACCATGTTATACTTGTTTGATTTATTTTTTTCTTTTTGTTTTTGGTTTTTTAAGCTTCATATATAATATCACGGTGGAGCTACCACTCTTATGTAACGTACTCTTTAGTTTCCTTTCCACTCTCAATGTTCGTATCTATTGTTATCTATCTATCATACACAAAACTAAAGACTGTACTACTGGAATTTTGGAGGACGAAGTTTAGAGAGAGAAAGCATAGTAAAACAGAGGCAAACATAGTAAGTTTCAAGGACTCAACAACACATTGAGATATACAGCTGAAGTCTTTGAGCTGGAGAAAGGGAAAGAAGGTTGTATGATGGGAAATATGAGAGTTGATGTTGAACTCTCTTCAAATTTTCCTGATCTTCTGTTTACTTAATCTTTTCTAGGTAGGCTGTCTTGTGAACCCAAGTAATGAAATAAGACGAAAACTGGACTTTAGCTTCATATAATTTCTGGGTATTATTATATCATATAGTTCGTCTTTCTTTAAGTTACCATGTTGACTATCCATGTCAATTGGTTTCTTTATTTTCATGCTGAATTTGGTATTGTAAAGTGTATGAATGATTAGATAAAGGGATATTGAGTATAATTTGGACCTAAGTTTATCATTTAAATAAGAGTCTTGTTCTAAGTTTTTCCGCGTAGAGGAATGAGATTTTTTTGGCTGAATACCATTTCGCAACACTTGCATTTGGAATTCTTTGTGATGCTTAAACCTTGGGAAATACGGTTCATTATAGAAAGTTGGAACCATAGCAACATTAAATAGTATGGGCAATTATTCTGGAGGCTTGGGCAATCGTGATATGTTGGTGCAGGATAGTGCAAATGGGTTGGTGCAGGACAGTGCAAATAGGTGGTCTTTATATTTAGAGCAGATTATTGTGTAAGTTTTTTTAATAATATTTGATTTGTATACATTCTAATTTTAGCTACAATAATAATTAATTAGTTTAAAAATATATTGTATTATATTATAATTATTACACATAAGAGTATAATTACAAAAAATAAAAATAGGATGATAAAATCAAGCATGTTTTTGTTTTTAGTTTTTTATTACAAATCTCAACCAAATAGGTTTTTGCATTTCAGTTTTTATATTACAAATCTCAACCAAGCAGGTTTTTGTTTTTGTAAAAAAAACAAAAACTAAAAACAGGAAACTGAAACTAAAAACAACAACAGAAAAATAAAAGTGGAACCAAACGATCCCTAAATAAAACAAAAGAAGCAAAAATGGAAGAGAGAAAATGAGGGATACCTTTTAAATGTTCCTGCTTGTGTCAATCCCTCTAGCTCAATCGAAATAACCTAAATAAAATAAATAGAACAAAATAGATGAACAGAGGCCTTAAGAGAAGCTTAGAATGAAAATTATCGAACAAAATAAAATTCTAAACAAAAGAACTATTAAATGAACAATAAAAGGATGTATCATAAGTTAAAGAACAATCTTTTGGGCAAATCTTTGTAGTAAAAGAGTTTGTTTTAATTCTTCAGAAATAGCCTCTCTATTATATATATAAGTAAAGTTGTGTATTATCGAACTTCTCTAGATTTCATAATTCAGTGGAATATTAACTGGATGTTGATAATGATGAGAAGTTTCTTCTAGCTCTAAATAATGGTTTAGTCAGACACGAGAGCTGAAAGAAATAAAGAAGAGAAAAAAATACAATAAAAGCCAACGTTGATGGGAGGAACGAGATTGCGCTCATTAGATGACATTGACGACCTAAATATTTTATTGATTGTTTTTATAAAAGAAAATATACGAAGGAGGAAGGATAATAAATATAAAATTGCAAGTCTTTTTATATTTTATATTTTATATTTTATTGTTTAATTTTTAAAAGTTTTTCAGTTTAAACAGATAACTCACTTTTAAAAATTGTCCTTTCTATATGGGCTATGTGGCATCTCCTTTTTTACATAGTTTTTGGCATTTTAAATATAAAAACCACCAATTTAATTGTCACGTAAGGTTCAAAAATTATGTGGAAAAACACAAAAATTCATATAACTCTTCTTAAAATCAAATTTTTTATATGATCTAAGACTGATATTAGTAAAACATTAATAAAAATAATCTTTTAATATGAGGTTTCTAATTTTTAAGAGTATGAATACTTATTAAAAACTTTAAAAATTAGATATTGAAATGAAAAGTAAAAGATTTGATATCTTTTAATTAGTCATCCATGAAAAAGGAAAATAAGAAGAAAAAACAAGTTGCTATTCAATTGCCGGAACAAAATGTCCAGAAGATGGGTTCTTAAATGCTGAATCCTATTCTCATTCGACACGGTTCAGTTTCTTCTCATTCTCTTTTTTTTTAATGAAGAATTTAAATTTGTTGTCTTTTATATATGCACCGAGTAAATTTTCATATTGATACAATAACTTGTAAATCATATTAATTGGGTACTTTACAACTGGCTCTATCAATTTTTATCCCTCCGGAATAATTATCCGTATCCTTGTGCAGGCCATGTTAATCTTATCCGTATCCTTCTAATTTTATCAGATGTCGCCAACGAGACCCATCCTCATCAAAACTCCATCACTTTTTGTGCCAATGCTTCATTATTTTTTGCATCCTTTTCAGTAGACCCATCCTCGTGAAAACTCAATCACTTTTTGTGCCAATGCTTCATTATTTTGGTGGCTATCGTTCCATCCTGCATCCTTTTCAGCGTTTGCCTGTTTCATGTTTTAAGGAAGAACGTCATAACTTGGTTTATTTCTTAATCATCCTTTCTTCTTCTTTCCTTTTTATTTTCCAATTGTACAATCCAGTCCTTCTTCGTGTCGCAATTTGGTTTTTATGTAATTTTTTGATCTAAAAGAAATTCAAAGCACTAATAATTCTTAAGAAAGCAGACTACTTTTCTTATCTTATGACAAAAATATGTCTAATTAAAAAGAAAATTCAAAACTTAAAGAAAAGATAAAAGTATGGCTCTTAAAAAATATAATAAAATGGACAAAATTAAGTATAAGTAGATACAACCAAGAAATTCAAATTCAAATAGAATTTTAAAAAATTACTATTCCTCTATTGTTATGCTAATAATCTAAGTTATAAGTCAGCATTATCAGTACAAAACAAATCCTCCAATCTCATGTCCGACTAATATGGAGTGCTTTTTAGGTGCCAGGAATCTAAATATGAGTTGCAGTACCTTCACTTTTGATTCAGTGGTATGTCTCTACGATCCTGTCTCCTCCAGAACGAAATGGAAGTTGTACCGTCCTGAGGCGACGTCAATGGAGGATTTTCAACCAGTAACGGTTTAGAAATCGTGGAGTACTGTATAAGGAATGATGTTTTGCTGGACGCGTGTCGCAAGTCCAGGACGGAATTGGATACATTCAAGAATGATAACGACGATGATAACGACGCTGTAACCCCACTTGGTGTCTTCTACCGCAATTTTCTCAACCACCGGATATGGAAAGCTTCAAACCTTAGACCTTCACTTTTGTGCTTGGCTCTGTTTCATTCGTTGGGAATCGCAAATCGTATCTTCCTGTCGGTTTACCTATAATATCGATGCGTAATTTCTGCAGAATCTTTATCTAATTCTAACGCTCGGAACGGCCAACTCAACGTATAAATGGATGATCAGGATAAAGTGGGGATTGGTGCCAGAGGGAATCACATCTCCGGAACGGCCCCTCCAGCGTAAAGAAACAATCTTGATAACTAAACAGGGGTTACCCAGTCAGAAAATGTCTGTGTGTTTGTATGGCATCTAAGTCCATATAAAATTTGATAATTACTCACAATCCATATACAAACAAAAACCTGTCTGAGCATATACGAGATCAGAAACAAGAAGATGAACAAAAGCAAAACTTAAAAAGAAAAAGTCCTACTACTGTTTATGATTAATTAGCCTCCCCCTTTAACGATTAATTTTCATAATATTTACTTCGACTGCTACCGTTGCAGACGTTGTTGTCACCTTGCCAACTCCAAACTATATCCTTAAGAGCAGGCCTAACATCTTCCTCACAGAATTTTGCGTATTCCAATGTGTCACCGGCCGACTTGGAGAACTCAACTACGGCAACCTCCGGCGCTACCTCGAACACCTCTGCCGTCACAGATAACCGCCCTTTTCTCCCTTCGGTAGGGCCTTGAAGCCATACTTTGAAGTCTTTGGCCTTGGCCACCTTAAAGTTGAGACCTTTTGCGACACTCTCAATCTTGCTTATGATGGCACATGCCGAGCACTTTGAAGTGAAGATGGACGCAGTTTTTCTCTTGGTTTCAAACAAACTCGACAGATCAAACCCTGAAGACATCGAAGATATGAACTCGAACGCGTTGAAGAATTTTGGAGATGATACTTTGAGATTGACAACAGCAGAACAATTATCAGCATCCTCTGTTTTGTTGTCCAAGTTCGATTCTTCCGGGGAAAAAGCCACCGGCTTTGAAATTCCCTTGCGAAACCAAGGCACTCGAGTGATGGCCGGTATGCTGATTCTTCTTTGCGGGTCTGCCACTAACAGCTTTGAAATCAATCGCTTAGCTTCTGAAGTAAACCACTGTGGGCATTCAAATTCAGCTTTGAAAATTTTCCTGTACATCTTCATAACATTCTCATCTTGAAACGGCAAAAAACCAGCAAGAAGCACATAGAGAATCACCCCACACGACCATATATCAGCTACGGATCCATCGTAACCCTTCTTTCTTAAAACCTCCGGAGCGACATACGCCGGAGTCCCACACTGCGTATGTAGAAGACCATCGTTTCGTAGCTGCTCCGGCAAAGCAGACAAACCAAAATCAGAGATTTTAAGATCTTCGTTTTCGTCTAACAATAAGTTCTCAGGTTTCAAGTCTCGGTGAGATACACCTCTACTATGGCAGAAATCGATTGCGCTGATTAATTGCTGAAAGTATTTGCGAGCAACATCTTCTTTGAGCTTGCCTTTGGCGACCTTAGCAAAGAGCTCACCTCCACGAACGTACTCCATGACAAAGAAGATCTTGGTCTTGGTGGCCATGACTTCATTGAGCTTGACGACGTTTGGGTGGCGAACAAGTCTCATGACCGATATTTCTCGCTTGATCTGCTCCATCATGCCTTCTTTTTTCACTTGGTCTTTGTTGATCACTTTGATCGCTACGCTCTCTCCACTCACCAAGTGTTTTCCGTAATAGACTTTCGCAAAAGTCCCCTTCCCCAATAGCCTTCCCATCTCATACTTTCCAAACAGAACATGTCTCTCCTCCATTAATATCAGAAACTCAAAATCACCCTTCTCTTTCAAGTAAAAAATAAGGGGAAAAAAACTGATTCAGGGGATGGTTCAGGCTTTATGCCTATCAATCAATCAAAAGCCAAACCGATTTGGGCTTACGGTGTTGTCAGATGAAGAACGCTGAAAAGGGATCCAGGAGAGAACAGAGAATAAAATGAAGCTAAGAGACTCCATAAAGGGTTGCGAATGAGCTTGTGTAGAGTTTTGGAGGTTATCAAGGAGTAGCTAGGTTAATAAGAGGCACTGATTTTGAGGAGGAGCTGAAAGACTGCACACCGGGTTTATGGCACGTAGTATTCTTCCGACTACGGGCGAGGCAACGACAGCACATAGAAATAGAATTGTAACTGGAAACATCTTCTTTTTGTTTAAAATTTGTTATTTATTAGTGGCGGATCAAATATAATTCGTTACTGAGATGGAGTTAATAGTACAAAAGCACTCCAGAGTCCGACAAACAGAAAACGCGTTTAGTTAGCAAGTTAAAATTTGGAATTAACCTTTTTTTTAATTTTAATTTTTCACGCATTAGCCTGACCTGATCTCTGTATTTATCATAGACTTACGAGTCTTGGATCTATTGTTGCTTTATCACGGTAGCTATACCCAAGGTGATAAAGTAGGCTAAAGAGAGCCGTTTGGTTCAACACGATGTGTCGTAGACTTGAGACTAGACGGAAAGGGAGAAGTTAAGAGTCGGCTTTATTTTCATCGCAGTTATTGCTATTTATAATATCGGAAGGGTTTTGGTGTTATGTTCACCTTAATCAAACTAGACTAGCAGACGCCTAACACTGTACTGAAGTCATGGGGTTAAGATATTTCCATTTTCAAGCAAAGTGGTTGGCTAGTCTTAGCAGACAAATGAGATGGAGTCTGTAACATTTTTTTTTTTAATTATACGCTCCAGAGGTTTGTAGGTGCAAAATGAATAAAAACGGAATCGATAATTGATAGAATTAAAAACATTTAAATGGGCAATTGACCCATTTCACATTATTTATAAGGACAATAGTGCCGTCGTGGCAAGTAGCATCTGGTCAGCAGACAAATTTGACTTCTAAGTATAACCTAATTACCAGTTATCTCTTCTTTATTTAATTCCAATTTCTACATGTCTTTTTTCCTTATTGCTGTGTCTATGGAGGATTTTTCATCATGTAAAAGAGAAGAAATAGAGACTCATCAAGATTGGTGGCAGATGGCTTTATGAGACAGCAAAACTGGAGAAGTCCTTTGTTAGCGAACCCTCAAACCAAAACGTCATTTGAACCAGAAGGGTAGTCACTGTCTTAGCGAACTTACAACTGTCATATACCCTGAATTATAAGAACGAAGCATGAATGTTTGCTATCAGGGAAAATACGCTTCATAATTTGGAGATTTAAACCGGAGTTTAGGGTCTAAACGGTTCAGTGACAACTTGACAATTATCAAATCATCTCAAACTCCAATTACTTGGAACTTTGACTAGTGAACAACTACAAAAAAATACGATTCAAGGGCAATACTTAAACATGTTTTCCTCTTTTTTATAGCTGATAGGCTTATTATCTCTCCTCCTGCATCCATTCTTCAAGCTGGCATATAGAAGTGACAATCCGTTATGGTTGGATTTTTTCTTGATAAGAGGATATCCTTTACAGCCATGAAAACCTGTGCTTGGAGTAATTGGAAACAATTTGGCTTGATTGATATTATTCTGAATAATGAAGAAATCTTTTTTTTTCAAATTTAATGCCATTGATTCACTGAATGAGGCGATTAAAACTAGACCTTGGAACATTTATAACAAACCTTTCCTCATTTAGCTATAGAGACCTAGAGTCAACTTTGATGGTATTAAATCAACCAATATTCCATTGCGGATATGTATTTATGAAACACCTTTAGAATATTGGACAATTAAAGTTTTGAGTCATCATGCAAGCTTTATAAGGAAACTCTTTTTTTGCTTGGATCAAGCCATTGCTGAAACAAAGAGAATCAATTTTGCAAGAGTTTGTACGGCCGTCGTCGCCCTCACTGGCATGAATTTGTTCCCATCATGAGGTACAATGAAAATCTGCAGGTTGTAGAAGATGAAGTAAGGGTCACCTGTGCATAGAAACCACCTAACATAAAACGAAAAGAAGTATGGAAGCCTATAGGAGAGGTGTTTAACATTAAAAGTTATTTTGAATTAATGCAAGAGAATGTGGATTTGAGTTCATATCTCTAAGCTTATGAGGATCTAAACATTGACATCTTACAAAATACCCTCGTTGTTCCTGCTGATTCACTGAGCAAGAATCCATCAGAGGAGAACATTTTTAAAATTCTAACATCATCCAACACCTTACCTATAATGGAAACCTATGAACCAAGCTCAAAAGATTTTTTAAACCAGTGTCTACAAATTCAATTCCAGAATCCCTAGTTCCTGGAAGTGAAATGGCATATGTCTAACCTCTAATACTCTTGTAGTACCTATAATTGTATCCTCTCGTGCTAATGTACTGCTTCTAATAGTCCTGCGGTGTCTATGAGTGAATCCTATCATGATGCTATATGCATAATTTTAGATAGACTTATAGAATATGTTTATCCTTATAGTGAATCCACTCCAACTTCCCCACATGAGGATGAATTCCAACCAGCCTCAAGAAGAAAATTAGGTAGAAAGAAGAACTTAGGTTCTTCTATTCTGAAAAATGATATTCTCTTCTTAGAATATTAAGGGTTTGAATTCCCTTGAAAAGCAACAAGTTGTTAGTAATTTTGTTGCTGTTAATAATATATCTCTTTTTGGCATTATGTAGACCAAAATGAAACAAAATCACTGTATTATTTTGAATTTGTTTCCCAGTAGTTAAAAGGCCATTTCTGACCCAAGTTCTCATCCAAATGGAAGAATTTTCTTAATTTGCAATTTTGATATGCTTGGGCTTCTGAATTCCTTTACCTATGATCAGTCCATACATCTGGAAATCAGAATTCTCAGAGTAAGTTACTATTGGATATCTCAGTGATTCATGCTTTTAATCATGCTTATTAGAGAACTCAACTTTGGAATAAGCTTGAAATTTTCGTCGAAGGATCAATTCTCTTTGGATTCTACTTGGAGACTTCAATGTTACTATTCATATTGATGAAGCTAATGGAAATTTCTTAAATAGACCTTTGTATGAAGACTTTAAATATTACGTTGATGCAATTGATGTCAGTGATCTACCAAGAGGTGGAAACTGTTTTACATGGAGTAACAAATATAAAGACTTTACTTTCCTAAGGAAAAAGCTGGATAGGGGCATGTCTAATTCGAAATGGACACAAAATTTTCATAATTCTTATGCTTTCTTTCCTATCCAATGATATTTGATCGTTCGCCTATACTAATTTTTTCATATTATTTAGAGCCAACTATCAGACATCCATTTAGATTAAACAATTTCTTGATAAGTATTGAAGGTTTCAAAGATGCTCTCAGAAAAGAAATGAGCTTTTTCCACTCAAGATCTAAGCAATTTCAGTGTGTCAAAAAACTTAATAGCATCAGAGAGGAAACTAAATTCTTCTATAAAGAGAACATCGACAACATTCACCACTTATTGAATATTGCTAGAGAAGCCTTAGATAGGGCACAAAATAAACTAAAGTTGGATCCTACCAATGCCCTATTACAACAATCTAAAGTGCATGCCCCTTCTAATTATATTAGAGTAGTTAAATTTGATTATTCATTGCGTAAACAAAGTTCTAAAAACAGATGGTTAGTAGAAATTGATAGAAATTTAGGTCATAGATCTGTCAAACCAAAGAAATCAACTAATAAAATTGTATCTTTGATGCTAATGGTACTCAACTCCACTCACAGGTTGAATTTATTTTACAAGCTGTTAAACACTTTAAGCAGCTGTTAGGCTCTCAATCTTTAGTCTCCTTTTCTAGCAAACTCAACAAAAGATATCCTCAAGTGATGCTGACTCCTTTCGAGATTGAATTGGAAATTAAGTCTCTAGCTTAATGCAAAGCCCTGGTTCCAGATGGTTTCAATAGTTTATTCTTTTATGAGAATTGTAGCATTATGAGAGGTACTGCCATATATGTTGCATAGGATTTCTTTAGTAATAAAACCTTATTGAAGGAGCTCAACAAAAATTTTATTACATTGGTTCCTAAAAAGAGACATCATCAATCCCTTAATAACTTTCGACCAATCTCTCACTGCTCATCCATTTATAAAATCATCTCCAAAATAATAGCAAAAAGGCTTAAAAGAGTACTACCTAGTCTAGTGGATGTCTCTTAATGCGCTTACATTCCTACTAGGCCTATTGGGCATAACATAGCAATTGCACAAGAACTTTTCAAACATTACAACAGGAGGAATACTAGTAAGAATTTTGCAATTAAGCTGGATTTTCAAAAGGCCTATGAGTTGATAGATTGGATTTTCATTCTTAATTTGGTAAAAGCTTTTAGATTTCCTCATATCTTCATTGAATGGATTCATCAATGCATTTTAATTATGTTTTACAAAATTTTGGTGAATGGTTAAGTTTTCCTCTTATTCAAGTTGGCAAGGGTATCAGGCAAGGTGATCCTATTTCACCCTACCTGTTTGCATTAATTTCTTAAGTACTTACTAGGCTAATCAAAAGAACTGCTTTAAGGAACTCCAGCTTTAAATTCCATGCAAAATGTAAGAAACTCAATATAAACAACCTCAGTTTTTTATGACATTTTTATCTTCACTAAAGCTAATATTAAATCCATTACTCTGATCTATGAGGCATACAATATGTTCACTTTCTTATCTATTTTGTTTATTAACTTTAAAAAAATCTAGCTTTTATCTCTCATTTAGTGGTTCTTATTTGGTCCCAAGAATATCTGATGTCACAAGTTCCAAAATTTCTCACCTTCCAGTTACATACCTTAGCGTTCCTATTTCTTCCACAAAACCAACATTTATGGATTTCGAGCCTTGGCCTTTTTAGTAATATTAAAAATAAGATTGAAAGCTGGTGCTCCAAAGTTTTATCTTTTATAGGCAGGTGTCAATTGATCAATTTTGTTTTTATATCTTTACCTTGTTATTAGGCCTCACATATCATTTTTCCTTATGTAGTTATTAAGGAGATTGAGAAACTATTCAAGAATTTCCTTTCAAAGATAAAGATTATGGAAACTTGAAAGTTAAATGGGCATAAGTTTGTCCACCTAGAAGTTATAGTAGTCTAGGCATTTTATCCTTCACACTTCTCTACTCAATTCTTCTTACAAAGAGACTCTATAGATTATTCATCGATAAAAATTCAATAAAGTTAAAATAAATCCACTCTTACTACATCAAGGATCAAAGTTTGTGGAATATCATATAATTTTCCAACTTTTTATGCTCTTTTCAACAATTTCCTCAAATTCAAAGAAGTGATTAAGAGTCACCATAAACACATAGTGCATGATGGTAAATCCACATAGTTCTTATAAGATCCTTGGACTTCATTTGGTCTTATCTCCTTAATGTTGTATTATAGCTTCTTCTTTATCAATCTACATACTAACATCAAAGTTGTAAATGCATTGGATCTCATGAATGGCATATTATCTAATAACTCATCAGCTATAACCACATTTCTATCTTTTGTTGTACTTAATCCTCTGTTAGCTCAAGGCTTAATGATTTTGATGATGACATTTCGGTTTGGATTTATTTCCTTCTATTTCTAATGGATTAATTCTCCAAAGGAAATAAAATCATATGATAAATGTTTCCTTTCTTGCAGAAACCTTCCTTATGAACGAACTTGATTTATTAGAAATGATTCCATAATATCTTGAAGGATCTTACAATTCGCAATCAGCTCCGTGATATGATCATTTGTCTTAACATCTAGATAGTAGAAGATTTTATCAAATATGGTATTGAAGATTCAAAGTCAATATAAGATATAAGAGAAGCAACAACTAGTTTGAAGAAGATGTCTATTTAAAGAAGAGTTACTACATTTTGCAAACGAGCGAACATAATCTAGAATCTTTGAAATACTTCAGAAGCATCAATATTCCCAAAATTCATGTCTTGATCAAAATCTCTTGTGCTTTAGGAAGCGACAATTCTTTTTGTGAGAGATCATTGAAGCTTATATGGAGTAAATTACTTCTTCATTTGTTGAGAGCTTGTAAAGGCTAGCAAAATACTACTAGTATGGAAGGTTGAAAAACTTTGAAAAATATGTACTCATGAGCTTAAAGAGGCTCGTCAAATTACTACTTAGATTTTCATTATGAAACACTCAAGTTGGATACTCGGGAGCTAGAGGTAGGCTTGGGTTGTAAGCTAAACCGATATAAATCAATTTCGTTCTTCTCTCTCTTCTTTTAAACTTTTATATTTCCTCATTATATTGTGCTTGTGTTTATTTCAGCAAGAGACTCCTTCATTTTTATAATAAGCTCCTTCTGTTTTCAACTTGCAAGAGGTTCTTTTCATGTTAACAAGCACCTTATATTTTAAATTGTCTTAACTGGATTTATCCTTTAGCTGGCTCCTGTTGTTTAATAGGCTTCTACACTTAATAGGCTCCTATTTCTTAAATAGGGTCCTATCGTATAAAAAACTCCTCTTGCTTTACAGGCTCCTATTGTTGTTTTAAACTTCGATAGGCCCGTACCGTTTTATTTGAATTAAAAGTATCTCTTGCTTATATTTGCTTTATCATTTGGTATCAGGGCAAGGTTTCACATTTTTATATTTTACAGCATGTGATAGATTATGCAAACCACTTAAGAAGCCTTGAAAGACAATCTGTATCAAAGCCTTCTTATTTCAATGGAAACAACTA
The DNA here is from genome assembly GCA_025629805.1 of Erythroxylum baracoense. Lineage (NCBI taxonomy): Eukaryota > Viridiplantae > Streptophyta > Magnoliopsida > Malpighiales > Erythroxylaceae > Erythroxylum > Erythroxylum baracoense. Next base: position 12,200,028 of record JAOTAY010000001.1, read on the forward strand.
CTTATACTGGAAAGATAGAAAATCAAGGAATAGTTGATAGTAGGTGTTCGAGACACATGACATAATATTTGAAGATTTTTGTCACAAAATAGTTTCGAAGATGGAGATCATACGAATTACGTGAAGAAGTTAACTAAAACTCTATATGGTCTAAAGCTGGCTCCTCGAGCATGGTATAAAAGGTTAAGTAAATTTCTACTTAAGAATAACTTCAAAAGAGGAAAGCATTAATACAAGGGGAGAGTTAAGAGTTAAGATGAAAATATATTTTTGCCTGGTTTATTTTTACATACTTGTGATATTTTGTGGCTATTTAGTTCTCTTCCCTCTATTTTTTATAATGATAAAGGGGAAAATTAAATTAATGATATATTTTTCCAAAAGTTGATGATATTTACTTGCATATTTTGTGAGCATTATAAGGGCTATATGTTACTAACTTAATATGTGAAGTTTAAATATGTGATTTGTTAACGATTGGCTCCTTACTAAGAAAGGGAAGGCTCCTTTTATTCATTAAGAACTTATAAAGTTGACAGTTATATCTCGAATCTTGGTTGAATTTTGAAAATATATTTGTCATTGGTTGTCATCATAAAAAAGGGGGAGATTTTTAGCTCAAGGCTTAATGATTTTGATGATGACCTTTCAAATTGGAAAGAAATATCTTTCTATTACTAAAGGTTAATTCTCCAAGGGAAATAAAATCATATGATAAATGCTTCATTTCTTGCAAAAACCTTCTTTATAAGCTTACCTGATTTATTAGAAATGACTCCATAATATCTAGAAGGATCTTACAAATCATAATCAGTTTTGTGATATGATCATTTGTCTTAACACCTAGATACTCGAAGATTTTGTCAAATATGATATTGAAGATTCAAAGTCAATTCAAGATATAGGAGAAGCAATGACTAGTTTGAAGAAGATATCTATTTAAAAAAGAGCCACTGCATTTTGCAAGCCGGGGAATAGAAGCCAGAATCTTTGAAATACTTCAGAAGCATCAATATTCCTAAAAGTTTTATCTTGACCAAAATCTCTTGTGCTTTAGAAAGTGACAATTCTTTTTGTGAGAGATCATTGAAGCATATATGAAGCAACTTCTTCATTTGTTGAGAGTTTTAGAGGCTAGAAAAATATTACTAGTATGGAAGGTTGGAGAACTTTGAAAAATATGTACTCGTGAGCTTGAAGAGGCTTGTCAAATTACTACTTGGATTTTCATAATGAATCACTCAAGTTGGATAATTGGGGACTAGATGTAGGCTTGAGTTGTAAGTTGAACCAGTATAAATCAACTGCATTCTTCTCTTATCGTTTATATTTCCGCATTATATTGTGTGTGTATTCATTTCAGCAAGAGACTCCTTCACTTTTATAATAAGCTCCTTTTGTTTTTAGCTTGCAAGAAGTTATTTTCATGTTAACAGGAGCCCTTTGTTTTAAATTCTCTTAGCTGGATTTATCCTTTAGCCAGCTCACGTCGTTTAACAGGCTTATATCACTTAACAAGCTCCTATGGTCCTATCGTATAACACGCTCCTATTGTTATTTTAAACTTCGATATGCCCCTATTGTTTTATTTGAATTAAAAGTATCTCTTGCGTGTGTTTGCTTTATCACCCTTTATGCAGGATGAGATGAAATGGCTGCCAACTTCTTCAGGAAATTTACTAACACATCTTGTTGGAATTTGTTTAGTGGCTCCAACCTACAAGTTTCTTGGTACAAGCTGATTTGGTTCAAACACAGTTCACCTTGCTAATACTTCATTACATGGCTCGATGATAGTTATAGGTTGCATGATGTTTTAATAGGCATTTTAGTATGTTTTTAGTGGTTAATTAATTGATTCATCTATGTTTAGGTTTAGAATAGAGTTAATTGGTTAGATACTTGTATTTTGAGTGTTATATGGGTTAGAGCATGCTATTGAGCTTTAATGTTATATATTTGAGGTGCCTTTATGTGTTTGTTAGTGTTTGCAATCAGATATCGAAGAACGGAGAAGATTTAAAGGAAGCCCGATGGAAGATTCAGGCCCATAATCGTGATAGAAGCAAAATGGACAGGCCACAATCGTGGTAGAAATAAAATCCTAAGTGCCACAAACTTGGCCTACATGCAGATAGATGTGAATCAGCCTCCCAAACTTAAGCTTTCGAGGGTTATTTTGGATTTTTGGGCTTAGGTAAAACCTACTTTTTACCATAATTAGTAAAGACTAAAAAAGAAGGAAAAATGACCTAGATTGGGGGCCTCCATTTACCACTTTGGGGAAAGGCTAAGGAAGAAGAAGAAGGAAGAGAGAGAAGAAGAGAAAGAAGAAGGTGAAGCTTCATCTGCTTCAACCTCCAATCCGCTAAGTTACTTTCTTTCTGTCTATCTTTTATTTCATGTATTTGATGTATGAGATGCAATTGATGGTGAAGAATATTGGGTTAAGGATGTTTTAACTTCTTTTAGGGATTTATACTTAATTTAATGTTAATCTAGTTGTTTTTGTTGTTAATGATGATAGGTGTTGTGATTATTTGTTGTATGTGCATGCTTTGGTGATAAATAGAGAGAGTGAACTGGTAGCAAAATGATTAGATTAGGTAATAAGAGTTAAACAATCTAATAGATCACGTAAATAATCAAATCGGTAATTTATACGAAGAGAGATCTTGTATGAGGACCTAATAGTCTACTAGAGGACTTAAGATCTAATTGGATGTGTGGATCTTTTGTTAATTGAGAAATTGCAAATTCTATAATTCAATAAGGGTTTACGATTTAGGTTTTAATAATTATAACTTGAGAGAGATTAATTCACCTTTCGAAGGTCTAGGACTAACACCACATTAACACAAAATGACTAAGTTAGCATTAATGATAGGATAAATGCCCTTTCTCATAATTTGTTAATCTTCCTTGTTTGAATTCCAATTGTCATTTCGTGGTGCTCAATTTTGATTTCTTTGTGTTAATTTTACGATTTCATTTTCAATCAATCCATATATGATTTTTTACTTTTCTATTTAGTTTTTAAATTTCATTTTAATTATCCTTTTAAGCCTTAGACAACTTAGAATTCAATTAGTTCACCAACTCCTTGAGGGATTGACACCTTATATACTACACTCACAACCTGTGCACTTGCGGTATATTGAGGGATAAGAAATTGTAAAACTTGCCCACTCTATTACTAGCAATCAAGAACAAGTTAAAAACTCTAGACAGGATAGCTCATCAAACATACTTCACTAATTGGTGTTGCTTATGTAAATCCTTAGCTGAAAATATTGACCATTTGTACTTCCAATGTCAATTCAATAAATATCTTTACAATATCATAATTCAACTATATCACTTGTATCATCCTCCTAACTCATGGTCAAAAATCATTAGTTGAAGTGTTAAGTTGCAGCTGAAGCATTAAAGAGATTTATGGATTTACAAAGTTACTTTTACATATCTTGTAGCTATTATTTGGGAAAAGAGGAATAATATGATTTTTGGAAATTCCACATCTGCCAAAGAGGATGTTTTCAGATATTATTCAAACATATTAGGAGCCATATCGTTATTCAAATAAATGACTCTTACATCGGATTACAAAGCATAATAGCATAGAGAATCTAATAGTCCTTCCAATTTTTCCATATTTGCTAATTTGTCAAATCTAGCTAGTTTATGATTTTGTGACAATTTTGTTTTATAATAGTTAGATATGATCAAACATATTATATCTTAACCCTTATTTATTAATTCAATATCTTTCTTCAAAAAAAGTACAAAGAAAATGTTGTATAGCTTGCTCAAATTACAAGTATCAAATTGTCAAAGCCTCCTATCACCTATTTGTGAATCCCCATTCCAATAAAAGACCCTTTTATGTGGATCTCAATCTTTTAATAGGAAAGATAAAACTTATAATTACTAGTATCCTTAGTAGGTAAAGTAAAACATTAAGTCCATTATTAATAAGTAAGTAAAGTAAAACATTAAGTCCATTATTAATAACCTACACATACGTTGGAGCTCTCACATATGTTTCCCTAAAAGCATCTTCTAGGAAATTGAGCTAATCATAAAGATATTTTTATGGAAAGGGAGTGTAGATGGTATATTTTGTTCAAAGGTGAAATGATTATGGTTTACAAAGATAATAAGGAAGGTGGACTTAGGATCTATCCTATTAGGCTGATGGATTAGGTTCTAATGCTTAAGAGCGTGTGGAGAATCCTAAGTGATATGGAGTCTTTATAGATTCAACGATTTCATGCATTTTACATAAAGTAGTAAGAATTCTAAACATTGGATCCTAGACTTGATTTTTCATGAACAGTGATTCTACTCTTCAAATTAAAATAGAAATACAAAGAGGAATTCATATATTAGGTAGGGATAGCAAAATAACTCTATTTTGGTATGACTACTGGTCCAGCCTAAGGTAACTAAATAAAGTCCAGAAGATGATGCATCTAAAAGGTATGATACTAGAGAATGCATCAGCGTATACTACTATCACCTTATATAGAGATGAATTAGTTAGATTAAGTTATGGTCAACCTACACTAATTTAACTAATTTCGAATAAGGAAGACCAGATCAGATAAAGAAAAACTAACGATGGAGTTTTCACTAACTTATCTTGTAGGAAATTACTGAATGGAACCTGCTTAAACCTCCTATGGTATAATCCATTATGGTTTAAGCAAGCAAATCTAAGGGCATCATTGCTAATGTGGATGATAGTAAAAAATAAGCTAAGCACTTTTATCCATATAAAGAAATTCTTAAGCATTTAGGCAATCATGTGCTTTGTAATAGAGAAGAAGAAACAATACAACATTTGTCTTTAATGTGCCACTAGTCAGCTCAAATATAGTCAACTGTTAAAAATATATACAATCTAAGGCCTCCCTATTATGCATGAGAAGAGATAATTATAAGTTACCATAAGAAATGGAAGGAAAGAAATGGAATGGATTATCAATAAACTAGATCTCTCCAGCACAATGCATAACATCTGAAAGGAATAGAAGAATTTTCACTAAGAAGGAATTGAATAAGCTAGCTCTAGCTACTTGAAAAATTAATATCATTAAAGAGCAGATAGTTGATCACAACCTACATACAAAATGCAATCTAAATACTATAAATTGATGGAGGCTACCAATAGATAATTGAGTTCATCAAAGCATGTAATATCAATACAAAAAACCATAAGCATACAAGAAAAAGTGGAATTACCTAGAGGGAATGACTAGTAGGAAGCTCTGGATTGTTGAGGAAGAACATTCATAATGCAAAGTGGTTCACAAATGAAGTAGCGGAGGTCAAGACTTCACAAGCACATGTACATAAGATCCTAAATCTTAATCATAAGTCAAAAGGTAAAGTAAGAAATATCAAAACTAGAAACTGAAGTAGTGATGAAAGGATAATTCATGCAAGGTCTCTCCTAGGCAAACACATGTTCTTTATGCAGGAAGAAACAAGTTGTTTTGTAATTCAATTATTACCTCAATACTATAATTCAATAGTTACCTCAATACGTTGCATTTTATGTAAACACCTTATATGCATGATGTTTTGCTAAATTCTTTAATGAATTATTTACCTTTAAAGAAAACTAATAGTCTAGAACTTAAGGATCAAGAGCATTAGTCTTTGTATATGACAACGTACTCTTAGCTAGGAAACCAAAAGTAAGGAAACAGTTTAGGATTCTCAGTGATCAAACATCGAGTGCTTTACATGTTCCATCTACAACAAACTTATAGAATTGTTTAATTCCTGGCATCTAATCATAATTATCTCTCTTATCAAGGCTAAGTCCGTTTGAATGGTGATATGAGTTTTCTTGTTTCTAGTTTTGAATACCCTTGCATTCCTTTCCCTCTATAATTTTAAGAAGTTACAATTTTATTTATTATTGGAAGAAATCAATCAAATTATTATTAATTATATATAGAAATATAAAATATAAATAAAATAAGAAACTAATCATCTTATTTATTTATTATCTTTATATAATAAATACAAAATTTGATGAAATAATTCATTATTATAATATTAAACTAATAAATATATTACTGATAATTAATTAACATAATAATTTTATTTTTAATAAAATTAAATACTAATATTGATATATTTTAAATATAAATAATGATATGTAAATATGATAAATCAATAAAATCATAAATCAATATGTCTGCCATATATCATCCATATAGTTTGCAAGTTCCTAATCATCCTCCTTAAACATTTATATTTATGCAAAGTACCACATATCTAAACATTGTCATGTCAATTAGAATTAACAACATAATTTAACAAAAGACTAATTTGGGACTTTGTACAAAACATAATGGTTTATTTTTTTGGAAAAAGGAAAGAATGAATGAATTAATAAATAAGAAGTTTACATCCTTAAAGGAAAACCTCAAAATAAATAAGCATAGTGGACACACCTAAAACACAAAAGATAACAAAGATTATGTAAAAAACACATAACCTAGAGATTCAATGAATGTAGTAGAGTGGAACTATAACTTGATGTAAGATTCTGTAGTAAAATAATTTCTTGAGTCCCATTAATAGCTTCAATGATAAGTGCATCTACGGTTTTGCATTTAGATTAAAAATTTCTAGCATTCCTTTCTTTCGAAGTTTTTTGCACGCACAATCTCACAGCCAATAAGTAAATCAACTTGTTTGTTACAAGAATAGAGTCTTGTGTGGCTAGCCAATGGATAATGATGGAAATAGAATTATCAGAACCATTCAATAAGCATTTTCGCTTCACCTGTTCCTAAATAAACTTAGAAACTAGACATATGAAAAATAGGTAATCTCTAGTTTCATCTTACGTAGAACATAGAGTGCAACTTCTATTAAGTATAATTTTAGATTTATACAATTATATGCAATCTAAGGCCTAACTATGTCTATAAACCTTTAGTATAATTTTAGATTTATCTTTATTTCTAATCCAGCTTGCTAAACCTCCTATTTAGTTTATATCTTTTATCTAGGCAAAATGAATCTTAAGTTTTTATTAAAATTTAATTTGACCCCAAACATTACCTTACGTTGAATGTTTTAAAAAAATCTTACTTTAACATAAACTAAATTGTTTTGTTAAAAATTTTCAAATTGGATTTTTTTTATTTTTCTATAAATCCACATATATTAAATATGACATATGAACCCACCATTCTCCATTCTTTACAATGGAATAAGTTACTTGTAAGACATTTTTGCCCCTAAGGCCAATTTTATCAATTTCCTACAAAGTGGACAGTTATTGATTGTAATTTTGGTTTTTCGATAAATTATCAGTTAAGTTATGTAATTTGATCCAGATAAGGGTAATAAAGTGGCCCAATAAATGATCTAGAATAATGGGTCAAAGTTTGGGTAAAAAATGGATCCCTTTTAGTATGGACATGGTCCAGTCGGCCTTGTGATGGGAAAGCCTACTATGAAAGCTATATAAATAGGTTATGGTCTCCTCTAGTTGCTCATATCAATTGTAAGCATACAGTTCTATGACCCGTTAAGAGAACTTACGTATTAAGAAAAATGTAGAAAGGCCTAAACTACGTGCCGAGGAATACTTTTAATAAAGGTTTATAGGAGATTCGAGCTCGATTGATGCCCGGAAACTACTTTGAAATTAGAGATGGAACTGAAATTAGGTATTCCGCATTCCTTTATTTTTAATCCTTTCATGTACGATCCTGGATACGTAATAAGGTCTGTTCTACGTATTACATGTGGTATCATAGTGGTTACGTGATCGAATTGCCAAAAATGAAGTTTTTTGGTTTTTCATCTCGTATGGATTTTCTCCGTATTTGATTTATTTTTTGGTTTTTTTATATATATGATTACGTAAAAGTGGCATACATGAGGTTAGCTATAAAAAACGGGTCAAAAATGGGCCAAACGAAATGAAAAATGGCATCCTGAGATGTCAAAAATTGCCTTCCCCGATGGAGGGTGACTCAATGTCGGGCGCTTGTAATGGCGAGAAGAAGGCGGTGTGTATAGTGTATGCGGTGCACGCGCTAATCGCTTACCACCATGTCTCTCCACAAAGAGCGCGATGCGTGTCGCAGGATGCGGCTTGCGCTCCTAAAGGCGTAGGAATACTGTCGCGTGCGACGCATGCACCCTTTGGATCTGACGTATGGATTGTCAGATTTTTGACACGTGGAGGCGCGTGTGTTGCATGCATCATATAGTGACAGTGCGTCTGCACGTGGGCGATATGTGATGCGCATGCGTCAGACGCATTTGGCTCTCATCAGCATGTGCACGTACAGCGCATGCACATCCCAACCCCGACGTGCACTGACGTGGGACCACAACAACCAGTTGACATCATGATGATGTCAGCCGTACGAATAAAAACGAGAGAAAATTTTAGAAATTTCCATAAAGCTATCCCAGGTATTTTTAGGTTAGCTTTTGGTTCAAGGATTTTTTAAAAGTGATTTTCTAATTTTTTTGGATTTATTACATTAGTAATTGGATTCCAAAAAAGTTTTTAAAGCTTTTTAAAGCCGATTTTGGGTACATTTTTGTACTCTAAACTGCACGTAAGGGAGGCACTTAAAGTTTTATGTCTTGTGTGGGAGGTTCGGTATTCAGAAAAGTATGATAAACACTCTCATTGAGAATTTTAAAATAAAAGTTAAACACTCTTGTTGAGAATTTTTAAATAAAAGTCCCAAATAAAGTTTAAAGACGATGTTTTCAATTTTGTATGTGATTATTTGATTGTGCATTTCGTTTTTGCATTTATGATTAATTTTCACATATGTTATGCCCATATAAAATGTGAGGATAACATAAGGCCGTATCCTTTGTGTTTGTAATAGTTTTTGGGTACTGATAAGATTGTAGTCACCACAATGGCCATTCGAGTCAGTATTTGGATTGTACCACTTGCATGTTTGGGGATGTCTCTAGTCTCATATTCGATTATTCTGCCCATAGGTGTTGATCCTATATGAGATTTTGAGATGTGCATAAAAGCATTAGATGGAGAAGACCGTTACTTAAATGATCTATTCACCCACAAGTGGTAGTATCATGAGAGTTGATAGTTTGTACTTTGATCACTTTTATGTGGAGGTCTAATTACATATATTATGTATTCAGCCCACAGGTGTTTCATAATATGTGCAATCGAATTCTCTATACAGATACTGTTTTAATGCTTTAAAGTATCGCTGATGTCTTGCATTTATATTGATCTTGACATTGCCTTCTCTATTTTTCAGTCACCTTTTTGGTCAATAACAATGCTGTCACTATTGACACCTTGAATGGTTTCAACTTCAAGAAATGGAAGAAGGACATGGAGTTTGCATTGGAGATGACAGACGTCAATATGGCCATGCACATCGAGAAGCCTCCCCCACTTACAGATGTCAGCTTAGACCATTAAGAGTGGTAAAAGTCAAATAGAATGTGCTATTTGTAACATCCCCTCACCTATTGGAAAGAGTAGTTTGGTCTTTTTGGTAAATTGGAGTGTTTTAGGATTATTGAAAGTGTCTGTGACATATTCATGAATTCATATATGCACATGAATAGTACATAGTGACTTTTTG
>JAOTAY010000001.1:12218418-12232304 GCA_025629805.1 Erythroxylum baracoense
GCCACCCTCGCGGGGCACGGATTCGGGTATCACGATCGATATCGGGTTCGGGTTCGGCGGGAGTGGGGTGTTACATTTATGACCTGACATGCTTTCATCATGCTTTGATTTAAAATAATTCATATTGATGTGTTAGCATGCTTACTTTACTCTCCTTTATTGGTTCCTTCATGTGTAACATCTAAAGTATGCTAAATTTTGTGATCCTTTTCACGCATAAAGGCCTTATTGAATTCATTTCATCCTAATGCATAAAAAAGGATGTGAATGGCCCTACTATTTAAGGAAACTATTCTATTATTTTGAGATTCTCATTCTTCCTTTAATTTGTGTACCTTTTGTTATCTACAATTTTAGTAGGAATAAAGGAATCATTTGAATTTATTTTTTATAAGTCCACACTTTCAACCATTAAGAAGAATCTCATTCAAGTTTTCTAATAAAGGTAATTGTTAACGTCGAAAAAACGTAGTCTACTAATGCTTTGTCCCTTTTGGCTAAATGATGACGATGATGCTCCGAAATATGTCATTATGAACTAATGTCACTTGTTAGTCCCTAATGGAACGCAAAAGGGGGGATAGGGGAGGTGAATTAGGTGTTTAAAAAATTCAACAACTTTTCTAACTAACATACACAATTCACAATAATCAATGTGAATAGAGATAAAGATGAGGAAATTACTTAATGTAAATTAATTAAAAAATTAAAAAATAAATTAAAGAGGATGGGAAAGAGAGAATACAAAATGATTTATAGTAGTTCAAAATATAACCCTTACCTACATCCAATTTCAAGACTGTTTTGGAATTCCATTATACTTCTTTCGAAGCAAAGAATAACCTTCATACAACATTTCTTAATAAAGAAAAGCACTTCTTACAATCTTCATCCAAAGAGAAGAGGAATCTCAACCTTTGAAACACCCCTAAGTAAACCAAATATTAACACTCAAACTTCCTCATTTATTCACTTGATAACTCTAAAATGGCTTACTCACACAAATATGTCACAATAATGCTCAAATGATTGAAGAACTCTTTAAAATATGTGTATACAACACGTAAAACCTTCTTGATGCTGAAACCAATGAGAAAACACTTATTTATAGTGTTTTATGCCCTATTAGCCATTGGAACCAAAAACTGGATGTTACAATGGCTATATACAATGCACTGGTTAACCAATATGCATTAAAAGCTCCAGATGTATTAGATGTCAGAACACTAGTCGACCAGTAGGAATATTAGTTAACCAATATGGCTTATTGGTTTACTAGAGCCAACCAATGTTACAACAAACTCATGGTATATCAAATTTAATAACTTTAACCTATATTGGTCGATTGTTAACTTATATAGATCAACTAATTATCCAAAAACATAATTTTAACACCTTTAAATGCTCAAATTCAATTTCATTAATGTAATTATGAACTAAACTTCCCAAAAATGATCCCTAAACTTTGTTTTAAAGATAAGGAGGCTTTTATATTAGAAATAAAAGCTTTAATGCCTCCTAATGAATATAAAGACTCGTGTAATGAACTGAAATGAAATGTTTATGTATAGTGTGCCTTTTAAAACATCAAATTAATAAAGTGAGATTACAATTAATATTGCAAACTAAAGAATGACCTTGATAAACCTTAATCTTTTTTGTTTTTGTTTTTATATTTATTTCGATGGTTGTAAACTTCAACTTCTCTTTATCAACTTCATAAGCTATCTTTTTGTGTTTATGACTTCAAATTGTTCTTATATTGCTTTTCATCAAAACAATAAACTCATTAGTAGTAACTATGTTTTATTGTCATTAAAATGTTGATTGGAACATCCCTTAGTTCAACACAATTCTTTATTTTTACTATGTTTATCTATTTATAAATTAGATGGGTGATTGATATAGTTATATTCACAATAGGGGTAAATTCAATATGGATAAGCATATTTGTAACAAACTCATAAGCAATTTTTCATATGAGTTTGTTAAAGGAATTTACTATTTGATTTATGGGAAAACAATAACTAATATGTTAAGGTTGTTGCGTAATTTGAAATAAGTATTTATTAAGATAAGTAAATTTGTCATATAAAATCAAGTGTTTGAGATACTTGTGGATTATAGAAAATAGATAGAGCATATGTTGGTGTGACATAATTTTTCAAAAAGGAAATAGTTGAAAGTGAGGATATTTATGGTATTAACCATATGTAGGGTGGGTGTGCTTTGTAAGGTTCAATTTTAGGGTTAGCTAATATTTAGGTTTTCTTTTTGATATATTATATGAAATATTTCAACTTCAAATAATAAGAAAAATGAGGAAGAAGTTGAAGTAGCAGATTGCATAAGTGAAGGAGTAGCTTATAAAGATGGCATTTATAGGGAAAATGAAGGAGGTATTAATGGAGAAAATGAAATATTTGATGATAAGAAAATGAGGAAGGTGCTGATGTATAAGATCTTTAGAGGTAAAGGAGAATCATTTTGCTATATAAGATTGAGCTAGGCATGCTTCTGATTTAGGTGATAATGAGCTTAGATAAAGCTACAAATCTATAAGCCAAGGTCAAAAGAGAAGTTAATACGTAGACAAAGGTTGAAGAGGTTAAAAGAGTAGCATATCAATAAGATACATGTAGATATTGAAATTAAATATGGTCTAAGAATGTGGAAGGATATTGAACATGGTGAGAATTTCATAAATTATTTTAAATTGATGCTTATATGAGTTATGATAATTGGATAGTGAAGAGAAAATGATGCTATCAAGAGAAGAACAAGATTCCATGGATGTAAACCTATAAAAAAGATTAAAATTTGAAATAGGCATATTGTTTGAAGATGCAAATGAGTTTAAGAAACTCTCCATATATGTGAAATAGCAAACAAAATTAAGTTGAAATACACAAACAATACTAACAAGAGAAGAGAGTATGTGTTAAAGCATAATTAGACATTGAAGAATACACCAATTAGAAAAAAACCCCACTTACCTAATGTTGCCAAAAAATATTATCAAATCATACAATAATCAACAAATGAACACATCATAAAAAGAGTTTCTTATCTACCATCACATGAAACCAACAAATCTCTTTCTTGGGTTAACGATCATCAACGATGTTCTCATAATAACTTTCACACCACAGTCAGACCAATAAGAGATATTAAATTTCTTGTCTAGGCTTGTATAACAATTCCTTTTTTAGGAATTGTGATTATCTATATCACTTTGCAACTCTAACAAGGGTTCAAAATAAATGAAAATAATTTTGGTTAAGTTATATTGAAACCACAATTACAAACATTAAAGCATGTTTTGAAGCTTAGAAATTAGTTTGGCTAGCCTCAAGCCATATGAATTTTTATAAGCTCGAATCAAATCGAAATTTCGATCGAGCTTAGGCCTGTTAAACCATATGATTTTTAACAGGTCAACCCAAGATCAAATCTCAATTAAAATTTAACTAGTAGGCTTATGGCTAAGTCTGATCCAAATTGCGATTGGACCCAACCTAAAAAGGCCATGTCTAATTAAGTTTTACATAAAATTTTGAGTTTTAACGGGTTTAAGTTAAGTCCCTCAAATATGAAGTCCTATTATAAGCGCCTTTTTTTTTATTAAGCCCAATCAAATTAAGCTACCAAGTCTAGTGTTTTGCCCCCCTCAAAAATGAAAGTTTCTTTTTCCTTTTTAAAAGGAAGAAGTCAATAAAATGGTTAGCATTTTTCACAATTCAAGAAAACTCTCCATCAATATGCAATAGCAAACAAAATCTAGTTCAAATACACAAATAATACTAACAATAGAAGAAAGTATATTAAAACATAACTAGACATTAAAAGATCCACTCATTGAAAAAAAAACCACACCCGCCTACCTAATGTCGTAAAATTACTGTCAAATCATGCAATAATCAACAAATAAACAAATTACAAAAAAGTTTTCTTACTCATTGTCACATTCATCCAAAAATTCTTTCTTAAGTTTGTTATTGCTTGAGATATTCTAACAATAATTTTCATATAATTGTTGCACCAATTAAAAAAAAATTAGATTTCTTGTTCGAACTTCTTTTCTGAATTGTGATTTTCTATACTACCTTTCAACTCTAATAAAGATTCAACACGTACGAAAATGATTTTAAGTTATAATAAAACACCAATTACAGACAAATGAAGCTATTTTGTAAGCTTGACAATAAGCTTGGCTAGCCCATTATCCATACAAATTTATAAACTCAGGCAAAGCCCAAATTTTGATTGAGTATAAGCCCATTGAACCATATAAATTTTTATAGGCACAAGTCAAGCTTCAATGTTGATAAGCTCTGATTTGCAAACTCAAATTGAAAACTGAACTAGGTCATATTTTGACCTAACCTAAAAGGATCAAGTCCAATCAAATTTTGAGTCAATGTTTAAGTTTTAATTAGGGATGTTAATGGATCAGGTCGGGACTGACGGGCCGTCCGGCCTGTAGCCTGTGGGTTACGGGCAGGTCAGGTCGAATCCGTCCCGTCTAAATTTTTTTAATTAAAAAAAGACAAAACGACATCATTTTGAACAGAACGACATCATTTTGTCCAAAATAGCCGCGCCGCGGGCTGAACTGGACCGACCTGTGGCCTAGCCCGTACAAACTATGGTCAACCCGCGACCTGCCCATAACCCGCCAAATCCGGGCCAAACCGAAATTGACATGTATAGTTTTAACAAGCTCGAGTCCCTAAAGCACTATTCTAACCAAATTATCTTTATTAAATTCAAGTCAAACCTAAAACCCATCAAATCAAGATGTCAAGTCTAATGTTTTCCCCCGTCAAAGATGGAAGCTTTTAAAAAAAAAACCAAGGAAGAAGCCAAGTAATCTAAGAACTCAGTTGTAATATTCTACAAATGTTTCTATTAAAAAAAAAATCTCCCAATTGAAGAAAATGCAATTGTGAACTCAGAAAGCATTAGGGAGACGAACTCTTGAAAGAAAAAGAAGGCATTAGTGAGACAAACTCTTGAAAGAAAAAAGAAGACATTAGTGAGAAACTCTTGAAAGAAAAGAGCTAATTTCATAGCACCACTGTCAAATTGCTAAGCATGGTGATAAATCCAAAGTTGCCAATAGCACAGATGTACCACATACCAAGGTCAGGAAGTGATAAATACCCCCAAAGTAGCATCTATTAAGCATACCAGCAATTTATCCATTTATTTTCGCATAACTACTTTCAATAACAAAAGCCGAGAAGAATTGCATAAAGCTAATGAAAAAATTGTGCTGCATATTCGTATCTCTTGACCTCAACACATGTATTAGACAGGTTAGGACTAGACTATGACTCAACATATGTATTAGACAGGTTAGGACTAGACAATGTACCAGAAACACCACCTCATTTCAAGTTCAAGAATTCAAAACTGAACCAGAGACAAAAAGCCAAATACTAAATAACAGTATCATCCACAAACTTTACAGACATATGGTGAACATAAAAACAGGAAAGGAAGGAACTGATGTAAAGAAAGCTTAGATCTCAATTTTGTAATCAACAGGCACATCCTCCTGATTGCTGTTGTGACTGTGATGCATTTGTGTTGGAAGACTTGAGATTCACATCAACCATGTCTTCTTGCTTTGTAGAAGAAAGTGTTTCCATTCCTGGCAATGCCGCTGCAATTTTACGGAATAGTGCCTGAAACGGGAGTTGAAAAGAGGAATCCTAGCATGAGTTCTACAACATCAATTTTCTACCATGTTAAAAATTTTGCTAGCCCGGCACAAGTTCTATTACATCATTTATCTGTTAACATTTTGCTCCCTAGAAACAGGATGGAAGCTTACCTTTATATTGAAGCCAGCCTTTGCACTAGTTTCAATAAACATAACATTCAAGTCCCGTGCTTTAGCTTCTCCTTCCTCTATTGACACTTGCCTGTAAAATCATGTTCAAGATCCCAAGGGATCAGAGATGTTAAAATGGGAACGACGTTTTCTATATATTCACAAATGAAAACAATCTTGGCTTTTAAATAGCCTTACATCTGAAACTGAAGTCCTACTTATCTGCTTTTGAATAGCAGCACAATTAACCCACTTGATCGAATCAATCCTACTAACAGACTCCTAAAATCTAGGAATTATTGACTAATGACTAAGTAAACAAGGAGTCAGTAAATTCTAAGCCCTGAAAACGCGAATCCAACCCCTTCATTCCCCCTCCTAAACTAATCTGAGTAATCAGTTAGTTTACTTGAAGCTGCACAAACACCAAGTTCAGCTCGAAGCTTCTGAAAACGATCCAGCTTCAATGGCTTTGTAAGAATATCAGCAACTTGTTCTCCCGTTCCACAATGTTCCAGCATGATCACTCCATTTTTAACCAAGTCTCTCAAAAAATGAAAGCGTACATAATATGTTTGCATCTTCCATGAAACACAGGATTTCTTGACAACTTGATTGCTGAAGCATTGTCACACAGAATTATTGTGCCTCCATTCAGCTTATATCCCAGCTCCTCTAGAACTCTTCTCATCCAAATAGCCTGACATGCACATGATGCAGCTGCAATGTATTCAGCCTCTGTTGTTGATAAAGTAACAATGCCTTGTTTCTTTGATGACCAAACTACTCCTCCATTGCTCAGCAGAAACAAATAACCAGAAGTACTCCTTCGTCTATCAATATCGCCTGCATAATCACTGGCAGTGGAAAATCTCAATCCTGCAGCCCCATCACTTGCATCTTTCCCCAAAAACTTGTCCTTCAATTTCACTTCGACTGTACCATATGCCGTAGTCCAGTGTTCCTTTCAAATACCTCAAAACTCTCTTGGCTGCCTTGAGGTGCATCTGTGTAGGTCTGGACATGAAACGACTCAACAAACTAACTACAAACTGGAAATCTGGTCTAGTAGATGTAAGATGCATCAAGCTTCCGATCATTTGCTTGTAGAGTGTCTCATCCATCCTTTTGCCTTCTTCATCACTGGTCAATTTACTACTAGGAACCATCGGATTATGAACCGAATTACAATCTTCCATCCCAAAGCATCGTAAAACCTCCACTGCATACTTGTACTGATATATACGAATTGCATCTTGCTTCTGCATTACTTCTATACCAAGAAAGAATCTCATCTTTCCTAGATCAATCATATCAAACTCCTTTTGCATAGAGCTCTTAAAAACTTCCATCATTAAGGAATCATTAACAGTATATAACAGATCATCAACATAAATACGGACAACGAGAACCTTACCTCCATTGCCTCCCTTGACAAACAAGGTCTGCTCATTCTGACTTCTCTGGAAACCTTCTTTGACAAAATAAGACTCAATACGACTAAACCAAGCTCTAGGTGCTTGTTTTAGTCCATATAAAGCCTTGTGTAGCTTGTACACCTTGTGTTCACTGCCTTTGATCACATATCCTTTAAGGTTGTTCAACATAAACATCTTCCTACAATGCTCCATGTAAGAAAGCCGATTTAACATCAAGCTGAAATATTTTCCAGCCATTCTAAGCAGCCTTAGCAATGACCATTCTCACTGTATCCATTCGAGCCACTGGAGCAAATACTTCATTAAAATCTATCCCATGCTTCTGGGAGTAACCTTTTGCCACTAAACGAGTTTTAAGATAGTCTACTTCTCCACGTTAATTGAGCTTTGTTTTAAAAATCCATTTTAAACCAATACATTTTGCTCCCTTTGGTATTTCAGTAAGCTTCCAAGTTAGGTTCCTTTCAATTGCTCTTATTTCATCATCCATGGCTTGTTTCCATTCCTCACTCTTCACTGCTTCTTCAAATGTTGAAGGATCAGAGTTGTCCAGTTCCACCATATTGAGCTCCATCACCATCACGTTTGTCTACTCTTTAGTTAAATCTGCAAGCTCCACTCCGGTAACATAGTCATCAAGATAAGACGGCTGCCTTCGTACTCATCCCTCCTTTGTTCCTGTAATATTAGTTCCATTGCTTGTGTTTCCTCTCAACAACGGTTCTACACTCTCCTGTGCATCACTACTGTTTTCTTTCAAATCCCCTTCTGCTCTCTCTTCATCTCCCTCTTCACTGTTTTCATCATCACTCCAAACCAATTTGTCCCCAATATCATAATTCTCTCCCCAATCCCAATTTTTTTCTTCCTCAAACACCACATCTCTTCTCATTATTACTTTTTTATTCTTTGGATCAAATAATTTGTAAGCTTTAGACTCCTCACTCACCCCTATAAGAACACAAGGAAAGCTTTTGTCATCAAGTTTTTCTCTCTTAGCTTCTGGTATGTGAACATGACCTATGCAGCCCCAAACTCGAAAGTGTTCCACACAAGGCTCGCCTCCATTCCATGCCTCTCCTGGTGTTACATCCTTGACAGCTAAGGTAGGACTTCTGTTTAGAACATAAAACGTCCAGATCACATCTTCAGACCAAAAACTTTTAGGAACCTCTTTTGCTGACAACATAGATCTCACCATATTCATGACTGTCCGATTCTTGCACTCAGTGATCCCGTTTTGTTTTGGCGCTAAACAGTTGTAAGTTGTCTCTGGATTCCATGCTCTTTGCAAAAATCTTTGAAAGCATTTTAGTTGAATTCTCCACCTCTATCTGTTCTCAAGCATTTAATCATCTTCCCTATTTCTTTCTCGACAAGATTCTTGAACAAATTCAAACAACTTAGAACTTCTGACTTCGCAACAAGTAGATACACCCATGCTTTACGACTGAAATCATCTATAAAGCACGAAATATACCTTTTACCACCGTTAGAAGCTGGTTTGATCGGACCACAGATGTCTTGAGTGAATAAGTTCCAAGACTTCTCTTGCTCTCCACGAACTCTGTTTAGGAATTGCATTCCTGTGTTGCTTGCCAACCAGACAATTTGTGCAGATGATGTCTGATGCTTAAAACTAAGATAAGCCACATGCCATCTTCTCATCTTGAAGTGTCTTCAAAGCTTTATAATTTAGATGACCATATCGTTCATGCCAAAGCTGTGACAAAATCATGGAATTTGTATGCAAGCAGCTGACAGGTTGCATAATCAAGGAAGATTTAACTTGTGCTATCAAAACAAACAACCTGTTAGTACTCATCACACTTTGAACTAGTAAACCTCTTTTTGGATGAAAGCTTTACACACTCCTCCTTGAATCAGAATGGCCAAACCCTTTTCTTGGAGTTGCCCTATGCTCAAGAGATTATTCTTGAGTTCAGGTACATAATATACATCCCTGATGACAAAAATAGCTCCCTTCATAATCAGTCTAACACTCCCTTTTCCTGCTGCTTGCATTATGGTATTGTTTCCACTGAATGATTGAACTTATCAATTAGGCTAGAAAACATACTCTTGTCTCCACACATGTGATTAGAACATCCCAAGTCCAAGAACCAGACATCATGCCTTTCTGCTTCAAGTTCTTCTATCGAAGACATCAACAGTAACTCTTCAATTTCATCGAATTCAGCATAGTTAGCTTCCTTGTCCAACTCTGGACATTCATATTGATAATGACAGAGATTATGAAATTTGAAGCATTTCACATCAGCTTTGTTGACCATATGTCTGTTTCGGACTTGTCCTCTTCCTCTCATGCTTGTTCTTCCATGACCTTTTACTCCAGATCTGTCCTCATGACCCACTTTCAAGACTTGATCTTCTCCTCTATCATGCCTGTGAAACTTCTGCTCATGAACTACGAGTGAGCTTTGTAGTTCATCAATTGAGATGGACTCAATATCCTTGGATTCTTCTATGGATATCACAACGTATGTGAATGTTTCTGTGAGAGTTCTGAGAACATTTTCCACCACCTTTGGCTCTGGCATCTCCTCTCCATTGCTTCTCATCTTGTTTGTTATTGCCATAACTCGAACAAAATATTCGGAGATGCTTTTTCACTATTCTTCATCTCTAGCACTTCAAAATCCCTCCTCAATTTTTGAAGAATTGATTTCTTGAGACGTTCATTCCCTCCAAACTTGCTCTTCATGGACTCCCACACACTCTTAGCTGTGTGTCTGTCAAATATCTGCTCAAACGTCACTTGATCGATTGCTTGAAAGAGATACCTCTTTACTTTATGATCTTTGGCTCTCGCATCTTCCAGCTGCTCTCTCTGTGCCTCAGTGAGTAGTGCCTTAGCGGTTGGCTTTTTAAAGCTATTCAGGACCAAGCTCCATAGCCCTTTTGATCTCAACAGATTCTCCATTAATTCACTCCAATTATCATAGTAATGACCATAACTTTCATCTTCTCTTCACTCATCTTTCTGTGTATCAATCAAGAATGCTGCTGCTTCCTTTTTTTTTTTTTTTCCTCAGGCCCAGTGGGAGCTCTGATGCCAAATTGTTAAAATGGGAACGAAGTTTTCTATATACTCACAAATGAAAACAATCTTGGCTTTTAAATAGCCTTATATCTGAAACTGAACTCCTACTTATCTGCTTTTGAATAGCTGCACACTTAACCAACTTGAACAAATCAATCCTACTAACAGACTCCTAAAATCTAGGAATTATTGACTAATTACCAAGTAAACAAGGACTCAGTAAATTCTAAGCCCAGAAAACACGAGTCCAACCCCTTCAAGAGAAGTATCTATCTCGCATACATGCAACTATTGAAAAAAAATGGCTCTCTAGATCTGCGCACAATCATTCCCGCATGTAAATTCTCAAATGACAAAAACATGCATGAAAAAGAAAGGTAGTGAAGCAGCAAAATGTAAATGAAAATATGACCTTTTTTCAACAAGATCAGTCTTATTTCCAACCAGCACAATGATGACATCGCTTCCACGCTCGGTGCGAACCTCTTCGATCCACTTAGCTGTGTTGAGGAAAGACTGTCTACCTAGAGGTGGTTAGCAAGCAATAAGAAGCAGTGAGAAATATGACGAAGTAACGAAGAGTTTAAGAAGAGAGAAGAAAGGACATACTAGCCACATCATAAACAATGACAGCTACGGAGGAATCGCGAATATAGCTAGGAATGAGACTCCTGAACCTTTCCTGTCCTGCAGTGTCCCTGTAACTCAAATTAAAATAGTCACATCAGCTTGACAATATAATGATATACCAAAGCAAAGGGTCAAAAGAAGGCACATACCAGAGCTGCAATCTAACAGTTCGATCTTCGAGATACATCGTCTTGGATAGGAAATCGATACCAATGGTGGCCTGATAGAAACACGGATTAGGGAATGAAAGGAAATAGGAAAAAAGAGATCCAGGAGTAGAAGTCGGAGTGTGAGAGAGAGAGAGAGGACCTGATAGGTATTATCGAACTTATCGTACATGAAGCGAGTAATGATGCTGGTCTTGCCAACAGATTGATCTCCCAAGAACACCAACTTGTACTTTGCAAGTGCTGATACAGGAGCCATCTAATCTAATTATTATAACTGATACTGATATTAATATTTATTATTATTATTATTAAGAAGAAGAAGAAGAACGAAGAACGAAGAACGAAGAAATTTGGGATCTCCGGTTGAATGTGAAGAAATCAGAGAACGGATCTTGATGACTTGATCTCTCCTCCGGCTCCGGCTCTTTTCATTAAATTGGGGGTTGGTGGTGGAGGTTGTATCCATGTACCATGGCCCTCTTCCTTACCTTATTATCACCCATCTCGGTCCAGCCCAAGCCAGTTCAGTCCAGTCCAGTCCTCGTACAATATAAATATTCAGGTTCTTCTTCCGCTGCTTCTTATTCTTCTTCTTCATCACCGGCGCGTCTTCTATCTGTCTAACATGGCTTCGGCTTTGAGAGGTGCGTTGCTTTGCCACTTGCGGGTTCCTGTTGCCCTAACCCGATCCAATTGGGATCCTCTGGGCTCGGTCGCCCGCTTTATGTCATCTGATCATGATGACCATTTGACCAAGGAAGAAGTTATTCATAGAGTCCTGGATGTTGTCAAGTCCTTCCCTAAAGTCGATCCTTCCAAGGTTTCTTCTATTTCCTTACTTACCCCTATTACATTCCCCCTAAACTTTCACTTCATTTCTAATTCCTACTTCTTTCTTCTACTTGATTTATTAATTAGGGTTTTTGTTCATATCGATCCTTCTTATGTTCTATATAATAATAATACCATGTTAGATTCACTTCCTATTGTGCTTGCTTGCTTGCTCGCTCCACCAATACATCCCCAGCCCCACGTGTTAAATGCTATAGCTTTCCGGCATTTCTCTGCAGGTCACTCCTGATGTACATTTTCAAAAGGACCTGGGCCTAGATAGCTTGGACAATGTCGAGATTGTCATGGCTCTTGAAGAGGAATTCAAGCTCGAAATCCCTGACAAAGAAGCTGATAAGATTGACTCCTGTGATCTTGCTATTGAGTACATTCATAACCATCCACTTGCCAGTTGATTAACTTGGCCTTTCTCTCCTTCAATTTTATGCAAGGCTATTGTTTCCTACTGTGTTTTTGATCTTCTTGACCATGATGTTTCCATGAACTTGATGATCTGGACCTTTTTGGTATGCTTTTACTTGAATGTACTTGGATATTTTCCTTAAAACTGGACTCTCATGTCCTTTAGTTTCACATAAAGGATACTCAAATTCTTCTAAATGCTACTTTCTTTGTGCATCTATTCAAGTGTTTTTTCTCTGATGCTTCCTCATTGTGACTGGTTTTGTGGATTTGTTTCATGCCTTGTAGTTTCTACATTGCCGCATGAGTTTTGGTACTTATTTTGGCTTTGAAGAGAGTAGGATTTCTTACATCTTTAGTATTGTGGAATATGGCTGAGCTAGTGTTTCCAGCATCCGTTAGCAATACGACACCGTTTCTTCCTCCCTGGTACGCAAGGGTCGTAGCATAGATGACCTTCCCATTATGTTGGAATTTGATTTATTTTACTTCTTTGGTTGCTTCCATGGTGGCTGAAATTTTGATTATCAAATGTAGACGACTATTCAAGTGCTTCAAAGGCCGCGCATACACTCTGTTTCCAACTTTTTTTTCCTTTTTTTTTGGTCTTTGGTAAAAATCAGCTGCGAGTTTTGCACGTGGATGACTCCAACCCTGGCTAGATCTTTCATGAATCCCCCAATTTACGTCACGTGTAAAGCTCTATTTGCCATGGATTGTCATCAATCATACGCGACCGCGAGGATGCTATCGGCTAATTCCATCAATTCATAGTTCTTCTTTCATTTGGGTTTTTATTTGATGCATCAAGTCACGATTCCATTACTAAAGTGTATTGTAAAATTAGAACGGAAAGACTCCTTGCCGTCGGTTTAGTTGAAGATTAGAGCTCATTTTGCTTTGAGATGTCTAGAAAATTTTGCAACCGACTCTTAACCGCGGGCTGTGATTGGTGAAACGTCAACAAGGTGACTTTTGATTCTACAAGTTCTATTGATTTGAAGTGACATCAAGGTGTGATAATCTCCTAATATAACAAGGAAAGACTTGCTCTTCGATACAAAAAAAAATTCATAACTATCAATATAATCTTCAAATATCATCTTTAATAATAAATATAAATATGTTAAAATTTTATTGAATTTTTTTATAATTATAAAGGATCAAAAATCAAAGGAAAAAGGGAAGAACATAAAGTTTGTATTGAGTCGAACAAGTCATTTTGAGTTAAACTCATAAATGTAACTTTGCCAGGTTAAATTAATGTTGCGAATACCGTACCGAACTTGGTATCGGATTGGGCATTAGTACGGTATTGTACCGGTACCGGTCAATATCGGGTACCGTTTTGGATAATTTTTTAAATTTATAAAATAGTCCCTGAAATTTTTTAAAATTTGCAAAATAGTTCATTATCATATTGTACAGTTGTACTGTATATTTTTAAACCTGACTCCAAAAATCATAATAATAAATAATAATCACAA
>JAOTAY010000001.1:12247638-12259055 GCA_025629805.1 Erythroxylum baracoense
ACAAGCAAAATATCACAAACGCCTACCAAAAGAACACAAAACACAAACAATTAACATGCATAAAATGCAAGTTATCAAAAGGAAAACAACTTACTTTATATAATTAAGAACTAGCTCCACTGCCTTTATAAGTAGCAAAGTATTCGGCTCTATAATCTTTATAAATTATTTTGATTGGAATATAAATACTAGTAGTACTAGTCATTATCTAGGAATATATATACTATATTATTGCTGTAGAATAGTTGTATTCCATATTATCTTATAAGGCTGAACTTCTTTGAGAAAATTAGAGCCTAACATTATTTCTAAATTGAATTCTTCATTTTCAACTAATAAGCTTATAGGCATTTTACTATCTCTTATCATAATAATGATTTTTATGTCAGTTTCACCATTGAAATTTATATATTGATAAGGTTCATTTAGTTGAAAAGTTATCAAATTATGTACTAGATTATGACTAATGTAAGTTCGATTAGCTCCAATATCAACTAAGATATTGCAGGGAGCATAATTTATACCATTAAAATATTCTCCTTTAATTTTATAATTAGAACTTATCTTTCTATTTGCTCTTATTAAAGTATTAGCATATTGGTTACTACTTGAAACACCAGTTTCTGAATAAGACAATGAAGGTAATAATTTATTGTCAAAAGTTAGTAAGATTTTTTGTTGTAACTATAATGAAAAATCACTTTTAAAGTCTTCCATATTTGTTATATAAGGAGGATACATTCTTTCAACTTCGGAAAATAATTTTAGAAAGTCAATAGCATTTTTGTTTGCGAAACATTCTCTATGATGAGTATTTGATATGGCATAAGATATCATATATGTAATATAATATAGTCTATGTTCGTCTTTACGTAATCTTTTCTTTCAAAGTCTTGGATTAAAGAGAACGTTTATCAAAATCTTTATCTTGTATGTTATAAGACATCTTAGGATAGATATTAAATAGAATTTTTTGATATTGAAGATTGCCTCTCAAAATTCCCATACAGGCCTCTTTTCTATTGTGAATTTGATAATCTAATATTGTTAAATTTATAGAACTATCTATTCCTGCTCTAAAAGTACATCTAATTATCATTTGTATAGATCCAATATGCACCCGTCCTATTTTGTCTCTAATTTCTCCGAGAATGTAATCAATCTTTTAAGAGATATCTCTTTTAGATATCAGATGAATCATTACTTTATTTGACGTTAAACTAATATCTAGGGTCTTTTCTTTAAGATCAATACCATAAAACAAATGATGTTTTCTAGATTTTAACCCTAGTTTTTCTAGTAACATCATATTAAATCCGCTATAAGAATTTACAAAAAAAACATAGTATTCTGAATCTTTTTAAGCATTTTTCTATCGATAAGAACTTTTTGACTATAATCTCTATATTTTTCAAATGTTTCTACTTTATTATCTATTATTTGCTTATCAATTTGAGAGTTGGAAGATTATCTTGTTTTACTCATTTTTTTCAAAATTTGAGGTTTCTTCGTATTCTGCATATGTTATTATAAAAATGCTTTCTCAAAAGAGCATTCTTCAAAAGTATTAATTATAATAAAATCTTTATTTTGTATCATTTTATTTATTTCATCATCTATTTCAATTTTATTTTTATTAAATATTTTAGGACATTCATTAGTGTGGTGTCCTTTTTCTTTATAATAATAGTAATGACATTAAATTATCTTTTTATTTCTTCTAAAAAGTTTTTCTAGCATTATATCCTTCTTTTTTCTTGTAATATTTTGCTTTATGTTTCTTAAAACATTTCTTTCTTTTATATTTCTTTTTATCTTATTATAATAATAAGGATTATCACACTCTATCATAATAGACATTTTAAAATCATAATAACATAAGGAAGATTTTTTGTTTATTTCTTTACTTTTCTTTAGTAATATAGCATCATCATACCATTCACTTAATTTATCTCTTTAAAAAAATTCTTTTTCCTAAGGTATCTATAAGTCCAGGGTTGTAAGTTGTCTCTAATATACTCCCCCAAGGATTAGAGATCTTTGAGCATAACATTTTCAAATAAAGTTGTGTATTATCGACTTGATTATTAACATGGTAATAATAATAATTTAAGAAAATACAAATATATCTATTATTTTCCCAGATATCACATAATTGTAGCCTTTGTAATGCTATAACATATTGACCTATGGTAGTATTTTTAAAAATATTTCCTTTTCTAACAAATTCTAGCTGAAACGTTTTAGTTGCTCAAGTTATTAAATTTGCTATATTATTATCTAGAATAAATATAGAGCTTTAAATTTTCATCTAAAATTTTCCAAAATATGAGGGAGTTGTTGACTGAAGTATTTTCTAAAAATTGTTTAGTTGTTTCATAATCCATTTTATTAATAAAACAGTTAGAGCAGTTTCCTATTTATCTATTGCTTCTGTTATATTTTTTACGCAATCTATATCTAAATATATCCAAAAGGATTTATAGCTTTTGTTCTCATTTTATCTATGGGTGTAAAGTCATTTTTATCTTTGGTTATCACATAAGTTCTATCATATCCTAAATTAGGTCTATTAAAACTTTGTAAAGGATACCTAAGAGGTGGATTTGTAGAAGTACTAGTTATATCACAAATATTAAGTTTCTAGTGAACTTCTTATTTAACTAAATCGGGTTTTATATGTGCTAAAGTTTTTAAGTTTAAACTTTCTATTTGTTCATTTAAGTCTTCAATTTCTGAATCAAAAGCTTTTGTAGAATTTTCCATTTTATCTATAATTAGGAGGTGTTTTCTTTTCTAAAATTAGATCGAATTTTTATTAGGTTTATTTTTTATTTTTAATTTATTCGAAATTTCCATCATATCTTGCATATCTATGATTTGTTTTTGAAGTTTTTCTATACAGAAAAGAGTGTCATTTCCATAATATTATATCATTTTTAAAATTTTTCCCAAATCAGTATCTATTTTAATCGTTCAGATTTAATTTTAATTATTTATCTTCTGTCAAGTGGATGATAAGCTTCATAATGTCTACTCATTTCTAAATAAGCTTCTATTTGCAGTCTTTTACATTTCTAGTATATTCTATCCGATTCGTCCATCATTGCTTTAACAAGGCTATATTCTATCTTCTTCGACCGTCATTACTTTAATAACTTTTATAGCCTTTTTATAACAATTTGTAAATAATATATAATTATCTCTATTTGTATAATGACATAATTTTATCTGGGCCTCTTGTAAATAAATATCAAGTTTATTTATTTCTGAAAGCAAATCATCAAAATAAGGACAGTCTCTTATAATTAACAACATAAGTTATCACATTTCTAATAACCTAACATCAAAATATAGTTTCATATGAAATACTTTGATAATTTTAAATTTAAGGATCAATTTTCATAGCGAGGATATTTACAAACACACAAATAATTCTATAGTTAGGAACAATTTAAGAAGAGTACTTTATAATAATTTGAATCATATAATTATAATCAGATCGTAATTTTAATTGTAAAGTAATTAATTCAAAATTTTAAATATACTTAATAAAATATATTTAAAATATCTTTATTAAATAAATTAATAACATCGTATATATTTATTAATCACTACAAGAACAAACTAACACATTTTGCATGAATTAAATATTGATGTTGATGCGATTAAACGGAAAGTTCTTCTCGTTTATAATTATACTTTACCTACGTTTTTACAGTGGCAAGATAAATGGACTTGTAGAATTCAATTGCTGATGGCGATACTACAATCCTACATCAAGTGATTAAGGAGTTGAATCATCAATCCCGAGGTCGCACACCATTGAACTGTCCTCGGAAATTCTTGCACTGAAAAGGTGGAATTGTCCACTCTAGATGTCCCTACACTCCGGCCTGACAGAGTGGTGGAGGGATAAATCACAGTTTAATCTCACTCAATTCTTTAAAAAAGGGACCCCGTACCCGAGCCCTTGGAGATTCTGATATAAGCATCAACTTATATTAAATTTGACAAATACCTGTTGGCCAAGTCATGTCACTTGGTCAATTTTTTTAAAATTAAAAATATAAAATAATTACTTTTTTAATTGAATCTCTATTTAGATTTTTCAAGCTCAACTTTTTTTAATAAAAAGATATTATTTTATTTAGAATAATTAAATTTCGAGTCAATTTGAGTCTGTACTTAACTCATGGGTCAAACTATTGAAAATAATTAAATTTAAGCTATTGGACCAAAAATTGCCACTTCTATTACGCAACAAAAGATAGCCATATTTTCAACCAAAACAACATATCTCTTTTGTCTAACCTTCAAAAAATATAATAGGATTAGATATTTTTAATAATAAGATACGGTTATCAAAAAGTATTAATTAACTATAAGTACTGTTAGGATCATTTTTAATTAATGAATCGTCTACCATTAATTTTATTATACCAAAATTAATATTCTTTTAAGAATTATCTCCTATTGGTTCATAAAATCTTATTTGATATTATTAAACAACAAATATATTTCAAATTTTCTTGTAATCATTGGATCATAATTAATAGAATTAAAAATACTTATGCTCGATCTACACTATCTCATTTAAACCACTAAAATTTCCTCTACTGAGTTCAAAGAATTTTCTCCTATTCCTGCAAAGTGATAGCTTTAGGAATTAGGAGAGCTTATTGGGACACAAAAATAAGAGACGTTGGGACTTGGGAGAATGCTATATCATCACTTTTATCAAGAGATGAAAATATCATAGCAAGTACCACATTGAACGTTAAGTTTCATGAATGGCTTGCAAACTAGAAACGCTCGCAACTACAACTATTCACAAGCTCATCAATGGGAATCCTCATATGGCCCCTACGCTATTGGACAACAATAGCAGGGCTGGGCTAAATATTTGCTTTTCCACCCACAATTGATCACAAGGGTAATTTGAGTTTCTATGCGCTAGCTATTGAGTAAGAGGAACACATTCAAGTTCAATCTCTAGCACCCCTCTTTCGACCTTCTGTAGCCTGAGGCTGATTTCTTGTTTTACCACTCCATCTTCTATTGTGATGATACCGTGATCTACATCGGTATTATCTTCGCTTGCTTCCCACTTACCAAGCTGGGTTGGCTCAACAATTGAGGAATTTTCATAGGCTTTGGCAGCAGAAAGCAAATATTGGACGTCAATTTCAGCTTCGCCCATAAAGTCATCTGTTGAGAATCTGTCCTTATCATAAACAAGCTGCATAAAATTACCAAAAGGCAATTAAACATAGATGTTAAAATTCCAAAAGAAATGATCTCGCAACCATACATTATGTGCAGAATTTAGAATGCTCGGGTTCTTTTGTGATTGAATAGTAAGCTCGTAAACAGCTACAAAAATGGTGGGTCTGCCTGTGTCTATCAGAGAAAATGGTTCGTAGTTGAGATAATTCAACTAAGCAAAAGCTTTTCCACTAAGGTTCACTTTTTTAACCATATAGCTCACATTGACAAGACTACCATTAGCATGTTTATAGTTGAAGATAATTACTTTTATGACTAAAACCAATACAACCTGTATAAAAGCTTCAAATGTTTATCCAAGCAGGCTCTCCTTTTCAACGCATCTTTCATCATCCTCAGTCACATAAACATATGAAAAGAAAAATAAAAAAGCTCTCAAATGTATGGAAGGACTTGATGTCAACAACGTTGTCCATCTGAATGGTCAGTTTATCCTTAGTCACAAACCAAATAACTTAGTAAAGAACCTGCTTACCACTTTGAGAGGAGGAATGTGCTGAGGAATTGACAACATCAGGCTTTCATTCCAGACGGGATTCAAGTTGTTCTTTATGACATGTGTCTTCACTGACTGCAACAATATTTGATAGAGAACTGTTAAAGAGAACAGTGTGTCTAGATATATATATATATTTCATCACAATTGAGCAAAACTAAGTTGCTCCTCTGAAAACTGAGAGAGGGAAAGTCTTACTTGCTGACCCAAAGCAAGGATGACATAAGGGTCACTGCTCATCATATCCCGAACAGCTAGATTGGTTCCTTTGACCACATTAACCTTTATTAATCCAACAAATTCAACCATGCCTGCCTATAATCAGCATATGCCAAGCAGCAAGATTCAGTAAATGGCGCTGAAAAGATAATTATACGTATTCTAGCATTTCCTTCCTCGATCTAGAATCATGAATTATTTGATCATATGATATGTATGTAAACCTGGCACTAACATTGTATTTATTAATTGCTATGTTATAGCCTGTAGGACGAGTAATCTATACACTTGTTTGAATAACATTATTTTATGTACATAACTTAACTATACATGCAACACGATAGGCATGTATCTTCCATTCATGAATTCCAAATTTCGCCCTTTTATGACTGCTTTTCAAGAAGATACATGTCAAGTTGTTTCAGATATAAGGTTTAATTGACTCGAATAAACTTGCATTTATTAGTTCAATTTGGCATTGTGCTACATTTTACCTTTCTATACATGCCTGCAATTGCCTAAACATTGTTGGAAAGTGAAGTTTATGAGTAATTACCTTCTGATGATACCGCAGCATAAAGTGGAAAATGAACATAATACAATCCCCAAGGTAAGCGGTAAAGAAGCAGGACATTATTACCAAAGAATTGCTTTTTTTCGTGTGCTTGTTCTCTGACTCTTTTCTTCCCCAGCTGTTACGAAATGCATTCCCTGGACGATGTCTGGTAGGCTGTTTCTTATCTTGGCAAAAAGTATGGCGTGAAGAACTACTTTGGAATGATGATGAATTTCTACTTGCTGGATAAATGCAGGCCATTGGTTCATCAAGTTTCGTAAACTGTAGCTGCTCATACTTCTTTCTACATGTCCAGAAAGAAAAAAGGAACTAGAATGATACGGATCTCTTGTGTAAAGGGCTGTTAAAATTTTTGGCCGTACCTAATAAAATCAGCACGTTCGTCTATAGAGGCATTTGGTTTTGGTTTTCTGTAATTAATCGGAATGCAAGCTTCGTACTTCTTGTTTGCTGCAGTATTGCCACCCAAATCTATCAAGCTGTTGACTTGTTCATCTGTCCAATCATCTAGCTTAGCTGATAGAACCTGGGATAATTAGACCAAATTTCAGTATCGAAGAAGCTCACACCATCAACGACAGTCCTTTGTGCTCTGCAAGAAACTTAGTTAAACTGAAAAAAGGAGAAGAAACTTTAAAATCTGAAATCCCATTCTAGCAAATGAAAAATAATGCCCCCTTTGGTTTACTTTGTATGAAGGGAGAAGAAAAGTAATTATGTGCTTCAGATGTAATCGATTGAAGAATAAACACACACCTTTGATATGTGTACTCCAAGGCTTCTGTGAGCACCAGAGCACTTGATACAAATAAATACTCCAAGATTTGTTGACCTGATAATCCATCAAACGATTTGGGTAAGCAGGCAGTATGTCGAATTAGAAGCCATTAAAATGTGAGTACTGTGCTTATTTATCATGAAAAGGATAAGTAACTAAAAGAAACAATCCAATGATTTGATGAACATCACACCAACAATGAAACTACATCCTCAAATTTCAGATAGCAGTTTTTTCACGCATCTCATTGATATCATATTCATGTAGCACTACCTGCAGTTAAATTTTTGTCACTCATCTCGAAATTTGACTGCAAAAGTAGTTCATTTCAGGACAAAGAATGCTAAAAGAATGAAAAGCTTCTTACTCAGTCAATAAAAACTTACACCCATTTAGGATTTGGAGCTTCACAATCTGCACAATGCTTGTTGCCCGATTGACTCAGCAATTTCTCCAGTTTTCTCTGTGGATCTGGTTCATGATAAAGAAGTTATGAAGAATTTCCAGAAAAAGGCCATATCGTACTTATGTATGCAATAGGTCCTGTAGGCACATACCAGAAAGTCTTAGTCTTTCCTTTCTGCAGTAAATATGACTCTCTATCTGCAACAGATCCTGTAGGCAAGTCCCTGACCCTACAATGCAACGAATTTTCTGAATGCAGGTTAACTGACAACAGTAGTATTTTTCATAAAAGTAAATTATTTTTCTCTAAAAAACTGATGGTAAAATTCCAGGAAGCGCATCAATCACTGAATGAAGGAGTGTAAACCCAGAAATCATGTCATTAATCTGTAATAATTTTGGAATTCTGACGTTGTGAGAACCAATTAAAATGATTTAAAATTGAAGCTGTAGATAACATACAGAGATTAACAATAATCAAAACAGAAGGAAGTCCTATAATGCATGGTGTTTTACATCAGAAAATCATCTCAAGAAAAGGCATTTCATGTTTCAACATGTTCACTCACCAACTGAAGCCGAACATATCTCTCCAGGTTGGAAGGCAATCAAGTCATTTTCCGTTATATACTTAAAACCCACGTATTTTGTTCATAATGCACAAATCATTTACCGTACCGTTCTCCTGTCGAGCAGACATTTCCGCCATTTTGATATTTTCTCGCTCCAAGTTATAGGACACCAGCTACCATACTTTAAAATTGTATTATTACTCCTCTGTATTAGAAAGGAGGAGGAGTTGTAAAGAAGCAAACCAGAAGCATAAACTTCACCAGAAAATCTCATTCCAAGAAAAAGGAAAAACGGGAAGGAAAAGAGGCTGTCATACGTTGAAAAGAATGTGAAGGGAAAAGGGTACCGATCAGTTTGTTCCCCGCATCAGAAACGACGTCTTGAATCAAATGAAATTTCAGAAGTTACACTGATGCTAAACATTGCATCATTAGACACGGAAAAAAAAAAGACAAAATAGTTCTTACATAATTGGAAAAAGTTGGTCTTTGATTGCCTTGCCTTGACTGAATTGTTTCAGCAATGAATGAAATACAGAAGAAATCAACAGGAAACATGCCATGAAGCATCAGACATTAAAAATTTGGAATAGGAGCAACAAAAACCAAAGATTCAACAGAATATGGTTATGATCGGAAGAATGGTATGGCAAAACGTGATAACTATTAGCTTCTGTTTTCTGGCAGTTGTTCTTTGGGTCCACTAGATTTTTTAGGGACAATTTTGGGCGTTTGCTTGTTACCCCACACCCACAAACAAAAGCATGTTCACAAATAACAACACGTTCGTCTCCTTCTATTTGTCTTTTTGTGTTTTTTATACAATTACATGTCAAGAAAAGAAGGGAATTGCCTGCTATATATGTTCGTATTAATTAGTTAATTATTTTTTATTACACAAAGCAGATTTTAAATATATATTTCTAACTGTTTTGTGAGTCATTTTCTTTTTTTCTAATTTCTAATTTGTATAATTCTTTTTATTTCCTTTTGGAAATGTTTTTTAGAAATAGTTCATATCCTTTTATAATTTTTGTTTGATATTTTTTAATAGTTACAAGAATCTTTCTTTTCATAAAAAAGGATTAGGAGACATAAAAAATGTGGTAAAAAACAAAAAAACATAAATTTATTACTGAACAAGTATTGGGAGAAAATATAATATATGTAATTGAGTTTTAATAGGCTAGGTTGGCCAATCCCAATACAATAACAACAACTACAGTGCACAAATCTCTAAATTTATGCAACATTTCCTTTGTATTCTACAAAGTCATTGTTTTTGTGACTCCAACTCATGATCTTTTAGTCACACAGGAATAATCTTATTGGTTACTTCAAGGCCCGCCCTCAGACCAATCCCAATAGTGAATTGTGATAATGGAGTAGATGATACAAATAGAGAATGAAGTTGAAACTGCTTAAAATAAGCTTTATATAAACTATAGTCACCTTAATTACATTCTCAACTTCAACCTTCTTTTACACAAAACTATTAGCAACCCAAACATAAACACACATATTCAAAGCCAACACCCAATAGAAGTGATCTATACGTGCATGGTTAATATTTTTACCAGGCCAAACACTTTCATGCTTCAAGCATAATTGCCTGTAGCACAACAATAATAAACAGTATTGATAAAGCTCCTAAATCCCACCAAGCATAAGTAAGTTGCGGCTTCGATGCTTCTTATGGCCTCCTGAATCCCCGCACTTGATCATAGAAGAGTCTTGTAAACCAACCACAATGAACACATCTGTAAGGCCACCATGGTGAAGTGTCTATTTCAATATCACATAGCCCATCACTTCAACATATTCTCATTTATTTATTCACTTCATTATAACTTGAATTTTTATTAAATACATATATCAGTGGTATACACACACACACAAACACACATGCATAATTGTTGAATCATGAATAAAATCAATTTCTTCTATTGTTTAACAAATCTTTTATTGTATTAGCGTCTTAAAAGCTCCAAAGAATATAATTTATTAAACCATTTGCATCATATCAAAATCCTCGAATACTCAATCATGAAATATAATTATTCAACTAGAAGAAAACAATAACCAAACCAATTTCTTGATAGTGCTAATATTGCCTTCTAAATTTTTGTAAAACTCAATATCACATGTGTAACGCCAGACTCTTTGAGCCATTTTTGTATTGGTTTATACTTAGAAATACCACTGTGTATTGAACTATACATGGTTGTGTATGAGTTCAAAAATGTATTTGAATCCTTTTGGCATTTATGTCAGTAATATATAATGTTATATGCCCTTACATGAACTTAGAGTTCATCGGTATGCGAAATCTTGGAGATTTTTAACATATAAGCTTCTAAGTATGTAAAACCGAGTCTATTGGATAGATATGGCCATGGTGGTCGAGTTAAAAGTGTTCTATTGCCTTAGAGGTGATTAGACATGATTTATAGACTTATTGGACACCTAGAAAGTTTAATTGAAAAAGTTGATGCACATAAGGGCTTATTTACAAATTGTTGAAAGTTAAGGGACTTAAATGTAATTTTTCAATTCTTGGAGGACCAATATGTAATTTTGTAAAGTTAAGGGGCTTAGTTATAATTTGAAAAAGTTCGAGGACCAAAATGAAAATAAAAATTTTGGTCATTCTCAAAATTTGGGCTTAATTGCAATTTTATGAAAAGTTTTGGAGGGTATAATAACAATTTCACATAAACTAAGGGCAAAAAGGTAAATTCACCATGTTTGGTTAAAGAAGAGTCAAATTTTAGACCCTTCTTCACCTTATGGCCATGCACTCTCTTTATTTGGCATTAAAACACTTTGTTTTAGTTAAAAGAAAGGAGAAGAAAGGAGAAGAGGGGAGGAGAAGAGGTAGTTGAGGCCCTCACCAAAATTTCACCAAGTTTTTGATTCTTTAACCCAAACCAAGGTGTTCTAAGTTAATTTTGGGTCAAAGAACTCAAATCTCTCATTAGATTTGAGAAATTCTCAAAGGATTTCAAGATATCACCAAATGAAGGGTTAGGTCAATTTTGTCTCATCTAGGGATGTCCATGGGCCGGGTCGGGCCGGGGC
>JAOTAY010000001.1:12259155-12276047 GCA_025629805.1 Erythroxylum baracoense
ATTTCAAGATATCACCAAATGAAGGTTTAGGTAAATTTTGTCTCATCTAGGGATGTCAATGGGCCGGGTCGGGCGGGGGCCGCCCTTGGCCAGGCCCAGCCCTGCCTCAATGACGGCCCGCGCCCCGGCCTTTCTAAATTTTTTTAATTAAAAAAAGAAAAAATGACGCCGTTTTGGACAAAATGATGCCATTTTGTCCAAAATGGCCGGCCCGGGTAAGCCGCCCATGGCCCGCCAAACTCGGGCCAAAAATAGAATTGACATCTATAGTCTCATCTCTCTCTACATTATAATTTTGAGTTTGGTGTTAAGATATGTTATTCTCCATACTTAAATATGCATGAAACATGGTTTAGATGAATGAAATCAGTCATGGAGAAGCTTCTTTTAGCCAAAACCGAAGTGCCTTTCAAGTATATGCCTTTAAGTGTTTGATAAAATGCCAAGGTGAATTTAGCTTAGGATTTAAAGATTTTAATGGTAAGCATTGGAAAGAGGCTTTGATGTTTACTTAGAGTAAACTTAAAATTGTTCTTTAGATTAATAAGTAGTGGCCTAATGTGCTTGGATAAAAATGTACCCAATTATGCTTTGAAATGTGTAAGTATTGGATCAAAGGCATTAAATGCCTTGGAAAATGCAAAAGAATGCTTATGTGAATAATAAGGGTTGAGTTTTATACACTTATATGGTAGTGTATAAATATGAGTTATATGTTTGATTAGTAAGTACATTACATTTGTATGTATAAAGGCTTGAGAGTTGTGGATCAAGGAGCCCGTATAGAAGATTGTTGAAGTTAAAGGAGTGTACCCCTTCTTTTAAGGTGAGTTGGAGAAAAAATATCTCTCAAATGGGACTAGGACAACCCAAGACATGCATAATAACTTGTATGTGAATTTTGAATCTAAGTAGTGCATAGTAAAATTGAATCTCAATAGATGCTAGTATACTTATGTATTTAATAAATGACATTGTTTTGAATAACTCTTTGCACTTAAAGTGAAACTGATATTTTTATTACGTATTTTGAGAAATGATGTTGTTTTTACCAAACCTACGTTTAAAGTGTAAAGGACAACATTTTATTTTCTAAAACTATATTTTTGAACAACTTAGCAGTTGGAGTGCAAAAGATCACTTTTATTGCATGAAATAATGTTTTGGAATTTGCATACATACAACCGAGTCATTTATGCTGTGTGTATGTGCTTGTTTTTGGCTTAGAGCCATGGCACAATTTTAGTTTATCGATTGGACGATAAACAAAGGCATGGTGCCTTATTTGACTTTAGTACTTATTATTTGTATACGATTTTTGCTTATGATTAGTGAGGAAATGATTGGCGAATCGTGTGCTGGGCATAACAGATTAAGTGACCCCCGTACCCTTAATGCTGGTACATAAAATTCGAGTCCTTGTAACGACACCATTCTATAGGACTCGCGGGTGATGGAACACTTAGAGGTCTGGTCACTAACGAGGTCATCACCTAAAGTCATGACGATCTTGTCGACTATAGTCTGCACTCACCACAGATGAAAGTTGAGCCATCACTGAGATTCGGTGGGTGTGCACACTAGTTTGGCCGACTAGTGGTGACACACATAATTGTTTTAGCTTACTCTGAGATTTGGTTTCCTAACGAGATTTGATTTTCACATGTGATGCTTTTCTGCTCATGTGTACTCCAATTGGAACCTATGTTCACTGAATGAGTGATTAATAAGCTAGGCCTATGTGGTTCCTAACCAGTATGACATAAGTCATAGACTGGGTCTATGTGTTTCTATGTCATGCATATTCACTTCATAGGAGGTTATATGCATGTTAGATGTATAAAACCATCCTTAGGTTATTTAGACCATTTTGGTATGTACCGGGTTCTATTTGTGACACAAGTTTCTTTTCTGTTCACTGAGTACATAGTGTACTCACCCCCTCCGCTTCCCAACCATACAGATTAATTTGGTGAGTTTTGAAGTTCTGAGTAAATCGTGCGGTCTTTTGACATTTTCGGGGTATTACCACATGTGGATAGTCTTTGTTTTGTACTATGTTGTATAGTGGCTCATGATTATGATGATGTGCTTTATAATTTTATAAATTAACTCTTATCCATCTTGTGGTTTGTAAGTGACTTTATGTGTGAATATTTTGTACTGTTGTTGAGATTGCTCTTGAGTGGACTTTAAAGTCCAGAAGTTGTGGTTGAGTTTTAATGAAATATAGAAGTGCGTTTCAAATTAATTTGCAGGTGTTTTTTAATTTATTTTGGGATTGTCAAATTATAGCCATTGTGCTACCGAAATTTTTTAAGATGACCAGTTAGCCTTGCATAGTCAGGTTAAAGGTACCATGTGTATCCTTAACCTAGGTATGAGGCGGTTTTCATGTGCCCGATGTGATTCCGGGTCGTGACAACATGTACATACTTAATATGGAGAGCACAAATCATCCCTCGTTTTTTTATGGTTACGTTCTATTGGGCTTTATTAATGGCTCTTATCCATGTCTCATATATTCATATTCATCGTGTTTCAAGTTATGGATTAGATAAGATAGTCTCCTCTAAAATGCTAAATTGACCTCAAATGAGGACATTATTGCTCACATAATAGTATCCATTAAAAAATCAAAAAAGTCTAAGACAACCTTACAATAAACTTTGGTAGGAAATTAAGAATAAGGATCTATGCACTATATGCAAATCTTGCCAACTTAATAAAAGACTTCAAATCAATAATAGGTTACCAATAATTAAGGGAAATTCAAAACATTATAAATGAATTGCTCTAGTTGGATCACCTCTTATAGATGATGAGATGGTAATTAAATCTTTTTACTTGTCTTGATTTTGAATAAAAAGATTAGTGTTATCATGCATGCTCATGATACTCAGGTAATAAATGAAGAATTATTTGACAAACTCCTTAATCAAGAAATTAATAAGAAAGAACTAGATAACATAATAGCTTAATATAATCAATGTAACAACTCCAACCATCATTTCAATAATAACAACATATTCCCTAAAATGGTGGACAATAGAATAACTATGATTAACAAAAGTACTATAATAGAATGGTCATGAATTTAATTGGCATCCATTTACATTAAATTGCAATGAAGTAAAGGTTCAATGTCAAATTTATGATAAATTTAGTGACTTCGCTAAACGATGTAGGTCAAGAATGACTCATATACCTCAAGATCATTTCTTAATATGAATTCCCTCTGTTTCGACCAAAAATTGGCTTACAGATATCATGCCTTTAATCACATTACACCCAATGTATAGGGCCTGTCCATCCACTATGAGTACAATAGAGGTGATGATATCGTGGTCAGTAATGGTAACAACTTCCCTATCATACATATAGTTTCAGTCATACTTAATACTCCTTACTCATTTACACTTATGTTTATCCCTCACATCACAAGAAATTTGTTATATAAAACCAATTCAACATCAACTGAGTATTTTTCATTTTATTTCATGGTGAAGGATTTGAGCACATAAGCAACACTTATCTATAGACAAAGCAAACGTGAACTTATACAAATGGTCAATTACAAATCAAGCATCTTCTCTTAGTTTTTAAACATATTATGCATCAATCATAAACAACCCAACAAGAACCATTATCTCTCTTTGTCATCAACACTTAGGTCATCAAATAAAAGAATGTTAAATTTTATTATTTCATCTCATTCTTTAACAATTTCTCAAAAGATAATTTTGAATTAATGTAATTCATGTCGTTATAATAAGAGTTATAAATCGTTATTTAGAATATCAACTCTCCACAACTTAAGACTACTCGAGGCCACATACACAGATGTATGAGGTTATGGTCCTGCACGTTCTTTGATCACTTCAAACATTATTTCATTTTTCATTAACCATTTTACCAAATACATATGGATATAGCCCTTGAAAATAAATTTGATGTTACTAATATTTTATAACAATCCAAGACATTTATCAGGGAAATAGTTTTAGATTCCAATCATCACCTTATATTTTAATGAGGGGAAGAGTACTAAAAGCTAAATCACTTTATTTTTCAATATGGCATTTGACAACTTTACTCTCCTCTGCACACACCTCAACGTGTTACTAATACCGAAGAAGACATTGTCATATTCTAGAAAATCCTCTTACTCTCATATATCAAGCCTTAACTAAAATTTTAGACTTCAGCTTGTCAAATTGTCAACAATCTCATCAATCACATACCAACTCCTCTTCTTAAACAAAAACCTCCCATTAAAGTTTTGTTTCATGAAAATTTAATCTACCATAAAAGATATTTGGTTGATTATACTACCCTTAAATCAAACCATACATACACTATAAACTAAAATCTAAATCTAAATCTTATGTTTTCTTTAGCTGTTTAATCTCCTATCACTATTAGAAATACATTGACCTAACTACATCTCGCTTATATCTTTCTCTTCATGTTATCATTGTCGCAACTTCCTTTCCATTTAAATCTATTTCCTTACATGCAGATAAGGTTACTAAAGACACCCCTATATGTAGATTTTCACTTTAATGGATCCTACTTTTACTTTTAATAGCCTATGCACCCTTTTAATAGCACTCTTTCTCCAATACTCCCCCTATCTCTACCAATTCAGGTTCCTTATATCTAGTATTAGATAATACAACCTCTTAATCATCTCTATCTATATTAGTAATTCTTGCTATTATTATTTGATCCAAAAATAAAATCTTCATAAAAATAAATCTTTTACTAGCTCTTTTTTTTTTCTTCTGAATCTTATGAACCCTCTATTTTCACTTAAGCACTGAAACATGCTCACTGGTATGTTATAATGCGAGACGAATTTGATGAACTTGTTGATGAAATATAAGATCTAGTTCCTACTTCTAACAGACATAATATAATTGGTTATAAATGGTTTTATAGGGTAAAACACAAATATGATGGGATGATCAATCAATAAAATGCCTGCATAAATTTTCTTTCATATAACTTTAAATTTATTCCTACAACTTGCCACAATCTATATTCTTTTATCCACAACTACTTAACTTTTATAGACCTTTTATCAATTGAATGTGAACAATTGTTTCTTTCAAAGACATCTTGAAAAAGAAGTATACATGCAACAAACACTTAGCTTTATTAATCCTTAATTTTTTCAATCGTATTGTTTTTTGTCAAAAGAAAGCTATATATGGCTTTCTTTAGCTCTATAGATCTTGTAGAATAAGTTAAAAACAATATTTACTTTTCTTTGGTTTATAAATTCTTAAGACAAAACATCTCTCCTCATATTCTCCATAAGGAAGAATCTTGTTTTCCTCTTTTATATGTCAATGACATCATAATAAATAAATTACTAGTATTAGGATTATATAAAATCAAATAATAAAATTTATTGATATAAAAAATTTATCAATATCAATTCAAAAACTTACATTCATGGTTTACTTTATTTTATGATCAATGTGAGAGAGCCAATTATACCTATAATTTTTTTAACAATTATATGCATCAATGGTACTAAATTATAAGAGAATGGACAAAACACTAATTGAACTACTACAAACTAGTTGAAGTGTTACTTCTAAAAGAGGCATGAGCTAAAGTGAAGGAAATTGCAAAAGAGAAATTGGTGGAGGTAAATGTGTCAAAAAATGTATAAGGAGATAAATAGAGCAACTTAAAGATGTGAAGACAATATAATTTTTAAGGATTACAAATAATGAATGGAATCAATAGTATTGATAACCTAAATATTAACAAGTTAAAAAAAATATTGAATTGAAATTTTACCAAGATAAAAAATGAGAGAAATAGGTGATGACATAACATACCGTAACTGATAGGCAAAGAGAGGGAATTAAGCAAGTAGCTAGCTAAGGCCAGGAGAGATTAGAGAATACTTGAGGGGAGCACATTATTTGCATTATAGACACAAGTATTTATCAATATACAAAACAACATCATTTTGTATCTAAAAAAAGTTCAAAATTTCGATCTAAAGTCTAATTTTTTAAAAGTTCAAATGTGATCTAAAATCCAATTAATTTGAATGGTTTCCATATACTTCAGAACGATTCAAACTCTTTTAACATTTTTAATCAAGATGAAAACCACATAATGAATTTGAGCAATTTAAGGAAATGCCTATTCAAGTTCCTTTTTTCTTATTTTGGTCCTGCGACTCCCCTTCCCTCCGTTCTCTCAAACTTCTCTCTTTATGATTTTGCCCCTCCGTTTTTTACCAACTTTGGAAAATTTTTTCCCACACCTGAAGGTACTTCTGCTGGTTCACCGTCGGTTGTGTGTTGGTGGAGGCATCCGCCTCCTAGGGAGGCTTCCCTTTAGTCTTCAGAATGGCCCTAAATGAAGGAACATCATCCCTCCCTCACAAGGACTTTCCGACTTTATCTAGAGAAAACCTTGCGACAAAACATGGAGACATTGTAAGGTTAACTGGCCTTCAAAACAGATTTACGACTTTTAGCTATCTTAGTGTACCCATTACAACACATAAACTTAAGTTTCATGATTGCTTCCTAATTATTAAACAACTCTAAACACGAGTGATGGCATGGCAGAGCTGGCACTTATCGTATGCAGCAATCAGTTTAATCATTTCGGTTCTCACGAGTATACATCTTCACTGGCTTGCGTATATTGCAATACCTAGGAGAGCTATCAAAGATATGGACCGCATTATGAACATGTTTCTATTGTCGGGTCAGCTTGGAAACTCAAAGAAGGCACGAATTATGTGGAGTGAGGTTACAATACCAAAAAAACAAGGTGGTCATGGGATTATCTTGATAACTAATATGCAAAAAGTTTTAATGAGCAAGAGATTATGGAGGCTATATACCGATCGTAATGCTTTATGGATCAAATGGGTACACGACTACTACTTCAAGTGTTCGAACTTTTGGCAAGTCGATTTCACAAAAGATGGCTCTCCAGTTCTTAAACAAATGATGAAGATTAGGGAGACCATATATCCCTACATTAAGCATCGAATCGGGAATGGAGAAAGGATATGGATATGTTATGATAATTGGCTTGATATAAGTCCAGTCATCGAACACACTCACTTTCAACAACTAAGAAACCGATTACCAATTAATCTCAAGGTCACCTTACTGATTATAAATGGTGAATGACAAGGTGAGTTTAAAGGTTTTTCAACCCTCTCGATGCATCTCCCTTAGTTAACGTCGGTGGACAACGAAGGCACTGTGATATGGTTCCTGAACCGTAACCACGTTTTTCACTAACAGATCATACTTCCAATTGTTGTACAGCAGATACCCGACAGTCCAATGGTCGGATTTATTATGAAGAAACACAATTAGCCCCGAGGCCTCTTTCATCACATGGCTCGCTGTTAAGAATAGACTCCAAACCATGAGCCAATGGTATGGTAACGTGGCGGATACTGCATGTGTTCTTTGTAACGAGGCCGTTGAAGACAGGGACTATCTGTTCTTCTTATGTAGCTATACCAAAACAATTTGGAGCCAAATACTTCACCTACTACCTCTAAGTAATTGTCGATATAACTGGGAGCATGCATTAAGTTGGATCATGCCTAACTCCAAGCCAGGAAAAACTGACGCTTCCCTCTATAAAGCAGCTTTCACACTTACCATTTACACAATTTGGAAGGAGCGAAATAGCTGACGGTTCACTGATATGAAGGTAGACAAATAACCGCTCACTGATCGGATAGTTAACTTGATCCGTGTACACATCTTTGTCAATCAACAGCGGCACACTTTATCATTGGACATGCAACATCGATGACATTTTTAACGTACTCCGTCTCATTTGACTTATGTTATTTTCCTGTTACTTGATATACTATTTTTGTAACATGTAGATGAGACTATTAGTCTTGAACTCATTGTGACTTCAGTGTTAGTTTCAGGTATAGTAATATTCATATTTCATTTTAAAAAATAAAAAGTTTCATGTTTCTTTTTCATATACAGAAGTGCAGGATTCAGTAAAGGCTACAAAGCAGTAGTCAAACGTCACTACGGCTTTTCTAATACGCACCTTAGAAAGTCTCACCCCCACGGAGTGAGTTCCTTTAATATGATTGCTATTTAAGTGCGATTTCGATGGATGAAGTGGCAAGCCAAGGCAATTATTTTTTGCTTTCTTTAAAGTACGATTCCTTAACAACTTACTTGAGAAGAAATTTGTAGGGGATGATAGAGTCGTTTTCTATACATTTAAAACGCCAAATGAAAGTAATTGGAATCCGTTAGTCAAAATTTAGCAATTATTAAATTGGCATGTTGTTTGAGAGAAAAACAAAGGTACATATTCCATTTTCTAATCAACCACAAATGTGAAATTCTAGTTTAAAGGATGGACTCGATTTTAGGGTATCTTACATTATCGAAATTATAATTTTATCATATATTGTCATCAAGGTTCTTGACCTCATCGTCCTCCACTTTTTTGTACACAAACCTGTTAGCAACCCAAACATAGGCACAGAAATTGAAGGCACTCAGGGCAGCTAATACCCAATAGAAGTAGTCAATGTGTGATCGATTAAGATTGTCAGCAATCCAAACGCTACCTC
Organism: Erythroxylum baracoense; assembly: GCA_025629805.1. Classification (NCBI taxonomy): domain Eukaryota; kingdom Viridiplantae; phylum Streptophyta; class Magnoliopsida; order Malpighiales; family Erythroxylaceae; genus Erythroxylum; species Erythroxylum baracoense. The sequence continues at coordinate 12,267,773 of JAOTAY010000001.1, forward strand.
TCCTCGATGTTATTGCCTGCACCACTGTTATAATGCCACTATTCATGAAGCTCCCAAAACCAACTACACTAATATAGGCAGCTGCTCCTATACTTCTGAGAGCCACAGGCATTTGATCATAGAACAGTTCCTGTAATCCAACAATTGTAAACACATCTGCTATCCCACTGATCATGTACTGCGGGAGTAGCCAGCACACACTCATTGGCACTGTTGCTTTAGGAGTTTCTGCTAGGCCATGTTCTCTTGCTATGCCAAGCCTTTTCCCCTCTACCAGAGCTGCTACAACCATTCCAATAGTTGACACAATTAGGCCAATTCCAATCCTTTGTAACATGGTTATACCAGAAGGATGCCTGGTAATTCTTCTGGCTGCTGGAACCAAAACTCGGTCATAAATGGGGACAGTTACGAGGATTGTGAGGCCTACTAGGCTTTGGAGGGATGCAGGAGGGAGTTGAAAGTGTGGTCCGACTGACCTCACCATTGTACTGCCTTGTTTCGTGTAAAATGTGTGGGTTTGTACTACGGTTGCCGCAAATGTCAAGCAAGTTAACCATATGGGAATGAGTCTGAGGACCAGCTTCACTTCTTCAACTTGGTTTAAAGAGCACAGTCTCCAGGGATTTCTTGTTTTGCTAGAAGCATCCAATCTGTCAGGAATCATGGCTTTGTCCAAGAACCTGCGCCGTGTGTATAATTTATTCCACATTTTCCACAATATCTTAAGTGCCTTGCACAAGAACTTAAAACAACTTCTCTAAACTGGAGACCCATTGGCAATAATCGATTACTTGTAGACTGTGCAAGCTGCAACTTGCTTGCACGTTGTAGAGTAATCAATCATTTAATTTAATTCCCGTAAATATATTTCGGTGAAAAAATAAATAAAAACCTAATCATGCTTTGCCTTGGTTTCGATATGAAATTTTTGGAGCATACCTGAATTGATTAGTGCGAACTAAAGTCCGGCCTCCAGGTTCACTTTCGTTCTCCTGGCAACCTACGTCTCCTTCTTCATAACATATGTTGGTCTCTACCACCCGCCACTTCCTAGCGGCGGCCACAAATACTTGTGCGACTCTGGTAAATGGGCTACCAACCGGAGCTTCCTTCCTGTACTTCTTAAGTCCAAGCAGAAACACAAACAAGGCCACTGCTACTGCTCCTGCCAAAATTCCAAAACCTGTTGTCCATCCCACATTATCCTGTATATTCACAAAGTTGTAAGACATAATTAACAGTTACATCTGTTTCTGAAAAATAAGTTTTGATTTACCTGGATGTAAATGACCACCAGAATGGCTGAAGACGCACCAACCACAATTCCCAAGTACCACCAGTTGAAGAATGAGCTCTTGGCTGCCTTGTCCTCTGGTTTTTCTTCGTCAAACTGATCTGCCGCAAATGTCTGCACACACGGCTTGTGCCCACCTTCACCAACTGCCAGTACATAGAGGGCCAAATAGAACACAGCTTTCCGGTAATGCATAGGAATTAGAGACACTGACAAGGTCAACAGAAGCATTCCCTGTCAAGACAATAGAGTTAATTATTTATGGAACAACATCCAATACTAAAAATGTAGACATTGCCTTTGAATTGAACTCACTGCTAAATATATGACTGAAGACAGAAGGATGGTCTTAAAACGACCCAAAAAGGAATCTGCGATAAATGCTCCAAGAATCGGGAAGATTGAGGACACACCAACCCATGTATTCACATTCTTGACAGCTGTTGCAGTAGCCTCGTGCAGATCATTTGTGAGGTATGTAATGAGATTACCAGCCAAGCCATAGAAAGCAAATCTCTCTGCCACCTCCACAACTGCAAACAGAAAGATGATGAGAAAACATCGTCAACATGCATAAATAAATCAATATACCATGATGTTTGCTTACATATAATGAAGATGGCAGCATTCCATCCACTGGTAGATAACTTTCTTGGAGTTGGGGTGGAGACCTTATTTTTGCCTCCACACCCATCTTCAGCCATGATCGGAGCCACAGAGCTATCCATGTATTAAATAACGTGGACTTGTTTCAAGGGAAGTGTAGAGTATGTCGAGGCAAGTAACCTTTTTATATGAACAAAATTCTGTCCTTTCAACACTGTTGACGGCATAATTACATGAGCAGGCAAAATCCCATTGCTTATCTCAACTGTTACAAAACACAATTCCCACATTAGAAACTGTAAATAAAGCAATTGAATTTGAAGTCACACTTTCTAATTTTAAACGCTAGCTGAATGTCTTTACCAATAGTGGGACGGTATTTTATGAGATCCATTAGGCAATTCATTTAATACGTAGTAAATGGGTTAAAGAGAGAGTAAATTACAGGTCGACTAGTCAAAATTCATAATCTTAGTTGAATATTTAAAAGAGAGCTTGTCATGTTTTGGGCTTAAATTGGGCCTAATTTTAAAAAAATTAAAAATGGTGAGCTAAAATTGTATATGTGCCTTACAGTTAAAACATGAATTTTAAGTTCATGTTTATCTGCTTCCAAACATGAAATGTGTAAGCCTAAGCCATGAACTAATGGCTTAAGGCAGTTTTGGTTCAATTTTAGTTTGCAATTATTCCAAAATGGTCCAATCAGACTTGTAAAGGATGTTTTTTATTATTAAGTGCTACAAAGTGCTTTGGTTTCGTTCCTCTCCCAGAACCAAATGCTCATTCAGCGAACGGTATTAATCTGCAATTCTCGTCATCATGAAAAATGATTTATAAATATGCTCTTGACTTGATGCAAACCCTGTAGACCATTTTCTATCCAAAGAGAAAATCATGAATCGGCCGCGTCTTATTGGACAAAAATATTAATGGACGAGAAATGCAACACTTTTAGTGAATTACATTGGATAAGCTTGAGTAAGTCTATGCCTATCTCATGTATATGTTGTCCAGGTTGGTGCACCTACTTCTTCCATTTTCGATTCTCCATTGCAAAATGAAATAATAATAACAGTACTGATCATGTAACTCTTGAACTTATATCAAGTCGCCAACCTAGAAAATTAAAGGAGATGCTTGATTCAGAAGGCAATAGTTTTTTTTAATTAAAAAAATTGGTAACAAGAAGTAATTAATAATTATCAAATATGATATTAACATGAAATTTTCATTGGAACTATCAGATTTAGTTAAATTGAATTTGAAAGGAATTTATGTAACCCAATTGGTATTGTATCGCTTTCAAGTCCACTACTACAAGTTCGCCTCATTAGTCAGAATTAGACTACTAATCCAATAGATAAAAGCCATATCCCACAAAGCAACAGCTTTTCTCCATTCACTACCCGATTAATGTGCCAAAGGAGTGGCAGAGGCTGAAAAGAAAAAAACCCAAGAATCAGTATCAGCATTTTATTAAAAGTCTCATTATAGGGTCGTCATCAGGAAATTGTCAAAGTCCTAAAGCTAGGTTAACCCCACTACCATTAACATAGAATTATGGAAATGGCTCATGTTAATTATAGTGCCAAATACCATAAAGAATCTTTACTTTAATTGGCCAAGGATTTACCGACTTGGGAAGAAAATGCACAAGCCCATCATGAAAAGATAGAAAATAAGGGGAAAACTTTATGCTCCAAAGATATTAAAATGCGTTTGCGTATTGGATGATATATGTAATGACTTTAGCTTACGAGTTCTTCTTCTCCCACCATCATGAGATCCGCAAGCATCCCCCAAGTGTATACTTGGATAAAAATGCACTTGCCATTTTGAATCCATCTTATTATAATGCGAGAGATTAACCAGATAACAATAACATTAATAAAAGTTGAGATAACGGCGAGTTTTGGGTTAGATTCATGATCCTTAGTCGATGGATGGAAAAGGGAGAACATGTCTCCTCACCACATATCCCAATCCTGACATGAACAGAAGCCCTTCTTTTCTTTACTTTTCTAGCTTCTACAGTATAAGTTAGTCGTGGCACACTCATAAGAACGCAGACCAAACACTGCGCACGTAAACTTTACAAGCCATATGACCAGTTATTCCCTTGTACTTCCCAACTATATATACATTGGATAACAACATCTAGGCATATAAAGAATAACAGACGATTAAGCATGGTCTTTTATGGTACCAAGAATCGAATGCGACTTGCGATCTAAGTGCTCCTTCCCACCTGCATCTTCAATCAGTTACAGCTAATAAGCTAGGAAAAGCTGAATCAAACATTTATATTCCATACATTATAATTAAGGTACCGAAATCAATCAGATAAAGATCGAAAAGGGTCCATCCTCCACATTACGGGGCCAACTTTCTACATTGAATAAGTGTTTGTGCATTCCTTTCCTGTCTGCCAGACTCTAAACACATAACATTAATGTTATTGCTAGCAGTTTCTTGACAGTATTGGCATCCATATGTTCAAAGAACCTAGCCTTCCTAGACTATTGGTAGTACAAGTATTCCACGTTTCCTGCTTGCCTTGGCTCCAATGGCAAGTTGAAGCACAGTAAGATTTGTTGCTTTTTTTTTTTTTAAATTTCAAGGAGTGGATTCTGATAAAAGTTGAAATGTCGACTATCTACCACTTTTCTGGTATTTATGCATAGGAGAGCACATATAGAGTAAAAACTGTATTTTCAGATATTGCTTTCTCGACCAAATATTGCGCGCTTCATCTTGTGGAAGACGTCTCCTTTGATATGCTCACACGTCAAAAGAGCGGACAGATACAGCAACCTAACTCAACTGAAGAACTAGAGATTCTCAAAGTTGGAGTTGTTGGTTACGGATCAATGTCAGAAGAGTCAATTTTACGACCAAAGAAGGGATCGTTTGTATTTTTATAAAAACGAAAATTAACAAATATAACACAAATGTAAGCATTATTTGATTTTAAGTTGTTTAATTAATAAGTTCAATGATTTATTTAATATATATTTCAAAGATTAAATTTTTATCAATTAAAAAGATGCGCAAATATGAGGTATCCCTGTATTTAGTAAAAGGCAAGGGGCATTTGACATTACATGGTGGAAGCTTTTTTGTTAATTTAAGCAAAATCATGGTGTTTTCAAAATGCGATGGCCTTGCATAAGTTGAGAGGGCCACAAGAAACCTGAAGCACATCAGGTGGTTTGTCATACAATGGTGTGTTTTGAATTGACTGCATTATCTTTGGAGAAATCCAGAGAGATTCCGCCCTACACTACATCTCATTACATCACCCATTCTTTTGTACTCCTATCCTATGGTTGCAGCTTTTATTTCCTTTCAACCAGAATTAATGCCTTGGTAAGTGTCCCTAGTGGGCTGCCTCCCATGTGCGACATGTCGCTCACGTTTTCTTCATACGACTCGGTATGCCTATCCCCAGATATTTTAGGTCATTCAGTGTACTACGTAGCAAAGTCAACTACTTCATTTGCATATCAAAGTGAAGCAAACAACCTATAGTCTCATTAAGCATATCTGTCCATCCAAGAAAATTCTCCTCAATATTTGCATTTTCAACTGCTGCAGAATCTATTCTAATCTTTTATGTTTGCCAGTGGGAAACATGTGAACTTCACAAATATAGTCAACCGAGTACAAACCGGCACAGTTCAGAATAGTTCTTCGGAATCACCAACCCTCCAATTCTTTGGTTTCATCAAGCTTCCAGCATCTAAATCTTGGCCAATGCTAGAGATCTAATGTCGTACGTATAAGATGCTCAACATGAAGAAGCTAGATCATACGATGATTGAATCCGTGTTTTCTGTAGGCTATGTGTTGAGAAAAATCAGGTTCCATAAAATAAGATTGTAACTCGTTAAAATTAGAATAATGGACAAGATAAAAAATAGGAGTTAGAAGTTTTACCCCTCTAATCTTTCATTTTATTAGCCATTCATTATATATTATAAATAATATAGGAATATAAACTTTGTCGCAAGTTCTCAACATTTAAAATGTTTGGGAATTTTGATGTTTAAAACAAGAAATTGTGTGATTATTTATAATTTGACCAAACTAATTATAATCATTCATTTTTAGAAAACCTAATTAAGTCATTCAACATATATTTGCACCACATACTCACTACAATAGATAAGGTTATTGACAACGAAATAAAATGTCGCTAAATATAAAAACATCGTCACAAATACAGATTTGCGACGAAAAATAATCGTCACCTTAATGGTCGCTGAATCACGGCAGCAAAACAATATCTGCGACATTTTCCTGAAATCGTCGCAAAAAGGTTTTGGATACATAATATTTTTGTCGCTAAAACATATTACCAACGAGAATGAATAACGTCGTAGAAAGGCTTTTGTAACGTATTTTTTCGTAGATAAAAGTTTTTACCTCCTAAACAATAGTCGTAGGTGATTATTTTTAGTGACGATTTTTTTGTAGTATAATAGTTTTAGCTACTAATTTTTTATTGTAGGTAAATGCTTTTAGATACGTTCTTTTGAACGTAGGTAACAATATTTTGTGACGAATTTTTTTGGTAGCTAATAGTTTTTAGTAATGATTTGGTTTTTGTAGTAGAATAGTTTTAGCTACTAATTTCTTGTTGTAGGTAAATATTTTTAAAGACGTTCTTGTAAACGTAGATAATAACTTTTGTGACTATTTTGTTTTGGCAGCTAATATTATTTAATGACAAATTTTTATTTTAAATTTAAAAATTATTATAATTGTTAAAAAATTTATTTTAATGTATTACAATTTTTAAGACATTTTGAAATATAAATTAGTTAAATTTTATAATTAATGTTGGTGACATATTTTTTGAATAATAATATATTGAAATAAAATAAACATATAAAATGGAATGCATTTTATATAAAAAATATTTACACGTCATTTACAAATTAAGACTCCTCATCGTCCTCACTACTATTGACATATGCAGAGCCTAGTAATTGTTTCACCATCTTTTTAAGCTTGTTTACTTCTTTTATATTACGATTTAACTTAGTCTTTAGTGTCTCATTCTCCTTTTGAAGCGCCGTCATATATGTTGGTCGTGACGAAGATGCACCAATAGGCTTAGGGCTATACCCAAGACCTTTGGTATAGCCCGATCTTGTATCAAGGACATTGTTACAAATGTCATCGACATTTGGCTGGTTTCTCTCATACAATAATGTTTGCAACAACTCCTGTATCTTATCCTACAATTTAAAGTACAAAATCGAGTTAACTAAAAAATTATTACTTAGTATTACATTGAAAAATAAATTATAATATTAATTTGTTTGTACTTACATAATTACTTTGTATCTCTTCAGACGTCCAGTCTTGACCTTCCTTGTAGTGTGTTAGCTTGTACAGTGTGATCATATCACACTTTTATCCTTGGAGTTGTGTTTAGCTCTATTATATGAATTTAAAAAATTATAACCAACTAGAATTTACTGTATTAAGAAATAGAATAATAAGTTGAAAACGTTACACTTACAAATTCTTGTCGGACGACAACAAATGATCGAAAGCCAATGGTATGAGGAGTCTTCATTTTTACTTTGTTCACCTTAGCTTTCTCACAATTTTCATAAATTAAGAGAAGTAGTCATGAAATGTATAAACAAAATTAATGAAATGAAATATGATGAGGAAAAAAACAAACTTGAACCTTTACTGAGGCCCAATACTCACAAATTTTAGTTCAATTTTCTGGAATCACCCGCTCCGGATCATGTCTCCTTGCCTTTTCATCAGAAGGGAAAGACTATTAATATTTATCTATATCCATTACAAGGAAAATGCCATTTTATGATAGAAATTACCGACGGAAAACACAAACATTCCGTTGGTAATACATATTACCGACGAAATTTACCGACAGACGAAAGCGTTGTAGAATCGGTCGTAGCTTATATTTACTGACTGTCAAAGCAGATTATGTCGGTAACTTTACCGACGGTACATTTGTTACTATTGGTAAATTTACCGTTAGAATATTATCTTACCATTGATAAATATATAGACTGTTTACTTTGTGCTTGACCGTCGGTACTATTTAGCAACGGTTGTTTTGTTCCGTTGACATATTTACCGATGGTAACAAACTTACCATCGGTATATTTGCTAAAAACTTTACCGACGGATATAAATTTTCGTCGATAATTCCTTCTACCGTTACCGACGAAAGAACTCGTGGACCGTCGGTAATTAGTCACGTATTTACCGATGGGCATTTCTTTCCATCGGTAAATGCGTTAATTTTTTAAAATATATAATATATATTGTCATTATATTTAAATTATGGTTAATGCGTAATTTTAATAATTATAA
>JAOTAY010000001.1:12276147-12289970 GCA_025629805.1 Erythroxylum baracoense
ATTTTATTCTACTTTATTATAGTCAAAATATTTGATTTTGTTGAAGATTTGCTTTGATTTTCAATTTATTTGTAAGCCTATATAAAGGCATGATCAAATAGAATAACTGGATGAGTTAAGTTGCAAAGTTGTATCCCAAAAACTCCAACAATTTCACTTCTGTCTACAGGTGCTGCAGGCACTTCAAGTGGCGGAGAAGACAGATATGCCTCAACTCAAAGATTTGTTTGCTGATGTCTATGATGTTCAACCTCCGAATCTTGTAGAGCAAGAGAAACAACTAAGAGAGACCATCAACAGACATCCGCAAGGCTACGCCTCCAACGTACCCGTGTGAATGGTCTTACTTCGCAGAAAAGGATTGATGACTTCCAACACATTAATGAGGGCAGAGAAAAGAGGAAGGAAAATAAAATGCAACAAAAGTAGTTCGGACATGTTCTGTTGATGATCTTTTCCAATTAAAAATTGTAGTCGTAGAATGCTCTTTCTGACTTTTGAATTGGGCACTTAAGCTATCAAGGTCTCTCCGTGAACCAGATGATAAGACGAAAAATACTTTGTGATTGAGGTGGCCATCTCTTCCATCTTTATCATAAATAATACAAAAATACATTTGGTTTTAAATGACCACTAATAATTAGCTATTGAGTCTCCTGTCCAACTTCGGTTGATTCGAAGTACGACTGAGATTACCTACTTAAAATAGCTCGTGAATTCAATATTAAAACCGATTATTAAAAAGTTCAATCGTTTATGGCCATCTTCATTAAAGAAAACACGATATATTTTATTAATATTATTGTTAAGATATATGGTATACATCTTATTATTTGATTTTGGCATTTTTCGATAATTGGACTTCTAGGATAATATTGATGAGTTTAAAATTCAAACCAAAGTAGGATAGAATAAAATCTGCTATGTTGAAAAATTGGATAGAGTTAGAACTCTATCTAGAAAAGAACTCTTGTAGATTATGTGATTTTTTTTGCAGAAGGATTTTCTGTGTAATTCCTCTTTGATGCTGCAGTTTTCTATTAATTAATTGGGTGAAGAACTTCTTCTCATGAAGACTTCTCCTTTGTGAATCACGTAACATTTGTTTGATGGGTGAAGAACTTCATCTCAAGAAGACTTCTTAGAGCATGACGTGACCATTGAGCTAAAAAATATTCTATAGTGATTCCCTTTAGGTGTGAGTGTCGTTGGGGTGCTTTTTGGTCTTGTGTTGTTGATGTTTTTGGGGTTGTAGCTGTGTTTTTGTTTTTGTCCTTGTATGAATCAGCTGGGCAATTTTAATCCATACTTCAATGTCATTCAATTTACATTGGCTGGTTAAGTCTTTGGCAATGGGTCTTCCTTGTGCAGTTGTCATTGATGTTTTTCTGGCTGTTGTGTATGTCTTCTACTGTGACTGGTTGTAGGTTGGTGTGTCGTTGATGTCTTCACAGTTGGGTTTTGCCGTTATTCCCTTTTTGGGAGTATTGTTTATGTGCATCACAACTGGGTCTTCTTTTGTTTTGCATTGTTGATGGATTTTTTGCTGAAAGCTTTTATATTTGTGGTTTTCGAATGGATTGGAGTGCAGTACTGCTGATTTTACTTTTATAATTAATCCACCCTGTTGTTGGTTTTTCTATTAAAGATCACATCTATGTGGGTTGAAGGGTATCGTGAGTAATCCAGAGATTTTACGTGCGTGACTCCTGCGTTTTCTGGGTTTTGGTGTGACCATGATAGGCAGTCGTTGTTGCTGGATTTTTTGTGAAAAATTTAGATGCATTTTCTAGGTTTTGGTATGACCATTATAGGCAGTCATTGTTGCTGGATTTTTTTGTGAAAACTTCAGAAGTTTTCATATGGTTATAGCTTTATTGTGTGCAATGTTTCGGTAAAGAAATATTTATTTTTTGTTGGTGATTTTTCTCTTGCTATGTGTGGGATGCTCCAGTGACAATTTGGAGGTTTACATCAGATTTCTTGGTGGACAACTTCCTAATCTTTCATTGACGAAACTACATTGTTAGGGAAGTTATTTTCTTTCTCAAATGTTCTCATTTATGTTAAATTTTGTTTAACCACTTGAGTTACTTATTTAGTGTTCTTTGAAAAAAATCCTCTATTGAGGTTAATACGAGGTAGTCGTAACAGGGTGAAATTCTTTCACGGGTAGTGAAGACGAGGGATAGCGTCAAGGGTTGAATGGTGTTAGCTCAATAAAGCCTTGTATAAAACTACTATCATTAGTGAAAGTATTAAACTAGGTGAGGGCCCTGTAGACATAGACAAGGTGTGCCAAACTGCATTAACAAATATCGGTGTTGATTTGTTATTTTGCTTTTGATTGTTTAATTTTCTTGTTTTTGATTATGCTAGAAACGACTGCGGTAAATCGAAGATTTTGCGAAACTAATATACCCCTACGCTTTTTCTGTTGGTATCAGAGCGGGTCACCTGTAGAGCCCGACCTCTACATTAAAAAGGCGCCTTTTTAATGTAGAGCCCGGCCTCTACCGCCATCACTCCAGGTATTGTCCCCTCTGGTACTCGAACTCGAGACCTCAGGGTTTTTTTCCGCTTTAAGCGGACGCCTCTTACCATTGAGCCAATCCTTTTTAATGTAGAGCCCGGCCTCTACCGCCATCACTCCAGGTATTGTCCCCTATGGTACTCGAACTCGAGACCTCAGGGTTTTGTTCCGCTTTAAGCGGACGCCTCTTACCATTGAGCCATTGCTCTACATGGGACCTTACAATATCGGTAGTTACGAAGCTAGTTTTGCATCGCTTATCTGCAACTGTTTAACCACTAGTAATAGAGTTGGTTGTACATCGCTTACTAGCAATTGATTAACAACTATTACGGAGTTGGTTCTACATTACTTACTTGTACTAGGTTAATCGTTATACACAGGTATAATAACAGATATAAAACATATCGGTATACCATAAGCTAGAAACCATTTCCTTTTTATCAACTGATAACACCATCTCAATGTAAACTCAAATCCTATAAGATTTAACTTTCAAACTTCAATTCATATATTGCTGAAAATTAAAATTATACTAGAAATATTCACATAAAATTATAATCAATATTCACTTCACGATAGAATAGAAATCATTTTCATAAAATCAATTTAAAGAACACTAAAATGTTATCAATTCTTTTGCAAATAATTTAGTCATGCAAAAAATTAAAATACATTAACTGTTTTGCAAACTTATCACCAAACACACTTAAGTGTTCGCTGGCTCTCCCTTATCTATACAAAATGCATTTCGCTTAGGAATTTATTTCCAAGTTTGAAAATAAGACATTAAAACTATAACTTTGGTTTAACCGAATTTGAGATTAGTATTTAATCGCGTAATATGTACACTAATCATATTTCAGCTTACTTCTGTAAGCTAACCTATTGTTCTCCATTTCCAAATATAACTTTGAAAGTTAGTTAAATACCATATTTTATCCATTCTAATTTACCAATTTCTTCAAATCATTATCTCACACGAATTCACCATATCACTATCATCAATGATGAGTCACGGTTATGACCCCTGTCCAGAATTCATACCTCTACTTATTCCTAATTTTCACAAAGTAAACATTCACATTAGTTTTTAAGGTCTTCTAGACATTTGTTCCTCTATGTCTCTATTTTCCTTAATATAAAACACAGGCCATTTGAAATTCTAAATCAAGAAACATGCACCAAAAATCATAAGCTTCTCCAACACAAGGGCAACATCAGATCACCATTTTCAATATCAAATTCCAATATGATTCAATCAAAACTTGGTCAGGGTCTCTTCTACGAATTTTCTAGTTGGAATCACCCAATTTGGAGGTTTGTAGGCAGATTTATGGCCAAAACAATGGGATTGATTCAAACAAACTAAAATAGAATTCTACTACATGTTACTCTCTTGTCATATTTAACAAATTCCATGGAAAGAAACTCCAAAATAACCCCAAGGAACCATTGATCTCAAACACATCCATCCTATACTAAAAACCCATAAAAATTAGGAATTTAAGCTTGGAAAACTTACCACTTTTTCCTCAAATCTTTTGGGTATTTGTTAAATACCTTTATTTGATCAGGATCTCTTCAAATCCCATCAAAACTCATAAAAAATGGAAGCTCTTTTCTTCTTATCTCTTTTGCCGACCTTCACACTTGCTTCTCTTCTTTTCATTTTTTGATCTCTCATGTTTACTCTCTCTCAGACACTTATTGTTATGTTAAAGAATGAATTTAAAAGTAATTCTCTCAAATTTTTAGATTCTATAAAGTGTAATGAATATTTTGAAGAAGTTGAGCAAGGTTATACTTGCAAAAGACTCATTAGAATGACCAAAAATTTAACAAAAGACTCGAAAGAAGAAAAAAATGAAAAAGAAAATTAGTAAGAAGCATAGTCTGGTAGCTTGAGTACAGTTAATGAAAGTTATAATGGCGCTACCATCATATGACCCATTTGGACCACTATGAGCAAACAAAGATCATTAAGCTAGCAATGGTAAACAAAGCGCTACATGGGAGGCAATCCTTGATTTTCAACTTTTAGTTGTTTCATCTTTCATATTAGATTAGGTTTCTAATTCTGTTTATGTGTGCTTTTGAGATAAGTTGAACATCTTGAGGAGATCAAACATAAGTATGACTTAGGAATTCTTACTTTTCTCTTTTTCATAATGGATGAGAATGGTTTGACAAGGGAAACAACAAGGCGATGATGCAATTATAAGGTGTGGAAGGACCTCAGGAGTGAAATGAGGAAAAGAAGTAAAAATCGGGAAAGAATATAGGAATTTCTAATGTAATATCTTGTTTTCCAGTACATGCTTAGGGTTCAACCTTAGATCAAGCATTGCATATACATGCATAACATTAGCATTCATACACTAATTGATATTTTTACTCATTACAAGCAAGCATATACACTCATTTGACATGTCCACAACGTCGTTGTCTCAGATTAAGTTCCTTCTGTAAGCAGGTGCTTCAAACTTTTATGATCAGTAAAAATCCTACACTTTTCACCATACAAGTAGTGGCAAACATTACCGCTATAAGTTCAAGATCATGTGTAAGGTAGTTTTGTTTGTGAAGTTTCAATTGCCTAGAGCCATATGCAACTACCTTTCCATCCTACATCAAAACATAATCTAAACTATTTTTAGATGCATCACTAAACATAACATATTCCTTACCAAAAATGGGTTGAGTTAATACAAGAGCTTCAGTAAGCATTCTTTTTAGTTGATCAAAACTAGTTTAACATCTAGCAGACCCTTCATACTTAACTCCTTTTCATGGAGGTTTAGACAAAAGTGTTGCTATCACCGAGAATCCCTTCATAAACCAGTGATAGTAACCTGTCAAAACCAGAAAATTTCTCACTTCTGTCACACTCCATGGTAGCTTCCAATTAATAATTGCTTTAATCTTACTGGGATCAACTTTAATCCCTTAAGAAGAAACAACATGTCCTAGAAAAGATACCTCTTGAAGTTAGAAATCACATTTACTCAGCTTAGCATACAACCACTTTTCTCGTAGGGTTTGTAACACAACCCGTAGATGCTCAACATGATCATGTTTATTCTTGGAATAGGCCAAGATATCATCTATAAACACCACTACAAATTAGTTTAAATAGGGCTTAAACACCCTATTCATCAGATCCATAAATGCAGCTGGAGCATTAGTTAACCTGAATGGCATTACCAAGAATTCATAATATCCATAACGGGTCCTGAATGCAGTCTTCAGAACATCCATATCCTTTACTCGAAGTTGATAACATCCTGATCACAAATCTATCTTTGAAAATACTCGTGCATCTTTCAATTGATCAAACAGATATTCTATCCTTGGCAACGAATATTAGTTTTTCACTCTGACTCTATTCAATTGCTTGTAACTGATGCACATCCATAATGTACCATCATTTTTCTTTATAAACAAGACCGATGCTTCCCATGTTGAGACACTAGGTTGAATGAACCTTTTATCTAGTAACTCTTGCAACTGAACCTTCAACTCCTTGAATTCAGTAGGAGCCATCCTGTATGGTTCTCTGGATATAGGAGCAGTGTTAGGCATAACTTCAATAGACTACTCTACTTCCCTTTTAGGAGGAAGTTCGGGTAGCTCTTCAGGAAATATATATGGAAATTCACTTACCACTAAAATGTCTTGCAGTTTAACACTCTCTTTCTTAGAATCAATCACAAAAGCTAGATAAGCTTCACACCCCTTCTTAAGGAACTTCCAAGCTTGCATAGCAGATACCATATTAGCTAGATAACTAATACGGATGCCATGCATTACTATTTCAGATTGATCAAGTTTCTTAAGCACAATTATCTTAGAACTACAATCAACCACTGCCTAATGCTTGGATAACCAACCCATACCTAAAATCAAATCAAATTCATGAAAAGGAAATCTAATTAGATCCGCTACATAATCACTTCCTTGGATCATAACAAGACAGTTTCTATAAACCTAATTAACCAACAGACTACTACCCAAAGGACTGGTTACATGAATATCATACTCTAACTGATCTACAAGCATCACTTTATCAAAATTTTCTCTAACATAAATATAAGAATGAGTGGATCCGGGATTAATCAAAGTATGCATTTTGAAACCAAAGAGAAAAACAATCCCTATAATGACATCAGGTGCATCCTGATCCTCATAAACTTTCAAAGTATAAGCTCGAGCTGAAGCAAATGGCACAATAGGTCGATCTGATATATTACCTTGATTAGGCCTACTCTGTCCAAATCCTCCATGACCTCTACCACGTCCTTTATTTCCAGCAGATGCATGAGAAACCTCTCTACTCGCTTGTGAGGTCTGAGGCTATCTCATAGGACAATTGGCTATCAAATGCTCAGTGCTACCATATCGATAACATGCACCTGTAGCTCTCCGACAAGTACCCAAATGATATTTGGAGCAATGAGGGCACTCCGAAGCACCAGAACCTCGGCCTATAGAAGAACCCCTACCAGAATCAGCCAATAAGGGAAAGTCATGTCGCCTTCCCCTAGCTACAGATCTCTGAGTAAATTCTTGAGTAGTAGAGGCACCTTAATGACTTCTTTTACCCAAATACTGACCTCCTCTAATAAAACCTCTTCGTTGACCCCTTTCTCTACTAACCATCTTTTGCTTCTCTATTTTCATGGCAGTTTGTACTAGCTTATGGTAACTCACTTGCTGTAAGATAGTAACTGCAGCCAGATGCTCTTTGATTGAATCATTTAAACCATCTTCAAACTGATGACACCGAAACTACTCAGTAAGTATGAGTTCAAGTACATACTTGTTAACTCGTTTAAATTCTCTGTTGTACTCAGCAACAAACAGTTTTCTCTGCTTCAGGTTCAGAAACTGCTTCCACTTCTCCTTTTTATAGGCTTTTGAAACATACTTGGCTTTAAACTCTTGGGAAAAGAAATACCAAATCAGAAGCTCTAGTAACTGAGGATTTCTCAGAACAAACTTCCATCATTCATAGGCTGCTCCTTGAAGAAGGGAGACAACATAGTGAACTATCCGTTCAGGTGGGCAATTAATTTCATCTAACACTCTTTTCACTTTTTCTAACCAAAATTCTACCTTTTTAGACTCCTCTAGAGATGTTCCAATAAATTCCTCAGCTCCATACTTCCACAACTGAACAATTGGAGCTTTGGGTGCAATCATATGATGTAATAACATCATCTTGTCTTGCAATAGCTTAACTAAAGCTCCCCTTGAGCTGGAGGTGGAGGAGGTGACACTTCAGCTTCACCTCAATTGAACTCAAAGGGCTCGATATAGATGGACAAGATGGCGTAGGATTATTACTCTTTGCAACCTTGTCAACGACTTCATGAGATCTTTCCATACTCAAATCTAAAACCAAAATATGGGACAACCTGCATTAGGCCAAACACAACTCGTATATCCAAATATAAGCAATAGTTAATCAATGGTGAAACCAAAATCGCCTAAACCATTCTCTGATACCAAGCAAAGTAACACCCACACCCCCCTAGAAGGATATGAAAATGCCACCCAAAACATAACTAAAACATGCCAAAATATTCCACCACTTGAAAGAAAATAAGGCAACATACTTCATCTTACATAAATTATGTTATGTACAGAACATAATATACATATTGTCCTTATCATATATATGCCATAAATTCAAAAGCCAACTTGTATTATATTTATTACAAACCATTTACACAAAATAAAAAATGTCTCATATTATAAAATACAACTAAAAAACAACTCAAACAAATCATCTTCGAAGCACATCAAGTCCTCATTGGCCACTGCGGTTGCCCAATCTTAAGTCTTCCTATTAGAACCTACACGGAGGCAAATCCACCATGCTAAGCATATAAATCATATATTAAGTAGACTTTAATTATTCATATTCAAGAGCAACCTAAAAATTATGTGTCTCAGAACAATTTATGATTTATGAATATAGAAAAAAATAAATATCAGAACAAAATGTCATTGCTTTAGAACAGAATGCACAAGTCTCAAAACAGAACATAATTATGCTAGAACAAATCAGAACTTGTATCAATTTAGATTTCATCTTATATCAGATCATAATTTATCGTATTTCGAATCAAAACTTGTTTATAACATAATCAAACATATATTAGAATACAAATTAGGTTAGCCTACTAAATCTTTTTACAAAAGTAGGTAACGGGACCAAAACAGGAGATACCTATGATTGGTATCACAGAACAGGAGAGACCTATATCTCAAACATTGAAGTTTCAATATCAGGAGACACCGGAGTGTCAATATCAAGAGAAACCGAATTGTCAATATTAGGAGACACAAAAGTGTCACAAAAGCAGCTACAGACTCTTCTAGATATGCCTATTTACCCATGACTAAGACTTGATAGTTTGAAAACAAACCAATTTAGATTTCAGAAGTCAGAATCACAAGCAACTAATGTTGTTTATAACATATATCTTTTTTTCTTTTTTTCTCAAATTGAACAAATTCACTCCCTTTTGATCAAACTCATTATGTCTTATAAACATAAGCATTTGCATCAATATATCGATGAAACATTAAGCCATTACATATTGCATAACACCATAGAAATTCCCAATTCACAAACATTCGTGTCCAATTCATATCACATCAAACCCTTGGAATACATTTGTATTCTTAAGAACACATTCGTCTTGAACATACCATACATGTTAACATTAGACACATTATTAAATAATCACACATTCTTTAGTTATTACCTCAACTAATTGTCCATAACTAGATTAACTTCTACTTAATTAATCTAACATCATCTAAGTTCATTTGCAACCAAAATTAAGTTCAATTAAACCATTATTAAGTACCTTAACCATATATAGTCTGACAATTGTCTAAAACCAACATTTCTCCTTCCTAAGTACTGCCCTCCCCACGATCATGATAGAAGCTACTGCATCTGTCCACGATTGTGGGATAGGTGCCACGATCGTGGCCTAGAGCATTATCCTGCGAATTTCTAGATTCAACATCTTTATTCTAAATTCCAAACACCTGCATTTAAATAAATATATCATATCTCAATTACACCTTATCCATGCTTCAATTCTTTATCAAATTCATGTCCAATTCCAAGTCAAAACGATCCACTTGATAGCTCATAACCATAGTCCTTCATGCATCAAAACCAAAATAGAAATTATCATGCAAGCATCATTTCCAGCACTTAATTACCAACATCTTAATACATATTTCATGCCAATTCATTTATCATACCACTTGTATGAATACATGCTATCAAGTTTAGAATTCCCTTACCTATTTAACTTCAAATTCAACTCCAAAGAACTAGCTAATCAACACCACCTCAAGGTGATTTTTAGATAACAATATAAAGACCACTTTGAACTAGTTTCTTGGTTATTTTGCCTGGGGTTAAAGTATGATTTTTTTGCAACAAATTGGCTAGGATTAAGACTACAATGCAAAGAGAAGAGAAGAGAAAATTAGGTGGAGAAGCAAAATGAAAGATAGCAGAAAATTGTTATTGGAATTTACCTTTTAAACATGCTAGGTGTCACCTTTTAATCTAGCCATATGTCTTAAGGCATGTAATGCCATTTGCCTACTTCATAAGCTGCCACAAATCCACTTAAAATGCTACCATTTGTCACCAATTGATTAGTCCATATGTATCTAAATAATTAGTCCATATGTCACTCCAAGATTGGTCCACTTGTCACATAATAATTGGTCCATTTGGCACTTATTTAACTATGCCAAATATCACTCAATTATATGCTTAATAACCCTAATTTTTCATGTATCAATTTATTCTACCCCTTGACATTTTCCTATTCCAAATGTCCATTTAATACCTCAATTCTCTAATGGTATTAATTAATTCCAACTCACTGAGTATGATCCATTAAACCAAAATTCAAGACATATGCAATTTACAATCATATCACAATTTTAACACCTATCACATATACTTCCATAAATATGTAACATTTCAACTAGGCAATAATTTAGGGTGTTACAGCTTTTACATAAATTTCCTTTCAAGTTCTTAAGTATAGATCTTGTGATTCAAATAGCCATCTAGATAAGGTTAGATTAAAAACCATAGGATTGGTGAAAGAGGTTCAAAATTACATAGATAATTTGGGATAGGCTATGTTCTTTGAAGTAGTAGAACATGCTTATAAAGTGCTTACTTTAGAAATTTTAACTACTTTTATGATAACTAGGCATACTAGCTGGGATAAGCAGGATGTTGTTTAATTTAGGTTTAGGGGGATAAAATAACTGTCTTTTAAACACACTGGACTAAGTGAATACCAAAACCTTTAAAAACTCCATAATAAAATTTTCTAATAACTGACATAATTGCACTCCTTGTGCATTTTGGGAATCTATATCAAGTATAAAGCCTAGATATGACCATTATATAACTAAAAGCACTTACATTAGATCCCCAACTCTTTGATAGTTGCATAGGATCATTACTTATGCAATTTTTAAAAGGAAGGAAACTACTGGTGTAGTGAAACTTAGGGATCTTTTCTATCATTGGTGTGTAGTGGGAAGGACACTATTTCACTTGGGTTATTATTATTTGGGGTATATAAGTTAAATGGGAATTAAGAAGAAAGGTGGCATTTATAGAGGACCTTACTTGATAAGACTAGTGAAAAACCTAGGGGTCTTCAAGTCTCTTCCAAGATTAACACTAGGATGGACAGAGGCTATCATCAATTGAGAGATAACACGATATATGGAATTAGTTAAAAAGGTTATTGAACCTTATACATTAGTAAGGAGAGAAAGGGAGATCATGCAGAGGATGATGCCCTTATGAAGGAGACAGGAGCAGTATCAGGGAGAATAAAGTCATTGCTGCAGCAGGTACTTCATAGGAGAGAAGACCTCTTGTAGGATAATGGAAGACAAAGGATGTGAAATCGTCAACTTAATGACTTATATGTGAACAAATTGATAAGGAAGTCCATTAATTAAAGAGACAGCATGTACCTTTTTGTAATATGGCATAAGAGCATTCCCTATAGCCTAGTTAGATAGATGATAATCTGGCTATATATTTTGAGCATATCGAGTTTCTTCCATAACCTTCTCAATCACATTAACCCAAATCAGTATCTGTTGTGGACAATGATGATGAAAATTATTTTATATCTTATTCATCATATTTTCTTTTTATTCTAGATACTTTTTAATTTCCTTTCTACCCACGGTTGGAACTATCTTATTTTTTCAGCCTTTAATTTTTTCCTTTCAGTTGGTACTTTTGGATTTTTTTCTATTTTCTCTTTATTGTAATATAATATTCATTTTACAGTGTTTATATTTTGTTTTAGTTTTTTTCAAAAGATATGAATGAACTCTAATTGTTTATTACATTTTCTTGGACATTAGACCATGAAAAGGCTCTGAGAAGTTTCTTTTACCTTTATTTATCCTCTTTGCTTTTTTCCTTTAATATCTTTTTGTTTTAAAAATGTCTTTATCTTTACATTGATGGCAATGTACAATTCAAGCGTGGGAGATTGTATTGTTCTTTTTTACCCTAATTTCACCTTGGTAAATTAATATAATTGAAATTAGCCTACTAGGTGATAATTATAGGATCTTTAACAATGCAAGAAGAGTAACTAAGAGGATTTATTAAAGTTAGATTTTATTAATATTCAGTTATTTTAGGTAAATAGATATCAGAACATTCAAATGGGAAATTAGGTTGATTATAAAGCAATCAAGATTAGCTGGGCATAAATGGTATACAACATATGGAAAGAGAGAAGTAGAAAAATTTTCATACAAGAAAACAAAAGCATAGAGAAGGTTTAATAGGAAATTATACCCCAAAGTAGGCTGGTCATGTTAGAAAGAGGAATAACAAGAAACCTTTCAATTAAAACAAGGAAGAGATAGTCATTGGATTGAACCACCTTGTACAACCTGATTATTAGGAACCATAATTCCAGGCAATCTAGAACTTTTGTATTTATCTAGATTTTGTGCATCTTTGGATTGTACATAAACATTACTAATGAAATCTATTATATTTCAATAAAAAACTAACTTAGTTCAATTTGATCTAATGATCTTGAAGCAGATGATTAATTTGCATAAGGAAATTTTTGTATAATTTTAACATAAATTAAGTCAGAAGTGACTTTTATTAAGCATGTTTAGTATCCCAACAAAAAATGTGAATAAAAAAAGTATAAATAAGTTCACTCCACTAAACTTAACTTAAGTAAAAATTTTGAAGTTAAGACTAGTCTTAGTAGCCATTTGAATTAGTGATCTAATTAAGTAATTGAGGATAATAATAACAAGGTGCTTACTTTCGCTTTAAAAGGTAAGGTGACTTTTCAAACAAGCCTCTAATTCTCCAAAATAATAAGTACTTTAACTGACTTCCAATTTAGGTTACTAATATGTTTGAAAGGGGAAATATACACTTATTTTTATTAGTATATTTCTCGATTTCATGCTAAATTTCCTTATTTTACTTAGTTTTCACTATATTTAGTTTATTAAAAAGATTTATCCTTGGGATGTATTTACAAGAATTAGAGGATTTTTTAAGGAAAAATCTAAACATAATTCTTGGTTGAACATGGACTAAGACAGGCCTATGCACCAGCCTATATCTAATATACATCATATACAAATAAAGACACGACCTAGAATATAGCCTCGAGAGAGACCATGTGATTGAGAAAAAGGCCAAATAGTAACACAACTTGAGACACAACCTTGTCTTAGCTCATGTCCATGACTACAAAAGAAATAGAAGGATACAGGGTCTAGGTTATAGTTATGTTGGTGTTCTTATCCCTCCCTAAGAGAAATTTAATGATATATAGCCTGGGACACGATTGTGTCTTAGACTGCTTCTCAGGTTGATCAAATGTATTTAAATAATGAAAACTCTAATTTTTGGAAGACATTAAGTGACTTTTCATGTCTTATCATTCTTTTTACTCTAAAAAGTTGGGGTTATTTAGGAAGAGGTACACCAACCATTGGGATGTCAATATTGAAGCCATTTTCATTTGAGAAACAAGATTGAAGATCATTGTTAAGCGACCATTTCACCACAATAGCTTAAGCTGTTGTGTGAGGTCAACTTAATTGGTGTTATATATTCCCTAACACACCCTCTCAAGTGAAAGCCCTTTGGGCTTGAAACTTGCACAGGCCCACTCTACCTTATGCTGAATTAATTTGATGATAAATA
>JAOTAY010000001.1:12290070-12305633 GCA_025629805.1 Erythroxylum baracoense
TTAAGTATCCCTGGTGGGGAATTCCTCCCCCGCGAGCCACGGGTCCAGATGTCACGTAGGATGTCGGGCCTGTGGACTCGCCCGGGGAGGGGTTCCAGCAGGTTCATTAGGGTTAGTGTAGGAGATTAGCTATTATTTTTTGGATTGTGCCGCCAACCTTAGTAAGGTTATTTCCTCTTGTTCTTGTTTCAACACGAATCAATAATTCACTTATCAATTTTTCCCAAATTTTGGCATGTTTGTTTGATTCAACCTTCTTGGTTTTAGTTCCGATCATTTAGGTTGGTCAAATCACATATTTGTGAGGTCTAGTAGGGATTGAACCTTGCGTATCCTCTTATTTTTATTGAATTTTGAATCTTGTTCTTCCTTGTCCTTCCTTACCGAAACTTCCAATCATCCACAAACCTATCAAGTCGATGCCACCATCATTAACTTCCAAGGATTTTCAGGCAACCCTTTATCGAATCACCTCCGTGTGCTCGTTACTAAGACTATCTTTTTATACCACGTTGGTTAAATCATAATGATAAGAATTATAAAGTTACATACAAAGATATATTTAAACTTTTGATTGTGAATTATATGAAACTTATGAAACTTGTTAAGTTGAAGAATGACCAAATCAAAATTTTGTGAAAGAATGATGATGGAATTGAATTGTTAAATCTTATACATGTGATGTGTTGGATATGATAACAATTCATAAAAGGATCTTGTATTTCATTATATTACTAGTGACTTTATATGATATAATCGTATATATTAAATGAAATATTGATTTAAATTTTTATAAAAGTATAAATTATTTAAATTTAAGTAGAAATTAAGCATTGAGAATGATGAAGCACTTCATGAAATAGATGTGGCAAGTTTTAAATTTTCGGTTATCTATAAAAAATAAGATTCTTTAATGAATATCTCCATAACTATATTTTATAAAAGTATGGATTTATGTATGAAGGAATATACATTATGATATATTGTATAAAGCAATATCTATTTCTTCTATAGTTAAGCCTAGTATTATAATTTAACTTTATTAGTTCCAGTTAAATTAATTAGTAAGATTTCATATTAGCTATGGAATGCTAAGAATTTAAAAGAGTCAAATTTAATGATTTAGGGATATGATGCTTAGTTGAAGCATGTATTATCCAATAAATTTAGAACTAAATTGGATAATAAAAGGTTATGAGATATTCAAAAGGTTATATATAATCTTACAGACCTATTAAACAAATTATTTGTTTCAATGAACACTTATAGGAGAATAGTTCTCAAGCTAAGTAGTGGAAGTAAGATGAAATTTGAAAAGTTCAAATCTTATGACAATAAATCCAATTAGAACTAGTGCCTTCATTGATACATTTGATGTATAGTTGAAAAGATACTAGATGTTAAAAGATTCACTTTCATGATGAATTCAAATAGTTTATTTTAGAGATGATTATGGATTTATCAAGTTAGCAAGAAGGTTATTGGGAGTATAGTGGTCATCTTTAGTGAGAGTATACAAGGACATATTGCTCACAGAGAACAATAATTCATATTTTTAATTGATGAAAATATAATTATCTAAGAACAACTATTGTTAGATAATAAAATGTAACAACTTAATTCTAGGAATTAGATCTATAGAGATATATGTCGAAGTTATTTACCAATTCTAGTCTAAGTACATGGATAATATAAGAAAGGTGTTTAGTATTTGAGATATCTAATACTTGTGATATAAGAAAGGTGTTTAGTATTTGAGATATCTAATACTTGTGAAGTATTAAAGATATTCATTATTCAATATATGAGTTGATATTTGAGTTCAAGATTATATGGAAATTAACTTTAGAAGTAAGTCCCGATTAAGGTATATTTTACTTAGAACAATATTATTTTAAGATTGGAAGGCTCCAGTGGAGCAATGGTTGCTAATTAAGCTTTATGCATTTTTCATTTGGTGAAAAATGATTATTTAGATCAATAAGTTCTTTAATAAACCTAATATAATTCCATTATTCAAGATACCAATATACTATAGAACATTAAAGTCTTTAGGCATGTAAAAGGAGCTACGGTCTCATTAAAGATCCAGGTATATATTTAGGCAGTTATTATAATGATAATTAAGATGAAAGTTGTAAGATTTAAGAAAGTGCTCACTATAGACAATCTTGTAGAATTCTCTCAATAAGTCACTGTCCCAGCACTAATATGATCATTATATGGTGATATGGTATAAGATACTTAAACCATTAGCGTAGTGTAAGTTAGATATTGTTGGTTTATGCCTTACAGCCAATCAGACTGTTATAACTAAGTGATAATTATTTCAAAGCATTCTTTATCTTATACATACTTAGAAGTATATAATATAAAGTCTATAAGATAAATATAAATCGCAACTGAAATTGAAATTGTGATGAAATTACAATTATAAGATTCATAATGCATTTATGTATTATCCCTAAATTAATCCTAGTTATTATTCTATTAAGACTAGACATCAATATAACGTAAAAAGACTAGTACACGTTATAGTTTTTCTTATGAAGGAAGTAGTTGATCTTATAGGCTAAAGTGTGAAGATACTTAAACAAACGTGTGGGTGCTTGTTAGAGAACAACTTTACTAAATTGACCTCATTTGAGAAATCCATTGTGAACATTACTTGTATGTCTATAGAAGTTTTCATTGTGATGATTGTATAAGTGATCCTTTAATTTGATATCTTCAAAGTTATCTTGTATAAGGATTGCTATATTTTGATACTACTTATGACCTACTCTAATCAATGGTAGATCAATCGATAGTCATTGGATATAGCACAAACTATATGGAGGCATTTGAGTGATTAATATATGATTCATCACCCTAAAGTAATTAAGGAGAATGTTCCACTTTTCTTGATTATAATTGAATCGAAAAATCCTTGGCTTTGTAAATAGTCTACAAATGTTATTAATAGAATTAATTACTAATGGTAGATAACTAACATAATTGGACTCAAAATAGAGTAGAAATTAATTCCAAACTCTACGACTAATTGAAACATTATATGATAAAATGACCAAATTATATAAAAATACACAAAAAGGTTCTTCAAAACTATTTTGACATTTTTAAATATTTGGGTGATTATGATGAGTTGCTAGATGCAAACTTGATCTAAAGATATAAATTGTTAATTAGATAATTAAGATACTAAAGAAGTTCAATTTATCTAATCCTAGGGAACCTAATGGGTCACACACAAATGAAAGTTGAAGAAAGAAAAGTGTTTTAATCAAGTTGGATGGACTTGATTATAAAGTTTGAGAAAATTTATAATTAAATACGAGATATTTAATAAATAAGGACCAATATGAGATATTAGATTTTATTTGGTCTTATTTAATTAGAATTACTTGTAATTCTAATTAAATTTTAATTGATATTAGAATTTAATTTTAATTTAATTACTATAATATTTAAAACCTATTATAAATAGGCTTAAGCTCTAAAGGAGCTAGTAGTCCTTACCTATCCCTTTCTAAAATAGTTACAGAGTTCTCTTAACTTATTTTGTAGATATCAATAGAGGCAAATACTTTTATGGCTACAATGATTGAGGTGGACCGATTTTAAAAACGATTTAAAGGATACAACAAGAAAATGATCAAGCTTTGGAATAAGGTAAAAATTTGAATTAATACTTTATTATGATTTATAAATCATTTTATAGAATTTTAAGTGATATTGGCTTTTAGAAAATTAAATATGAAATGCTTCATAATTATTCCACCACTTGAGAGATCAGATCCAACCCAATTTCCTAACACATAAAACAAGAAAATATTCTCTTGTACATACTCGAATTCCTCTAATATTGGTTATAATTATGTTATTTGTTTATTTTCTTATGTAGCTACTACATATTTTTACTTATGTTATTTATGTAGCCACAACTAATTTTAGTTTTGAAACTTAATTATAGTGCCACCAACAAGTGTTAACATATAACATGATGGAATTGCTTTTATCAAGATCACTTGCATAACTAGAGTCAACACCTTTACTAATAATGAAGTTTCCTCCACACTTTAATTCAAAATTAGAGGTCTACTTAATGTATCATAAGATCCTCTTTATAACATTATATTACTCTATAATAGGATTTGCCATTCATCGATTAAACACTCTCATTGCATGTTTAAATTTTGGTCTTACATAAATTATGGTGAACATCAAACATCCACTATTGATGTATATAGTAATTGAGGCATCTCCATCATCTCATCTTCATTGTCAAGGCTCATATTAGATGATTACTTGAAATTAATAAGAAGAGAGGTAGAATTTAATTTACAATTTTGAATATTAAAGTATTGTTAATATTCTTTAAATAAATTTTCTTTAAATCCAAATTTCAAGTTATTTCTATCATGGTGAATTTATATCCTTAAAATTTTGTTTGTTAGTTTCAAGTACTTCCTATTCTTACCCAACTAGGCTTCAATTTTTTAATATGATCTTTTAGAGCCTACACTAAATATAATGTCTAGCAAAAAAATAATGGAATGATTATCACTAAACCTCTTGAAATATATATAATGGTCTACATTAAGAATATTGTATCTAAGGCTCTTGATACGAGAATCAAATATCTTATACTAATACCTTAATGCCTAATTGAAACTGTATATAGATTTTCTCAATTTGAAAATCTAGTTATTTTTTTCTTCAAAACCTTATAGTTAGAGCATATGAATTCTCTTTAAATCTTTGTTGAGCAAGTTTACCTCTAATAAAACCCTTAATATTCGTAAGTATACTGATCGTAAATTGTAGTATCAAAGACGTTGATCTTACGAGGAAATAGTTAAAACTAAATGAACTTAACTTTCTCTAAGGAGATAAAAGATGATTTTATTGGTTAACTAAAAACAACATAAAAACATTAAACCAAAAAGGAGGCAACCCATTTTTAAAAGTCAGGCTCTGATACCAACACTGACAAGCTCATATCCTAAAATGACTAGACAGCCCATCCAACACGCAGCAGTGGCTCTCCGGTCAATATCTGATCTAACTGGAAGGCTCCCGTGAAGCTAAGCCTATTTCCCCTTTTTACCTAAAAGCCTTAACATTAAAAGAAAAACTTAACATTAAAAGACTTAAGCAGCAGAGTTTCCTTTAAAAAAAATTCAGCAGCACAACTGTTGTATTTTGACCTTCGCAAAATTTTCAAGTCTTTATAAAAGTTCAAAAACACTTCTATAATCATCTCAAAATCCCTACTATAAATTTTGGACTTTAAGTCCATTCACAAGCAATCTCAACAATCACTTCAATAATCTTAAAAAAAAGCTCCGACGTATTCATACATTTAACTTTAAAACATTTATATACATGTGTTCTTTACACAAAATACAGCCCAAAACATATTTGCAAGTGTTCCCAAAAACATTGGCAAGTCAAAAATGTCTACACAACAACACATGACAAAGTTGAATACTTGTGAGGTAGAATCCCTGCTACTGAAGCCCCTGAGCGTGCACCTGAGAGGTTTCATTTAAAAACAAAAAAGAGAGTGTGAGCTAAATGAGCTCAGTGAGTGCTAGATTTTCTATTCAAATAATAATTAACAATTTAAATTTACCTAAAACGAATTCATCTCAATTCGTATAATTCAATACTAATATGAAACATCTCAATACTATATTACTTATCCGCATTAGGATAACTTGTAACAGCCCAGACCACCCGCTTGCAGATATTGTCAGCTTTGAGCCTCGGCCTCTCGGGCCTCGCGCTCTCACGGTTTTGTTTTTCCGCAGGACTTCCCAGGAGGTCACCCATCCTGGTACTGCTCTGGCCCCAGCACGTTTAACTTCGGAGTTCTGATGGGATCCGGTGCGTTGGGGCATGGATCCGGGTATCACTGTCGATATCGGGTTCGGGTTCGGCGGAGGTGGGGTGTTACATAACTGTTATACATCGGTAGTTACAGAGCTGGTTTTGCATCGCCTACCCACAACGGGTTAACTACTAATTACGAAACTGGTTCTACATCACTTACCTATACTAGGTTAACTGCTATATACCAGTAATTACAAGCTGGTTTCTACATTGCTTACCCACACTAGATTAACCGTTATACACCAGTATAATAACATGTATAAAACTTATTGGTACACCATAGGCTAGAAATCATTTCCTTTTTATCAACCAATAACATCATCTCAATGTAAACTCAAATCATATAAGATTTAGCTTTCAAACTTCAATTCATATATTGCTAAAACATAAACTTATACTAGCAATATTCACATAAAACTCATAATCAATATTCTCTTCACAATATAATAGAAATCATTTTCGTAAAATCGATTTAAAGAACACTCACTATTTTGCAAACTTATCGCTAAGCATACTAACATGTTCGGTGCCTCATCTTTACCTACACAAAGCGTATTTCTCATGGGCATTTATTTCCAAATTCGAAAATAAGATATTAAAACTATAAATTCAGTTTAACAGAATTTGAGATTAGTATTTAATTATGTAACACGACACTAATCGTACTTCCACTTACTTTCATAAGCTAACCTATTATTTTTTGTTTCCAGATATAACTTCGAAAGTCACTTAAATACCATATTTTATGTATTCTATGCATTCTAACTTACCAATTTCTTCAAAATACTATCTCACCCAATTTAATTCACCATATCACTATTTTGTATGATGAGTCATGGTTATGAACCTTATCCAGAATTCATACCTCCACTTATTCCTAAATTTTCACATAGTATACGTTCACATTAGGTTTTGAGGTCTTCTGAAAATTTGTTCCCCTATGTCTCTAGTTACTATATCATCAGAAATCATCCTATTTGAAGTTCTAAATCAAGAAAAATGCACCAAACATCACTCTCCAACATAGAGGCAACATCAGATCACCATTTTCAATCTCAAAATCCAATATGATTCAGCCAAAATTAGGTTAGGGTTTCTCTAGGAATGTTTTTCACTATGTCTTAGGTTTCATTTCCAATTAGAATCACCCAATTTGGAGGTCTGTAGGCTGATTTATGGCCAAAACAATGGGATTGGTTCAAACAAACCTAAGACAGAATTCTACTACACGTTACTCTCTTGTCATATTCAACAAATTCTATACAAAGAAACACCAAAATAACACCAAGGCATCATTGATCTTAAACACATCCATCCCATACTAAAAGCCAAAAAAAATTAGGAATAAGCTAGGAAAAATTACCACTTTTTCCTCTAATCTTTTGGGTATTTGTTGAATACCTTTACTTGATCAACATCTCTTCAAATCTCCATCAAAACCTATCAACAATGGAAGCCCTCTTCTTCCTCTCTCCTTGGCCGACCTTCCCATTTGCTTCTCTTCTTTTCACTTTTGTTTTTGGTCTCTCACGTTTACTCTCTCTCAAACACTCACGGTTATGTTAAACAATGAAGTTAAATGTCTTACTTTATGCTTTTTTATACTCATTTAATGGATTCCACATGTCACTTTCCTATTGGTTCTCTTCTAATGACTCAACCTTCCACCAACATAATGTAAAATGACTAAATTGCCCTTTAATGAATGCCAAAAAGACCAAATTATCCTTTAATGCAGACAAGAATACCAAATTGCCCTTTAATGCATTTAATTCACCAACTAATCGAATTAAATCTCAAAAATATTCCACAATTGTCTTATCATCAAATTGACCATGAAATACTCGAATTAGAGTCAATTTTTATTGATTGGATGGTTTAAAATTTTTCGATTGGGTTTAAAATCATTAATATCCATTACTTTTCAAAAAAAACATTTTAACCCTAAACTTTTAGAACTCCTGAAATCCATCATATCAGATTTATTTTCGATTCGTTTCATTATCATTGGACTTTAACACCTATTCCAGATAATTTTCAATATTTTGAGGATGGATCCCCCAAAAATCACTATTCACCTAAAAATACTATTCACTGAACATAAAAATTTTTGTTCAATGAAAGCAAAGGTTTGGGGTTTTACATATATCACCTTTACTTGTTATTTCTTACATGTTATGTTGTTTTAGTTATTATTTCCCTTAAAATAAATAATTCATTTTATAAGATTATATAATAAAAAGATAATTACTAGTAGTAGTTATAGTCCTTGTGGGATCGACACTTGAACTCCATAACCTATATTATAGAAAACGATAGGTGCACTTGCATTAACGATTTCTTTAGTTTTATTTTGTGTTTTGAGGAAAAAATAAAATCACATATCAATAATACAATATGAAAAGATTGTATGGGATGTGGGAAATTAAAGATCATCAATTCCTAGTAAAAATTTTTTAGTGCATCTTAGCTAATGGTGGTTGCATATAAGGAGCCCTACCCAATGTGTATAAACCACCCTACTCTATGTGACTTTTTAAGTTTTCCTTATTAGTTTTGTAGCCTACTCTAAGTGGAAAATTAAGATCTCATAAGAACCATCAAAATGCAATGTGATGAAGTAAAAATCAAATGATTATCTTGCAAAAGCACTCTCAGAGCTAACTAAAATAAAGGTCTTATTTGAAGTATATGCATGACTATTTTTACCTTTTTCAATAGCTTTGCTTGTTTTAATTGACGTGTCTGATAATTAATTTAAGAGTTTGTCCATGTTAATGATAGTCATCGTCTTAATATTAGTTTGATGAATACTATCCTAAATTTTGATACAGGTTATTAAGGTTACTTTGTCTTTACTTTGTTATTGTCATGGTCCTGTGTTTAACGACGTTGTTAAGTTGTGACATCATAAATGGGAAATGTAAGTTCAGTGTGATGACAAAATTTTCTTCTCCCACTGGACCGACCAACTTACGAAGTTCACGTTCACATGGAAGATGTCGTGCCAATGTTGACGCCACTTTACAAAAAAATCAAAGGTGTTGGAAACTGAACCTGGCAGCAATATTGTTGCCACATTTCCAAGAGAACAGAGATCAAATCTTTTCCAGTTTCCACCCAATAACTCCCTTGTGCATAATTTCATTCATACATTTTTCTAAATTTCATATATTTATATAAATAAAATCGCATAAAACAAAATTAGTATAGAACAACGGATTCAAAAAATTTCATTCCCATTAGTAGAACACCCATTTGTCACATTCGCGTTCTTATACTCTTATTTAAGGTTCAATGAAATGGAAGTCGAGAAAAGAAAGTAGTTTCAAAGATTTAGACGGTCAATAAGGGTGCATTGAAATCGAAGACACGGGAAGAAAGAGGATAAATGGATTAGGGGTCAATTCAGGATTCAACTAAAAAAGAAGTGTGTTAAATTAGGTCAAAAAAATATCAAATATCAGATATTTTTGGTTTGATTAGATAATTAAATGTATTTATTTTTTAAAAATAATGTAAATTCTTAAATGATAAATAATCATCTATGAAGTTGACACATTGAACATTAACTAACAAATAATTTATTCTTAAATAATAAGACCATCATGTACAACTAATAAAAAATTGACAATAACTCTTTAAACGATAAATTTTTCTATTAAATAATATAAAATAAATTAATACCACAAATAATGACAGAAATCAACTTGGATCAATTGTATCTTTTGCCATCTAGCTTTTCAAGCTTCATTACACTTACATGGACATCACAATGAATTGACAAGGTAAAGTTAGTGAATTGCAATTGAACAAATTACATTACCATAACTTCAATTACGCTACAGCAAATTAAAAAACTAACCAATCTTTAAGTTAATTGATGTCCTTCCGTTTGTTTAATAATGGTCCAATCCTTACAGCAGAAAGAAATGATCCATCAATTGCACTAAACAGACATAAATGCCAAAAGGAGACAAAAGAAAAAAGAAAAACTAAAATCTCCATCAAACATAGATGACAAAGGATTGTCTAACATGACAGGAAGATATTGTTTTGAAGATGAAGTGATAGAAGCATAACTCGGAGAGATAATAGCTACACTAACGAGCAAAGGAAAGAAAGAACATCTAGGTGTTTGTTGCCCTAGTGTAAATCTGCTGGCTTGCATGGGCAGACACCATCCTAATCAGACCTCTAGCCATTAGCTCCCTGATAGCCTTCCTTGCAAGCGACCCACTAATCTGTAAAATGCATTTGAATGCTAGTCCGTGAGAGAGCTCACTTAATAAACAACGAATGTATAAGGTAGCACCCATAGACTAGAAAATATATGTAAAATCTTACTAAGACAAATAATAATCATTATTTGGGAATGCCATAAAAGAATGAAAGTGAACATAGAATATCACAGTGTAATGCGCGATTCTATGTTGGAAGAATTACAACGCACAATTTACTTACATCTCGAAGAAACGGCAGAAACAAATAGGAAAAAAAAACCAAGACAAACTTTAAAGAATCAATCTTGAGAACTAAAACACGGCAGTCAAGAGCCTTATCAACGAACCAGAAATATCAAAAATTGAGATTCTCGCGTATAAGCAGCACTTCCTCTAACAATATTAACTATAAACCAACCCAAGATCTCACAATCAGCAAACCACAAACCCATAAGCATATCAATCAGCCCAGGACCAAATTCTTAATCAAGTTAATGTTTAGAACCAAATTCCGAATTGAAATACCTCAACCAACTAAGAAACCTAAGAAAGCATATCATTTTGACAGAACATCAGTGAGGCGCAAGGTTTTAGTAACGTGCAGATAGGGTGATGGAACAGTAAAAGTACCCTCAATCGATCTGAGAGAATAGATGGGGTGATTAGCTTGTACTTGGGGGCTTCAGAGAGAAGCTTATCGTATGTGGCTTGATCGAAGAGAACCATGTTGTTGACCTTCTCCTTTTGCTTTCCTTTGCTCCACTTCTTCTTTTTCTGCTTCCCTCCTCCTGATTTCGCCGGCTTTGACGACGGCGGCGGAGCTTTGTCCTTCTTTGGTGCCTAACATCAACAAAGCAAACAAAAATCATCAATCTGCTACTCCAAGAAAGATGAGAAAATACAAACACTGGCCTTAGCTTGTGAACTATGCTCACCATTGGATCTGATCAACTGTAAAGTGATAGAGGAGAAAAAGCGAGGTGGACGCTGAAACAACGAGAAGAGACCAAAGAGCACGGTTGTGGCCATTTTATAATTTATATCCTATTTAGGGTTAGGGCTTCTTGTTAGGTTAGGTTAGCAACTAAAACGACGACGTAATAATGGTCATACTCATTCCTATGTAATATAGTTGTATTTAAAAGTAGAAGGGGTAATCGGCTAGTTTAGGTCTAACTCAAAATCTTTTTAAATATGTAAGTCTAATTGTCTACAATAAAACCTCGATAAATGAATATTCAATAAATTAATAATTTTGATTAAATAATAATTTTTTCCGATCCCGACTTGAGCCAATGGGATAAAATAATAACCTCGCTAATTGCATAAGATAATAGTTTTTAAAAATTTCCTTGAGGCCCACTGAAAATATAAAATAATAATTCATTAAATGAGTATAAAAATTACATATATAATTTATAAAATAAAGCACTTTCTAAACAATTTTTATTTCAAATTTTATGCTTTCTTAAAATATGTATCTATAGTCAATTGATTTTTCTTTTCATGCGAACTGAATTCAATTTCATCTTTAACTCTTTGGAAGGCATAAACTACATTCGGCACATTCTTCTCATGTTGAAGCAAGTAACTTCTCAAAGTCTTTATGGAAAAAAATTAATTGTTTAATTTGACAAATATAATGTACAAAATAAAAATTATTCTATAAATAAATAATTATTAATTTATCAATAAATTAATAAAATATTCATTTATGGATAAATTAATAACTTCGTATAAGATAATAATTTATCAGGTCCCAAAAATATTCATTTATAGAGGTTTTACTGTAATAAGAAGTTCAGTTGGGCTCTAACTAACAAGATCAAATATACCGATTATACTTGTTAATTGTTTTAGAATTTGAGTCGAATAAGTTAGGTTTAATTTAGATTGTGTTTTCAGAATTTAAAATTCAAAATTTTAATATAGATTCAACTTTAATTTAAAATTGGATCAACTTGAACTTTGGGGCAAATTTATCATATATATTTTTTAATAAATCAACTCTGATGTGAATTAAAGATTTTATGGGAATATCTTACGCTTTGTAAAAAATTAGAATATGTTATTTTTATTTTCTATTAATTTTAATTAAATGATAATTATAAAAAAGTGAAAATGTCATATAAGTAAAAAGAAACTTACATTATTAATAAATTAAAAATTACCCAACTAAAAATCTCAATAATTAAATCCTGTTATTCCTCCAACACTGTATCTGGTCGAGGACTTGACCAAACCTCATTAGTTCCCTGTCATACTTTTGTGTCACAAAAAGATTGATTAGTACTTCTTGTACAAGTCTTCCTTAAGCATCTCCTTCCTTTGAATTTCATTTCTTTATTCTTTACATTCTGGAATCTCCTCTCAAAAGTCTTCCAATGAAACAAATGGTCAAGCATGTTCAGTCTTTATTTGTTAATCGTAAACGAAATAAAGAAAAGGTACATTTTCATCTTTTAAGTAACTAATATCTTTGCAAAGTTCCAACCATCACCAAATAATGATTAAGAAGTTTTTCTAGGAAGACAAAAAGGATTCACCTAAGACAATATATAGTAACCCTTTCTCCTATTGATTTCGATTTCAATAGCCTTAAGATTTCATGTAATTGCCAAATTGGAAGAAATCTTGACACAACATCCATCTTCCAAGTAATTTGAGACAACAAGATCCAAAAATAAATAAACAATCCTCCCCTTATTTGGGTATTCTAATAATTGCAATGCCTTCTTCAGTTTCTAACTTTAGATGTTCCATTTGTCAATTGTGATCAACGTTTAAGGTACCATTATGTATTGGCTGTTAACGGTCGGTACTTACAATTTCGAAATATACAGAGCCGGTATCATGAATCTCCAACTTTTGAGGACCAATCTGAAAAAAAATTTTTACCCTAATATTCCCCCCCCCGATGCCTCTCGTATTTCTTCTGCCTCTCATTTTTCTTCTGCCTCTCATTTTTCAATTTTTGCTCTCTCTCTCACTGAGTCATCATCTCTTTATTGCTCTCGTCGTCCTCTCCTCCACTCCTGACAGTTTGCAGTGCTCTCCAGCAATGCAAACTGCTCCTCCACCACACGACGTCATCTTCGCCTCTTCGGACGTCTTCCTCCACCGCGCGACGTCGCCTCCTACCTGTCACCACCTCCGTGACGAGCACTAACCACCATCGACTTTGCCCTCTAGTCTCTGACAACCACCAAGGCACCAACCACGCATCGATCCGACATATTTGGGAATAAACCCAGATCTTGACCCGAGCCATCACCGAATTCGATTGTGAATTTCTGTTTAGTTGGGTGTGTTTTTTTTCCTAATTTCTGTTAGAATGTTTTTGGTTAATTGATTGTGTTTTGAATTGTGATTGTTTCTAGTTAATGGAATAAAATTGTGAATGATTGGTGATTGTTTCTGGTTATTTGTTTGTATTAGAGACTTAGAGTTGAATTGGATTTGAAGTTGGTAATGGAAATGTGAAATTTGTGGTTGGTTCGGTTGGTTTTTTGTTTTGGCAATGAAAATATGAAATTTGTGGTTGGTTTAGTTGGTATTTGGTAATGAAAATGTGAAAGCTGAATGTTTGTTGGTTTGGTTCACTTGTGGTTTGAGAATTGAATCAAACAAAATTTGTTTATTAACTTTGAAAATAAAAACAGAAAATTAAAAATAAAATAAAAATTGTCTATAATTCCAATTTACCAAATTCCAATGTTCCCATCATTTATTATTTATAAAAGAAAATTTCAAAGATCAGTGACATCAGTCCTAATTTTCCCTGTAAAATTCACATGCCTTCAATGTTTTGATCTTTGTTAGTAGGTTATTTACTTATTCGACGTTTGGGTAATTGATTAAGTTGGGTTGAGAACAGGAGGTTGTAGGAATGAATCAATGAAGTCTTCCAAAATCATAATTCAAAAACTAATCAAAGTTATGGATCCTTCTGTAGTAAAATCATTTTTGCGTATCTGTCTCCTTTATTATGTAATTTTATTGCTTAAATTAGTACCTTATGTTGTGTCATAATTTTTTCATCTACTAAAATGAATATTGTTAATATGTTGACGTATCTTAGAACACATTTTTTGTTCTTTTATCTTGTAGCTACTTTACTATTTTTTAGTTAAGAGTTAAGGTTAATGGGGGATTAAAGTTAAGGTTATAATTAGAGCTAGATTCAAAGTTAATCATCTAATTAACACTTTTTTCTTAAACATTCGAAGCTTAGAAATCGCAATTTTTATGGTGTATACTAGTTTTTAAATTTTAATTTAATTCTAATAATCTTATCCAAATTTATAGTGGAATAGTTTATTATCCTTAACCTTCTTGCTTCATCTTGATTATGGTAAGAGGACAATTAGTAAAAAAACTATGTGGTAATGGTTTGGGAGATTCTTTATATATCATTGCCTTATGAAGGACTTAGCATTAGCACTACTAATTTTGTTGATAAAACTACTAAAGGATTAATTTCTTATAATACTAACATCTTCATATTTTTGTTACAAATAAATGGAAAGAAGTTCAACTACTCATGATCAAACTACTTCAGGAAGATATAATGATCTAGCTTGGGCTCATGCTGCATTAGTCCGAGGTATGAAGAATCATACAATTTGCTTGTTTTGTAACAAATATTTGAAAGGTAGGGGAATCACTTGATTGAAGAAGCATTGAGCTGGGGTTAAAGGAGAGATAGAACCTTGTAAAAAAGTAACTCATGATGTGAAGTGGCAAATGAAAACATTGCTTGAAGAATATCAATATGAGAAAGATAGAAGGGAAAGTTTGAATTTTGAAATTAGAAATGGAAGTTCATTTTCTAGTTTTCGTGGTGATTATGAAAATGTTGAAGGTGGTAGTGGTAGTGGTGGTAGTTGTACTGGTAGTGTTCCATCTCAGACCCAAGAAGAAGTACCTGAACTTGATGTGAGGAAGAGAAGAAGGCAGGTGACTAGCTTCTTTGCACCACGCTGGAGCCTAACCTTCAATTCGTAATACAATGTAATCAAAAGATACGGCTCACAATGTCGATATGGCAGTAGTTAGATGGTGGTATGATACAAGTTCATCATTCAATGCTTGTCAATCTTATTATTATCATCATATGATGGACGCAATAGCCTCTTATGGTCCAGGATACAAAAGTCCTTCGATTGATGACTTAATATGTAAACTTTTCAATTGTTCTGTTTTTGAAATTAGAATTTATTTGGCTGAAGGAAGAGTGAATTGGGGTACTTATGGATATTCAATCATGTATGATGGCTAGAAAAATATGAGACAAGAGCTTGTTATAATTTGTTTGGTTTATTCTACAAATGACTCTATGTTTTTGAAATCTATTGATGCATCTGCCTTATTAGAAATACTGAGACTTTGTTTGGGATATTTGATGAAGTTGTGAATGAAGTAGGGCCAGAAAATATTGTT
>JAOTAY010000001.1:12328154-12348774 GCA_025629805.1 Erythroxylum baracoense
GATGGATCATCTTCCTTCTTTCATCACTAAAACTGAAATTGACATGTCATTTTAGGTTATTGGTCTTTTCATATAGCTATCTTAAAACAAATGAGAAGAGTCTCATTTAATGGCTTCTTTATGTTTTGATTAAAGAATGAAGTGATGCATTAAATGCTTTCCATTTCTTTTTTTTCATGCATAACTGAAACTGACAAGGTGTAAGAGAGGTGTTCTTGTTTTTTTTTGGACTCTCTCTCCTTTCTTGCATGTGTTGGTCAAAATTTGCATGAGAGGGGTCTCATCTTTGACTTCTTTCTTTTAAGAAAAATCTCCTCCAAATATTTCTTTTCCTTTCCCACCAAAGGATCTTGTTAACCATGTTGTCTAAGAAGAACAAGTGGTAGATCGGATTGGTTGAGGATACAATAAGAAGAAGAGGATACATTGACAAAAGAAAGGATTCAAAAGCAAGGCTAAAGCTAGGAGAGGATAGCACAGTGAGGAGTTAAAGTTATAGCAAAGGAGTCGGTAATATAATCTCTATCTTGTTCTTATGATAATTATTTTCCATATATCGTATCATGTCTGGCTTCGCATGTTGATTTGGTTATCTTACTTTGGCTGTGTTTTGATTCCTAAAAAAGTTTTAAAATCTACTATTTTAGCCAAATCTGGCATCTTTTATTTTTCGATCCAATAGTTTCCCGCTGTTGCTACCTTCACTAATATATTCCCATTGTATATTCTGATTTTATTTCAATTTTATTGATGTATATAATTGAGATAGTCGTTGAGAATAGGTTTTGTGGAATGTTGATTTATGTCTATACTCACTTTTGAGATTTTTGTCTTTAAGATTAATGACGTTTGATTTATTATGTTTTTATTGAGTTATTATGATTCAATTTCTATTTTTAATAATTCGGTATTAAACTGAGAGGGTGAATCGAGTGAAAATTATCAAATTGGGCTAATGAGAGTTAGGTAGTTTGATAGATTAAGAATTGAATCAAACTGGTAAAATCATATAACAAGAGATCGTGCATAGGTTTTTGATAGGTTATTGGACAATTTTAAAACTAATTTTTGATTTGGGTCAATTAGAAATCGAGAGATTACAATTTCATGATCTAAATTAGGGTTAAAGATTATAACCCGAGAGAGAGCAATCCACCCTAGGACTGTCTAGACCTAGTAATACAGTGATTCCACAATCAATTAGGTTTTCATTAAGGTCGGATTAAAACCCCTTTCTCTTAATTGGTAGTTCCTAGGCTAATTCTTAATTGGGTTGTACAAGTCGCTATCTTGTTTATAATTTCTTAATATAATTATTGAGATTGATTGCTTGATTGAATTGTTTTTGTTCCTAAATGTTTATTTCAATTATTTGTGAATTTGAATTAAGCCTTAGATTTTAGGATTAAATTACTCCTCCTTATGGGATCGATACCTTAGGTACTACGCGAACGACTGGTGCGCTTGTGATATTATCAAGGTTAAAAATTAAAACTTATCGTACAGAAACCGTCGATCATCAAGCTCCTCCTCAACTTCTTCGAGACAAGCAACTCCTTGATGATTGACCTCAAAATTCTCAAGCTTCTCTTCATTCTGTAAGGTTTCTGCCCTAATATCCATCGGGTACTCCTCAAGTTGATATGGTTGCATCTCTTTACTTCGTGATGCTAGGAGGATGAAAGCCTCCATCAATTGATCTACCTAGTTTGTCAGGTTCTGGATTATAAAACTTGTTTATTGCTAAAATTGAAAAGTGTTAGCAACATATACATTAACTAATTCTTCCAAGGATGTAGCTGAGTCTTGATATGAAGCTTCTAGTATGTACGGGGATTGCTGTGCTTCTTGCAAACTATCGTGGAAGTAATTCGACGGATTATCCCATACAAAAGTTAGGTTGATCATTCTAAAGATTGTTATAGGATTGAGAATATGAATTAGAGAAAAAATTACTCCCATCCATATCAAAATTTTTTTAATCAAAAATATGAATCAAAAGAATGAAAAGATCACAAAATAACTAAAAAAAGTCAATTACGAACAAATATATACAAAACACCAACTAAAATCACAAACAAAAACTAAACACTACAATCCCCAGTAATGGTGCCAAAATTGACATGTGCGTCGTAATGTTAGTTAAAATAAAATAACTAGGCTACTACTATAGTAGTGGCGAGTTTAAGTCGATCCCACAGAGAGTGTGTGCAAAGTTGTTGAATGAAATTAATTGGTGTTTAGGTTTAGGGCGGGTTTGAATTTTGAAATAATAAAAAGTAAAAAAATTGAAGTTAGACTAATAAAAATAAATTAAAGAAAACATGTAAAATGATAAAAGTGGGGAATTCGATAAGGATCTGGTTCTTTGGTTCAATCTCGGCCTACACCTTAATTAAGCATAATTCATTAATTTGTTGTTATTTTATCTCTCTTAGTAATTATCGGTCGTAGATTAACAATAAACTCTGTTAATCCCAATTTTTCGTTAGATCATAGTTAATCACGAAGTGCTTGTTAATTAAACCTAGCTATCAGGAAACTTAGAATAAGGTCTCTAAGTTTATCCGAACAACTGCCTTACAAATTAGAAAAATGGATTAATCTAGGAAATAATCACACAAGCTCGGATTATTTAACCTATGTTATGTTATCTTTAATGATTTGGAATCATTAGTTGTTACATATGAATCGAGAATACAACGACTATAAGTTTTATTCGATTCTAGCAATAGGTTTTCATGAAAAACAATTCAATAGAGCATTTAAAATCATCATCATTCAAATACCCAATTAATCCATACAAGATAATATAATCAATTTATAACGAGAAAAAGAAATAACAAAATAATAAAAAATATTCAACTTGGGTAGTCGGCGTTGATATTACCTCTGAACTGGCATCGAGAACTTAGGTTTCCATAGGTCTATCCCAAGAAAAATGCTTCAGCCCCATGAAAATTACTCCAACTGAAACCCCTTTAGTTCTTTACTGTCGCAATCTTCCCTACTCTCTACTGTTCACTGATGGG
The DNA here is from genome assembly GCA_025629805.1 of Erythroxylum baracoense. Classification (NCBI taxonomy): domain Eukaryota; kingdom Viridiplantae; phylum Streptophyta; class Magnoliopsida; order Malpighiales; family Erythroxylaceae; genus Erythroxylum; species Erythroxylum baracoense. The sequence goes on from JAOTAY010000001.1 coordinate 12,331,187, forward strand.
ACAATTAAAAATTAAGGTTTGGCCACGCTACTATTCCTCCCTACTCTTTTTAGTTTCTGCCTTTTTGTTTCTACTTCTCCAGCCATCTACTATTCTTAACTGTAGTTTTATGTGATAATTTAAACTTAAGGGCTTTTGGTCCACCGTATACTATTCATTCTTAAAACCCTTCTTTTGTCTTGGCCAAAACGTTGGCATGTCCTCCTTTTAACGTTGCTTAGAATACCAACATCTGCATTTAACACAAACGTATGTGTTAAACGTAGACGTTGCTTGTGTCGTCATTTTATCCTAACATCTGCATTTCTGTTGCTTAGACGTTGCATCTTAGCCTGATGGCTTCCCATCTACACTATCATTTTGGTCATAGACTGCTTCCTTCTAGCTACCTTCATCTACTTCCAGTGCTGCCATTTTGTCTCATTTAATTCCCAGCTCTTAATTAACGTAATTGCATACATAATCAATGCAGCTCACATTATTTTCTTTTTTCTTTTATTTTTCTTTTTGTCTTTTAATTTCTTCTTCTTGTTTCATGAAGACAACTGAAAATTAATCTTAAAAAACTGGCCCAAATGTAGTGCCTTCGACTCGCATTAATTTTTTTACTTCCAAATTGTACCTAAAATTATATATGAATTAAAGTGAGCATCTTAAGCATTTTCGTATCATTAATCGCTAAGCGTAAATGATTCAATGTATCAACAATTAAACACATATCACCAGCTAATTGTTATCTTCCATCTTTGCCAAAAACTAACTCATTTTTATCCTGAATTTGTGATGATCTTACAAGTATGAAGGGCTTGATTAACTTGATGTTTGGAGGTGGAATTAAAGGTTAATAAGTAAATAGAATCTGATCTTTATGGAATGTTTTAATGGTATAATGATGATAATGAATGAATTGGAATGAAATGTATATGATGATGATGGTGAAATAAGTTCTGGAAAATGATGCATCAATGATAGTTTTTGGTTTGGTTTTTGATGTACGAAAGATAATGATTTGTGAGCTCTCAATTAAATAATTTTAGCTGGATTTGAATATGATATTGATGAAGAATTGGAGTACAATTTAGGTCTAAATGAAGTTGCATATTGAACATGAATTCTGAAAATTTTGAAGTGATTGGTGTGTGTCTAAGTTCGACACATTCGTTCATAATTGGGGGGAAACAAGGTAGTGCACAATCATTAACTTAAGTTTACAATCCTGGCCTGATTATTTAGGTTCTGTCACATGGTATAGTCCTATGTTCGTGGCCTATTGCACTAGCTTTTGTCACCATCGTGGGAAAGTCCACGACGATTGTAGGCGAGGTTTTGAAGTGATAAGTTCAGTTTTGTGTAATTATTGAACTAACTACAGATAAGCCACTCTACATTGGTGTATTTGGATTTGAATGAGGCTTGAAATGAACCTAATTGATGTTGAATAAGTTGGCTATATGTTTGATAATTTGAAATTGTTGAATGATGTTGTAACTTAAAGAAAAGAATGTTTGTTATCAATGTATCTAAGTTTGGACTTTGAAAGTGTTAAAGGAATGAAGATGTTCTTATAAATGTAAATGTGATCTAAAGAATATGAATAATGTATTAGGTATGAATAATGAGAATTGGGAAATTATGTGAATGTATATTGATTAGAAAAGGGTTAATGAATGAATGGCTTAAACGATCAAGACTTACAATTAAGGACATATACTCGGGAAAGTCATTGAGCGTACAATTAACATAATAAATATATATTTGTGTATGATTGAGTATTGATATGATTAAGCAATTTAGTAATGTGTAAATGTGTGTATTGCATGGTTTAGAAGCTCAAGTCGAACGTCGACTTCTAGAAATTGTCAGTTCGTTAAGGCAATAGCTATCTGGAGCGTACTGTGAGTTAACCTAGATGTTATCTCACTAAGTTTGAATTGTTTCAGTTTCAATTTCAATTATTAAACTGTTATTGCTATGATTGTAATAATTCCAGACATTGATTGGCCTGAGGAGCTTAATATTTAGGAATGTATTGGGAGTGTTTCTTAAGTGAATGTGAATATGGAAAGTGTATTCTCAATGAAAAGTTGAATGCCTGACTTATGTCCTATGATTATGAAAAGTGACTGTGTCTGAAATGAATGAAAGCTATTGAAAGTGTGATATGTGAATTCATACATTTCATTATATGATATGTGATAGATGGTTTATGTATGCTAAGTTTTAATATTTATAGCCTCGTTAATACTGCAATCGCACAGGTCATTCTCGTAGTATCTAAGATATTGATCCTATGAGGAGGAGTAACTTAATCATAAAATCTAAGGCTTGACTCAAATTCGTAATAAATCAAAATAACAAACTAACATAAAAAATTGACTCAAATTCGTAATAAATCAAAATAACAAACTAACGTAAAAAATTAATCAATCTCAAGAATTAAATTCAGGAATTATAAACAAGATAGTAAATTGCGTAACCCAATCAAGAATCAACCTAGGAACTACAATTGAGAGAAAAGGGGTTTTAATCTGACTTTAATGAAAATCTAATTGAATATGAAATTATTAAATTACCGAGTCTAGACGGTCTTAGGGTGGATTACTCTCTCTCGAGTTATAATCTTTAACCCTAATTAATAATCCCTAATTAGATTATGGAATTGCAATCTCTCGATTCATAATTTACCAAAAACCTAATTTAGTTTTGAAATTGTATAATAACCTACCGAAATCTATGCACGATCTCTCGCTACACAAATTTAACAATTTGATTCAATTCTTTATCTATCAAACTACCTAACTCTCATTAGCCCAATTTTATGATATTCACTTAGTTCAACCTCTTAGTTTATTACCAAATTATTAAGAACAGAAATTGAATGACGAATAACTCGATAAGATCATAATAAATCAAATTTCATTAATATCAAAGACAAATCTCGAAGGTGAGTTTAGACAACATCCTTAACAGTCAACAATCTACCATCTATGGCTATCTTAAATTCTATACAATTGTAAGAATGAAATAAACCAGAAATAGTTTGGAATGGATGTTGATGGAGGCAGCGATAATGGGAAACCACCTATTCTGGGAAGTACTTCACGTCAAACTTCTTCTCTGTGTTTCTTTTCCTTCATCTCCTTCCTTAAACCTCTCAATAAGCTCTCTAGGGGTTTTTAGAATTTGGTTGATGCAAAACACTCCCTCTTCTCTTTTTTATGTTTCTTTAAATTAGTTAGAAGCCCTAGGGTTTGTTCGGGGTCGAAATGCTCTGAAAAGTTCCTCAAAACTTGATGTTTTCATTTGTTTTTGTGTCTATCGGATGTAGGCCACGATTGTGGCTAGCATCTAACCCTCTTTGTCACGATCGTGACAACATGATCGTAGCCCTACTTGCCATAACCGTGGCCAGCATCTAACCGTCTCTTTCATGATCACTATCATGGCTTAGTTTTGGCCTCTCTATCATGATCGTGACTAAAGTGTCATGATCGTGGCTTGGATCTTAGTGGCTCACATCTTTCTATCATGATCGTGGCCTATTGTGCCTCGATCATGGGCCATGGTTTTGGCCTAAAACTTTCCGAAACTTCTCTATTCTTTGCCGTTGACCCTGACACATTAACAAACACATCAAGGTACCTCAAAAACATAACATTTAAGCTCAAAGACTCATACTAACCCATAAAAACACTTAAACAGATAAACTAACACAATTAAAACCAAAACACACACTCAACACTCAAATTAACACCAAATACCTAACAAATTGAACCCTAAAACATAATACAAATCACAACTATCAATTAGCCACAACTTTTAAAAGACAAACAAATTTGCACATATATAATTTATTATTGTCTCCTCGAGGAAGGCCTAAAAGAGCATTGGATTGAAGCTTCATATATTCTTAAGTGCATTATATTCTATGTTAAAAGCAGTGCGAATGCACAATCATATATTGGTATATGTTTTATTTCACATACAGTTTTTTATTTCCTCAGTTGCTTTCCATGTTTATTTTAACTACGACTTCTAATTCTATGGCTTTCTTTTTAATTCCATCTTCAGATCATATTTTTTTCTATCTTTACATCCATTGGATCGTATCTAGGAGAATTCGCTCTTAGAGTTATATTTTAAGACTAAAGTATAATTGCTATTTTAGATAATAATATTAACACTCAACTTATTCAAAAAGAAAAGTTAAAGCTGGAAACCTATCTAAAAGCCCTTATATATCATTCATCACTCATCCAATAGAGAACTTCTATCAATTGGCTTTAGGAGGGAGATAGGGCTTCTAAGTTATTTTTCAATTCCTTATTTGACAGGAGAAATGTCGATAAAATTTTCTTTATAACCAATGTGGATGGAAGACTCCTTTCTGATCAACTGAGTATAATGGAGGAGGCTATCAATTTCTATAGGGAACTACTTTGATTCTCCTACCTCTATGGACTCTCTTCAATCTATTGTTTCCAATAAAATATCTCCTAAAGCCTTTCTGGAGCAAGTGAAACCTATCTTTGATGATGATATCAATGCTACTGTTTTCGCTATGAATGGGACGAAAGCCCTTGATCCCGATGGATTAAATGACTTTTCCTTTCAAAAAAACATGCTCTATTATTGGACCTATGGTTAGAGAGGCCATTAATCAGTTTTTTGAAAAGGGGGTCATCTTAATGGAGTATAATAAAACTTTTCTTTGTTTAATCCCTAAAATCTCTAACCCCCTCTACCTTTGGTGATTTCAAGCTAATAGTTTGCATAAACTTCATTTACACAATTATTGCCAAGATCTTAGCAAATTGATTAAAGGGAGTTCTCAGTCTCATAATCAACAAGAATCAAAATGCCTTTATAAAGGATAGAAGCATTGGTGATAATATTCCTATTGCTCAAGAACTCCTTAAGGGTTACAATAAAAGGAACTCTCCCTCGAATTGTGCCGTTAAAATTGATTTGAATAAATCTTTTGATTCCATTAGTTGCCTTCCCTCTTCTAAGTTGTTAAGGATTTCAGCTTCCCTAATATCTTTGTCAATTGGATTAAGGCTTGCGTCTCTATTACTGCCTGTTGTGTATAATTAATGGCACCCCTTTTGGTATTGTAAAGCGGAAGAGACGAATTAGATGGGGAAACCCTTTGTCCCCATATCTGTTTGTTCTATGTATAGACATGCTCACTCAAATGTTGAAGATCATTTTCTTTTATAATCCTAAGTTCAAGTTCCATTCTAAACGCAGAAGAAGATCTCTTACACATCTTTGTTTTGCAGATGTCCTAATTCTCTTCTCTAAAGGTCATACTGAATCTGTTAAGCTACTGATTGATACTCTCAATGGGTTTTCTAAGATGTCAGGTCTCAAAGTGAATCTTAACAAAAGTTAGTTTGTCCTCTTAGCAATTGCGAAGTCTATATAAGACACTATTTCCTCTCTTATAGGGATGAAAAGGACATCCTTGCCTTTCAAATATCTTGGTCTACCAATAACTACTAGAAGACTATCCTTCAATAAATGTCTACCCCTTATTGAAAGAATTCAAAGGAGAATCAGTAAATGGACAAACATATTTATGTCCTTGGGAGGTAAAGTTCAGTTAATTAAATATGTCTTGTGTTCCCTGCATTTATATTGGAGCACCTATTTTCCTCTTTCTAAGAAATTGGTTAAATCCATTGAGAAAATGATGAGAGATTTTCTATGGGGTAAAGTAAATGGAAATTCAAGTCTTCCTAAAGTTAAATATGTTGATTTATATAAACCCAAAAACAAGGGAGGGTTAGGTATCATCTCTATAAGGGTACCCAATAACATCTTTTTTATTAAAAGACTTTGGAGAGTGATTCAAGACAATCATTCTCTTTGGATTAGATGACTTCACATTTATTTTTTAAAAGGAACAACCTATGGTATCTTTCCCCTAGATCATCCTTCTCTTGGTTTCTTAATCAACTTTTGAAAAAAAGGGATGAAGTTGTCAATGAAGTTTGCTGCAAAATAGGGGATGGGAAATATTCTTTCTTATGTCATGATAATTGGATTGGTTTTAGGCCCCTATCCCAAAACTCTGATGTCGTCTTAGCATTTTCGGGACTGGAACACAAAGAGAAAGTTACTGAACTCATTTGCCACAATGAGTGGCCGAATTTTCCTGAAGTAGTTCAGCAACTGAAACATTCCTACTTTTTTTATCCTAATTCTCAAGACAATTATCTTTGGATTGGATTACGTATTGAGAGCTTTTATAGCAAAGCTTATAGGAAATGAGTTTATAGTTTATATCAAGATGTGCTTTGAGTTAGAGTAATCTGGAATAACTTTCTAAGGCCCAACATGACTTTTTTTTCTATGGTTGGTGGTTAAAAACTTAATTGCTATAATGGATATACTTCATGATAAACCTAGATGAGATTTGTTGTCTATGCAAAGAAGATTTGGAAACAAAGGATCATTTGCTCTTTTTCTGCCCTTTCTCTAACTTAATCTAGTTCTTGACTAAAGAATTTTTCTGTTAGTCTGAGCTATCAAATTCCCTAATGCAGATAGTTACTGCCCTAATTATAGCACAAGCTGCCACTTCTCTTTGGAAGTGGAAGGTGTTGATTCATGCCATAACTATTCAGGAGCTTTGGAAAGAAAGGAATCAGGAGGAAGTTTCAGTACAAAGAGCATTCCAAAGAAGTTATGGTGCGTACAATCATAATGCGTGTAACAGAACAGTTAATATGTTAGGAAATAGAACATGATTAATTGAAAAAAGGATGCGATGTTATAACTGAGACAACTTTTACTTGGATTGAGCTTGATTCTTTGCTCCTGTGACTCCTTCTTGATGAATTCCAAGCCAAACAAGGGTGAAAAAGATTAAAGGATGTATGATGAAGTTGACGCATGCATCCACGATGCAAATTCTTACCTTTGGTTTGGTGAAAACACGAAGAGGAAGACTACCTTGTTAATCACCTATGTGATTTCTGAACCCTAATTGAATATGTCACAAAATAGCAAGTAAATGGGGGATGTTTTTTTTAACGACTTTTGCAATACGATGTCGGGTCTGTGGACCTCCTCATGGGCAACATTGCTGTCTCAAGTAACAACGTTGTCATTCAAAATTGTGACCCTTTTTTAATGCAACACTATCGTTGTAGCTTGTTTTTATTTGTATTAATATGTGCTTACAACTTCGTCATTTTCTTGGTTTATTTAATGCAATATAGTTTTTCTTTTTAAACTTTGTTCTTCTCATTTTTATTATCAATCAAATTTTTAATTTTTTAAAAAATTTAAATTTAATTATTTAAATTTATTTTAGTAAAAATAAATTATTTCAATATAATATAAATTGTTCATATATATTATAAACTATTTGTAAGTGTAAAGATATAATTTAAATAATATTAAATATAATATATGTGTGTGTGTGTCGAATATTTGCAAGAAAACTCCTGCCGGAAAAAAGGTCAAAAAGTAAGTACAAATTTTTGTTCAGACTTTTCCTCCTCATGCAGGCGCAGCCTGTGCTTCTCTCTTACTGTCACAGGACTCTTTCTTCATACACATGATATATTACAAGTAGTGTAACAGTGGGAGTACTACTACTACCATACTAGGACTTCTTTCTCTAGGGTATGCCGGGTTCACTCCCGACAAAATCTTAAATTTATTTTCGCTATACCCATTTGGTTTCCGCCATTTACTTGCTGTTCCCTTAATTGCATTTTGGTGTGTCAAAAGTTTCACCCTTTCTTTGAAAAAATCAAATGCTTTGATTTTGTGGCCTTTGTCTCACCCATTCATTTGCTTATTTGACTCTGGATCATTTGATTTAGGGCACTTTTGGTCAGAATTCAGAGAAAAGCCGGACTTTACCGGTGGGTGTCACTGCATGTTGTGCTTTGCGTGTTTGTTAGCTGAGAGGAAACTGAAATTGTCACATTGATGGTTGTTTTTCTTTCTATGAACACACCTGTCAACGTAGCTTTTAATCTGTTCGTTTTTTTTTGAAAGTTTTCATTTTTGTGCTTTTATGTCTCCCACTCTAAGAACCCGTTTTGTTTTAGTTGATGGGCACTTTGTCTATTCAGTTATTTATTTTGATTTTCGGGCTTTATTTTCAATTTGCACGCATTCAATGCTCATATATTCCTGCAAATTTAACGTCGGTCTTTCTCTACTTCTTGCATTACCTTTTTTATTTTTATTTTTGGTAATCAAGGAAGTTCGTGAACGAATAAAAGGTATGGAAAGTTGCGATATTGGTTTAACGATTGTTCACCCTACTTATAAATGAGAAAACTATTTTGGAGAGTTTCTGCTGTCCCAATCACTGCTTTGATTTTTATATTTTTCTTTTGGCGGTAAGCAAAATGATATGTGTCTGTTGTCCTTTTGTTTGCCTTAGTTATGTCTTGAGCTAAACTAAGTATATCTGCACTCTAACAGCTATAAGGTACAGGTTGGGATGATAGAGGAACTTCTCATGGTATGCTAGGCATCTTTTGTTCCTATTTTTTGATATCATATATTCTTTTTCCGGTTGGGGTTGTGGTGGCAGTAATTTGAAGCAAAACAATAGGAAGTTAACTATTTTTCTTTCTGGATTTTGGGACAAAGTTTTATGTTTCCAAGCTTCATGCATTTTATGCAAAATGGTTATCTTTTCCTTTTCTGTTACTTGTTTATTTTGAAGGTTATGTGTGGAAAATGTGTTTGTTTGCATCAATTTGCTTATGTGTATCTTTCGTACATTCATAGTATGCCTGTCTATGAAAGTGATGCTTGTTTGCAGATGCAAATATGTGAGCAAGTTTCTCTTTTTCAAAATTTTTTATCCATTTTCTGTTTTGTGCTTTGGAAAATAATGACCTGTACTTTGTGTGTGTTTAGTTCTAATCAGTTCCATCATCGATCATCTCATTCAACCCATGTTTTATGCATGTATTAGTCTATCTCTCACTGTATGGAAATGTACATGTATCTATGATTGTATTGGTTTTAAGCTGTTTTGCTATTTCAACTTCTTTTTATGATTAGACTTTTGGATACAGCTTTGCAGGTTGAAGACATGATCTTATTTTCCTTCAAATACTAAAGTTTTTTTCTGCTCATTAGCTAGTGGATCAATTGGTATTTGAAATCTCTTTGTAGTATTATGGATTTCTTATTATTTGATTGTTAATTCTTACTTGTTTGCCAAATTCATTGTTTATACAGAGCAGAATCTTAGTTACTCTTAGAGAAATGGAGGAAAATCTTCACCCAACCTTCTTTGAGGGTGAGATAGTGGGTATTAAGTTTGGTTTGGCTACTCAAAAGGAAATAGTAAGTACAATATTAACTTTGTTGTTCCATGTTTTACTTGATCCATCTACTATTGGTTTAATTCTTTAAATGAACTTGTCATTGTAGAGGTTAATGAGTGGGTTCCAAAGAAAAATAGCTTATATGATCTCTTGGAAGTTATTAAGTGTTCACTTGTACATCATTAAGATAAAGTGATATCGTAGGTGATAACTTTTCTTTTGTGATATCGTAGGTGATAACTTTTCTTTTCTTTTTTTTTTTAGTAGAGTACATGGTGAGGCAGGAGTATGGAACCAAAAATTGGGATAAGAGTTGGGAGAGGGAAAGGTGCTAATTGAGCCCTTGGTTCATCGACAAGGCGGGGACTCTTTTGTGCTTTGAAATTAGAAGTATTCTCTTAAGCGAGTCATGAAAAATGTTATTATTCAAGTCCTGATGACAATTGACATAAGTCTTTAAATGAATTTGTCATTCTATAGGTTAATGAGTGGGTTCTAGATAACACTTGCCTATATGATCTATTGGGAGGTATTTTAAGTGTTCACTTGTACATTGTTGAGATAAAGTGATATAGTAGGGTGAGAGCTTGTTTTGTTTCTGAGTACATGGTCATGCAAGAGTATGGAACGAAAAACTTGGATAAGGGATGGGGAAAGGGAAAGGTGCTAATTGAGCATTTGGCTCGTTGGTAGGGTGATGACTTTTTTGTGTGTTGAAACATCTAGAAGTATTCTTTTAAGTGAATCATGGAACATGTTATTGCTTAAGTCATGGTGATTTTTGCTTGAAGTTATACAACTAATATTTACTTCCATTGATTTATTTCTCGAATAACTTGTATGAATTGCTATGATAACTATCCTGATTTTGGATTTGTTTTCAACATTATTTGATAGAGCACAGCATCAATTAGTGAATGCCCCATTAGCCATTCTTTTCAGCTCACAAATCCCTTCCTTGGTTTGCCGCTTGAATTTGGAAAATGTGAATCATGTGGTACTTCTGAACTTGGAGAATGTGAAGGTGTGTCAATGAACTATGTTCTTGCGTTTTCTTTAACGAATCCATATATATCTATACGTACAAACGTAATCCTATGGCTCCATTAAGTTTGGAAAGATTAGTGTAACGTTTCTTTATAAATTTGTGCTCCTTAGGTCATTTTGGATATATTGAGCTTCCAATAGCAATTTATCATCCTAGCCATGTTAGTGAACTGAAGCGGATGCTAAGTTTACTATGTTTAAAATGCTTAAAGCTCAAAAGGAACAAGGTTAGTTCTAGTTCGACATCTTTTCGCATTCCTTCATCTGTGTTCAACAATTTCATTGATCCAATTGTTAATCGTGGTTTCATATTTTTCTTGATGTCTCTTATCTGTCTCAAGAGTTATTAGGCAAAATAATGAGATGAATGCATGGTAAAGGGAGAGGAAATGCACAGAACACTCATTAGGGATTTACTCATAGATGAAATTTAATTTCCTATAAGCTGGGTGAATGAAGATAAGTTAGGGCACCATATCTACCCCCACTCCCCTCCTCCAAAGCATAAAAACATAGAAGATGAAATGAAAGTTTGACTTAAATGAAAAAAAAAATTGCTAGGAAAATGTTCGTTATTTTAAAGATATGTTCATAAAACATTGGCTTATTGCTTAATTACATGGATGCTATATTTTGAAAAGCTTTTGCATTTTCTCGTGAGCTTGGTCTTACTATCTCAATGATTTAAAATTGCAGATGAAGAATAATAATGGTATAGCTGACCAATTGATATCTTGTTGTGAGGTGAGTATGAAAACACCATTTTCACCACTTCTTTTGTTTTATATTGTTTGATTCTTTTAGTAGATTACTGTCATTTACTACATTTTAAGCAATTTTATCTAGTTCACAAAGCTTCGATTTTCTCAAGTGCAAGCTCCCTATTCTGACTTTTGAATGTACACTGACCATCTTATTGAAACACAAGGGTTGGTTTAGGAACTAGTATCTTATGGATTCAAGACGATTCTAGTGCTAGGATAACGCATTCAAGTGCTCTAGAAGTAGAGGACAATTTTGGGTTTTTGTCTGCTGATATTATTGTCTCTATGCCCGGTCTGTGATTTCTTCAACTTTAGCTTGAACTTTTTCTTTTAAAGGACTTCTTGGTAACACATCTTCCAAAATGGATTCTTAGAATATCTTTGGTTTCTCTATATCTTTAGATTGTTGAAGTAAATGCTAGTAGTATTGGCACTTGTGGAAGTGTCTTCTTTTATGGATGGGTCTTCAAGTTCTCATGCAATAGTTGGTAATTTGAATTCAAGTAATAGGTTTGTGGTTATTTAATCTTTTATAGGAAGCTACAAAAGTTTCTGTTAGTGAGGTGAAAACAAGTGATGGTGTTTCTTATTTGCAATTAAAAGTGCCTCGTAAACAATTCAAAGAAGGTCTTTGGAACTTCTTAGGAAGATATGGGGTTTGCTATGGTGATGACCATATTCGTACATTGCTTCCTTCTGAGGTTTGTATTCTTGTTTTATCCGTGTCCTTTCCCCTCCCTTATCCCTCTTCCTCCCTCTCTCTCTGGTTGGTTTGTGTTCATTTATGAAATGCAACAGGCAATGGAAATTTTAAAAAGAATTCCTCAAGAAACTAGGAGGAAACTAGCTACAAAAGGATACTTTCCACAGGATGGTTACATTTTGCGGTATTTGCCAGTTCCTCCAAATTGCTTGTCCATGCCAGAAATTTCTGATGGCGTTAGCGTCATGTCTTCGGTATGCAATTTATAAGTCAATTAGGTTTGCTGTTAGACTTTAATTGTACTTGGTGATTATTGTTGTTTTCTTATTGTGTTTTAGGATCTGTCTATTTCAATGCTCAAGAAAGTGCTTAAGCAAATCGAGATGATCAGAAGATCGAGATCTGGGACCCCAAATTTTGAATCTCATCAAGTTGAAGCCATTGATTTGCAATCAGTAGTGAATCAGTATCTTCAAGTTAGGGGTACTTCAAAATCATCTCGTGATGTAGATGTTCGTTATGCCAAGGGAAAGGAGTCAGGTGAATCATCAACAAAAGCATGGCTTGAGAAAATGAAGACATTATTTATTAGAAAAGGCTCTGGATTTTCTTCTCGAAGTGTGATTACTGGTGATGCCTACAAGCTAGTGAATGAAATTGGTATCCCCTCTGAGATTGCGCGAAGAATTACCTTTGAGGAGAGGGTCAATGTGCACAATAAGGATTACCTACAAAAGTTGGTTGATAACAACTTGTGCCTCACATATAAAGATGGATCCACAACATTTTCATTAAGGGAGGGTTCCAAAGGACATACATTTCTCCGACTTGGGCAAGTCGTGCATCGACGGATTATGGATGGAGATATTGTTTTCATCAATAGACCTCCAACAACACACAAGCATTCTTTGCAGGCACTTTCAGTGTATGTGCATGATGATCACACCGTGAAGATTAACCCTCTAATATGTGGGCCTTTAAGTGCTGATTTTGATGGTGACTGTATTCACCTTTTCTATCCGCAGTCGCTTTCTGCAAAATCAGAGGTCTTGGAGCTTTTCTCAGTGGAGAAACAACTGGTTAGCTCTCACAGCGGCAATCTTAATCTACAATTCACCACTGATTCGCTTCTTTCATTGAAGACCATGTTGAAGACATACTTTTTTAATAGAGCAACTAGTCAACAACTAGCAATGTTTCTCTCATTTTCCTTGCCTCATCCATCTTTGTCAAAGACCCATAATTCTGGGCCATTTTGGACAGCTTTGCAAATCATTCAAAGTGCTTTGCCTACTTCATTTAAGTGCTCTGGAGATAGCTATTTGATAAGTGAAGGTGAGATAGTTAAATTTGATGTTAATCGAGATGCTTTGCAGTCTGTGATTAATGAAGTTATGACTTCAATTTTCTTCGAGAGGGGCCCCAAATCAGTTCTTCAATTCTTCAACTATATGCAGCCTTTACTGATGGAAAATCTCATCTCCAAAGGTTTTAGCTTCAGTTTGGAAGATTTCTATCTTTCCAGAGCTTTTAGAAGTAAAACTTCTGAAAATTTTAAGGCTATTGCTCCTTTGCTACGCAATTTAAGGTCTTCCTATAATGTTGTAGTGGAAAGGCAGTTAGAGAATCACATTCGAAATGCAAGACGCCCTGTTGCAAACTTCATTGTGAGTTCTTCTGTGTTGGGGGATTTAATTGATGCTAAAAGTGATTCATCTATCACTAAAGTGGCTCAGCAAATTGGCTTCTTGGGTTTGCAACTCTCAGATAGGGGCAAGTTATATTCCAAGATATTAGCCGATGACATGGCTGAGCATTTTGAGAGCAAATATCCTATTGACAACATTGATTATCATTCTTTACAATATGGACTAATTTGTAACTGTTTTTTCCATGGACTAGATCCATATGAGGAGATGGTTCATTCTATCAATACTAGAGAAGTGATGGTACGCTCATCAAGAGGATTGTCTGAGCCTGGAACTCTATTTAAAAACTTAATGGCAATCCTTCGTGATGTAGTTATTTGCTATGATGGCACCATAAGAAATGCATGCAGCAACTCAATTATTCAATTGGAATATGGGGTGAATGCTGGAACTAAGTCACAAGATCTGTTCCCTGCTGGTGAACCAGTAGGTGTGTTAGCTGCAACAGCCATGTCTAATCCTGCATATAAGGCAGTTCTTGATTCTACTCCAAGCAGCAACTCTTCATGGGAGTTGATGAAGGTAGTCATTCTTTTAGTGTAAATGAAGTTATGTTTGTTTGAAGAGTTGTTTTCACTTATTTTTTTGGCTAATGCATAGTAATATAGCCATTTGACGTTATGCTTTATGCATTTGATTCTTGTTTTTATAGGAGATACTTCTTTGCAAGGCCAACTTTAAGAATGACTTTAATGATCGTCGTGTTATTTTGTATCTACGTAATTGTATATGTGGGAAAAAGTATTGTCAAGAGAAAGCAGCATACTTGGTCAAGAACCATTTGGAGAAAATCACACTTAAAGATGTCATTAGGTGCTTTATGATTGAGTAAGTTTTATCTTCATATGATTATTTTTGTTGTTTTCTTGTAAAGCATACTTTTGCTTATCATGGCATAATGAAACTCTTTTATGTTTTTGTTGGGTTTAACTTTCTTATTTATCACTTGCCATGGTTTTTGTTGTAACGGTTTTATACATGCATATTATGTGTTCCAGTTGCCAGCAGACTTGATATTGTCTGTGGGTGCATGATAATCAATACTTTCTCCTTTCTGATATTTGTGAATATTCTATAACATTAATGACCTGGTTGCCTATTGCTGTGTTGGACTATTCTCATAATGCGCTTTCAACATTGACAGATCTAAATGGCCTTTTAGCAAGGAATTTATCAAGTTCTTAGTGTCATTGAAGCTTGCTATCTCAATTCTTTCATTTTGCACAAATCTTTTCCTCAATTTTCGTGATTCCCATGCTTAAAGTTTCTAGCAACTCGCATTACGTTTTGTATTGGAAATGAGAAGCCTAAAGTGTTTTTCTTTCTTACAGTTAAAGCCATATTATTTGAAAAAGTTTAGTCTACAACTTGAGGCAGCTTAAATACATGATTATTTTAATTAGATATTTCTTGTGTGTGTAGTTGAAACCCTTGATCAAAGGGTTCTATATGCTTTCTATGCTCTTATACAATTTCGTTTTCCTAGCATATCTTTGTCTTTAGTGCATCCTTTCCATGATATATAGTACGTATTGCATGTCTTGCTTCATTCATTAAACTTTGATTGTAATATTCTAAATTTCTTGTTGTAACTTTATCCTCTATGTAACATTTAAAGTTTTGGTGGCTCCTTTTTAGCAGATATACATGGCCACAAACTATGGTAGAACAAATTGCTTCAGGCCTTATTGGCCACCTTCATTTGAAAAAGGTACTTTTGTTTCATAAACATGGTTGTTTTTTTCATGTTTTATTTCCTTTTTGTTCTTCTGCTTTCAGAGAGATCTATATGAAAATTCTAAAGTACGATGGAGTGAAGAGATATCCCTCACAAGTTTGAGATATTTAAACAGGTAAAGTTACAAGAGTTGAATGTAAGCATGCAAGTGATCCTCCAGAAGTGCCAAGAGACAATCAAATCATATTTAAAGAAGAAAAAAGTTGGTCATTATTTCAAGAATACAACTTTGTCTATCAGGTTAGTTTGTTTTCCTTGTTTCATATGTTATTGTTTGATTTATTTGTTTGCATATGATCTTGATGATGTATTTATTTTGTTTATGGAATTGACTTTTTGAGATGGTTTGGTATTTCACTTATGCAAGAATGAGGCTTCACAGGTTAAGTGTCAACCATATTGAAATTAAAGTTGAAAGGAAAGCCCAATACCTATTGCTTAATTAAAAGAAACACCAAAGATGCCAAATTTGAATATGTTGTGAGTTGGACCTTACAACCAAACAAAATTTGATGAAACTGACAACAAAAATGAATTCCAAAGAACCAAGTGAGCCAATCGGAGATGGTATGAGAAATTTTCGGTGATAGGAACAACCGCGCGCACCGGCATATGAGAGGCGGATAGAAAGCTTCAAGCGGCTCGTGAGGCTCATGTGCAGACTTGCCGGTGGTCAAATTCTGGGGGTTGGTTGAACTGCTAAAGCCTCTCCTCTTTGAGCCTACGGCGACAACAAGCAATCACTCCATAAGGGTGAACCAAAACCAGTAGAAAGTGTACTCCATAAGCCATAATTGGAAACCAAGAAAACACACAAAGAAAAGTGTTTTCTTTATTCTTTTTTTCGAAAATTAATAGATTTCATTATAAGAAAATATATACAATCTAGAAAATAAAACAAGTATAATCTATAGAATCTAGATTACAGAGAATTAAGGTTCCTAGTAATCATCTACATCTTGAGATTGAGAGAACTTGCGAGACCACTTAGTCCAGTATTACACCAAACCCCATTTGCTCTTCATGCTACTTGTCAGATTTGCAGCTATTCCTCTGGCTATCATGGCCAATCTGCAATGTAGGAAGATGGCTTGAAAAACCTTCTCACTACTTATACTTTCTTTTTTGAATACTCAACAATTGTGCTCTTTCCATATCACCAAAGCTGGCCAACTTAACCTGATAGCTTTTAGATCAACCGCATTATGTACTCTAATTTTCCCCATCCAAGCAATAGTTTCACTCCAAGAATTCGTTGGTCGGGCCACGTTGAGTATATTCTGCAACCGATCCCAGACTTCTCTGGGATACCTACATCTAATCATGAGGTGTTTCAAACTTTCCAGTTCCGCATGACATAATTCATAGTTCAAATTGCTAATGGAGAACTTGATCTTATGCATTGTAAGCAACACTCCATTGATTCCCATCCGTACGATGAATGAATGAGCTGGGTAGGATCGCTATCCGATACTAAGGCTGCCCACTCTTGCCTTGTGCTTTGTGTAGCCTGTAACAGTGTTTTACAAGCTTTTGTGTTGAACTTTCTTGAGTTATCTACTAGCCACTGAATTTCACCCTACTCTCCTTCCTGACATTGTGGCTACTCTTCCATGATAAGATTGGCACTTCTATTATTTTGGAAGGGCCATATCCACTGATTATTTCGAATAAGCAAACTTACTTTAGTATTTGGATTCACCACCAATTTCAAGCCCTGTACCTCCTCCACTTTATATAGAGGACTTTTACAGTACCAATTATCATACCAAAAAGATGTGCTTTCTCCATTCCCAATCCTGTGAAATACATGACTTTGCATCCATTGTCTGGTTTCTAGAATTTCTTTCAGAGTTCCTGACATATCTTGTCTTGACTGTAGGATCCAGATACTCTTGTGCTTAATGAATACATTGTGTATCCATTTCACTCATAAATCCCCCTTTTTGTATGTGTTTTCTTTGTTTTTGTTTCATTGCCTATATATATGTGTTTATATATATATATATATACGCATAGAACTAATTATCCTCTATGGGAAAGTAAGACTAATTTATTCTAATCAATCGCTATAATATATTTTAAAAAGTAAATCGCTAAATCATAACTTTCCTAATATATTTACATATTCTGTGGCATGTAGAGTGTTTATGAACTAAAATAGAATAGGAAAATGCTAACTTATTCTCATATTAAAAATAAGCTTATGAAAATAAGAAACTTCCTAAATGTGATGTTGAGAATATTTTTAGTTATGTTGTACAGCTGTTAAGTGTAGTTATTACTTGTTAAATATGCTGTTAGTTCCTA
>JAOTAY010000001.1:12348874-12367212 GCA_025629805.1 Erythroxylum baracoense
GAAGATTCAGAGGGATTTTTATTGCTTGGAGTGCCTTGCATTAGTAGCTTTCTACTCTCTTCACATTTCACCAAATTGACTGCCTCCATAATGGTTAGTAGTGGTCAGGTTGCCATGATTTTTGCACGAACCTCCTCGTAAATAGAGTTTAGTCCTAAAAGAAATTCATACACCGATTCTCTTTCCACAATTTTCTTGTAGCATGCCATATCTTCACTGTAAGCCCATTGGTGTGAGTCATAGAGGTCTAGCTGTCGCCACAATTTATCAACATGGTGTAATAATCAGTGATTGATTTCTCACCTTGCTTAGTTTCCCTCAGAATTCCTTTGATCTGAAACAAAACAGCGGTATTTTCTATAGTGGCATATGTCATTTTGACATTATCCCATATCTCTTTTCCAGAGGTTGCAAGGACAAACTACTCACCAACTTCGAGAGTCATGGAATTAACCAACCAGCTCATTACTTGGTTGTTTTCGGTCATCTATGCCTCATATTTTGAGTCAGACGAAGCTGGTGGCCCAGTTGTCAGATATTTCTCCGTCCCTCTCCCTCTTACGAACATAAGCATGCTATGGGACCACTGTAAATAGTTGTTCCTATTTAGCTGATGGTTGGTTACCACCGACAACTACATGTCAATGTTGTTCTGAGAAGAGGGCGAGTTTCCTGTGCCGATAATGGTGTTTGGCGTTTCTGGGATCGATCCTAATGGAGCATTGCCTAATAGGCCAGTGGCAGAATTTTCCCTTGACTCGACATGCCACGCTCCTATCGTCCCGAATGAAACCATCCTCCTCTACATTCAAAGCTCTAATACCATGAACGAATTGGAGGATAATTTCTGTATATTATTTCTCATAAATGACAGAAATACATATAGGGAAGATAAGCAATAGTCTGCCATTCAATTCCTTGATTATTGCCTAGAAAGAAGGAAATAAGATCCCATGAAAGTAGGGTCCAGAAATGGAAAAGATAAAACAATATTTTGGGAAATAAACTATTGAGCAAATAAGGAAATAAATAAAGTAATAAAACTGAAAATATTCTTCCAACAATTATATACATATCTTTATACATCTAATAAATCCTACTTAAGGATAAGATTTTCAGTTCCTTATTGCCGTACAAAAGGCGCAAAATCTGCCTTTGATGAGGTATGAAATCAGTCTTTGACAGGGCTGCACAAAATCGACCTTTAAAAAATGTGTATTAATGTATTAGCTGTCAAATTATGACAGTTAATACTGTTGACATCTCTTGCCAGCAGCAGGTGTTGAAATTGATATTAGTTGTAGCTGTATGTTTGGTGGATAAACTGCCCAATAATGTTTGGTTGTGTGGATTCTGTGTTTATGCTTTTAGTAATTTTATTCTAGCAGTACTGATAATACTAGAAGACTATCTTTTTATGTGTTTGAAATAGGAATGAACATCTATTTTTCGATGCAGCGAGAGGTGTTCTTTCCGGCACTTTTGCACAGATCATTCAACAGATGAGCCTTGCTTGTTGTTTTTTCGCCAAGGTGTTGAAGATTTTCCATTAGATTTTCTGTCCAGTATATTTGCTGATGTTATTTACCCGATTTTCTTGGAAACAATTATCAAAGGTAGGCATCTTGATCATTGCCTTGGAGTTCATGATATTACTTTAATGTTTTAAATTTCACGATTCTCACCTTATCTCTTAAAGAGTTTTGTCAGTTAGACAATTGATTTTAGGCTTTGAAGTGTGCAATTAGTATCTCCCATTGGAATCTCATACAACTGTTTCATTCCATTGGTACCCAGAACACTCTAACTAGATCCCAGTTGGACTATTCCACCACAAGGAATCATGCTTCATGCTTTCAAAGGCATAGATTTGAAAATTAAGCTTTAATTGTTTACTTGCATTAGAAGGCATCTCAGTAAATTCCTTCTTTGCTCTGGCGAGACTCTTAGGTTGTGTACTTGTGTATACTTGTTGACACACTCTTTTTTCTACTTAATTTTGGCTATTGCGAGTTGGAATTTTTTGTCACTCTCTCTTCTCCCTCTCTTTCTCCCAAGTTTTTTCTTGATCTCTTCTTTTTCCCTTCATCTCTATTTCATTATTGTATTCCTTGGGGCATGTGTTTTGAGTTTTCAAGTTCCTTTTGTTGTTTCAACAATATAATTGTTAAGAATATTCTAGAATAGGCATATTATATGAATATGTTGGTTTAGTATTATTTGCGTATACGGTGTCAATTCTATAATATTTTATCATTATGAAAGGATTATAGAAAGATCTCTCATTGATCCTATAATAAGACCTAATGTATCATTCAACTTCTATGGGCTTTATGTTGTGTCCGTGGAGTAGGCCCTTACAGTTGAATCACATAATTCTCTTGTCTTCCTCTTTTGTTCTTTTTACTCTCTCTCGTCATTTTGTTTTTATTTTAGCATGATAAAATAAGTTCTCAGATTTTTACTGTTGTAGTTCTACAATACAATGAATGGAATCAAAGCTACTTATTATGTCACGAGGAGTTGCTTGTGTATACTATAGATTTGTATGGTGGTGCAAACATTCACCAAGAACATCTTTTATCTTCTTTAAATCGTACCTATTTATGGTACATTTGACTAGCATTCATGTTGAATATTGAAACAAGCATCAAAGAATAGTCATTTGAAATTTGACTTTGACCTTAGAAAACAAGTACTCTGGGTGACTTGCAAGACATTATGCAGATGCTGGTCCCCTACCTTTCTTTTTCGTTTGTGTGAAGTATTTGTTTATTTTTTCTGTAAACAACAATTTGTCTATGTTGTTTCATGGACTTCATTTTAGTCTTCATATTGTGTGGTTATGCTATTTTCACTACTGAATGTGTTAGACGGTATGTATGCTTGCTCTAGCTTTGAAACATTAATCATCACTGTCAAATGCACCTGATTGTTTTCCTTGGATTTGCTTCTTGATTTTGTTGAATATTCTTCTTTGGTTTTGTTTAACGTCTGATTTTCTATTTGGTTCATCACCCTCCCTTTTTTATTCCCTACTGTTGCAGGCTAGTTGGCCTGTAACTGAATAGTCATCTTTATGCCCACCTACCCCATTTGATCAACCCATCTGGGTAACATTATATTTTGTATTTCTCTTCCGAAGTTATATAGAATTCATGAGATTGTTTAATGAACAGGTGATCATAGAATTTGCTCTGCAAATATAGTTTGGGTTAGCCCAGATACTCCCCTATGGATGAGACATCCTTCTGAGACCAGTGAAGGGGCATTGGCTCTCGACATTGTTGTTCAAAAATCTGTTGCTAAGCAAAGTGGAGATGCATGGAGGACTGTACTTGACTCTTGTCTTCCAGTTCTTCATTTGATTGATACCAGACATTCAGTGCCATATGCAATCACACAAGTTCAGGAATTGCTGGGAATTTCTTGCACTTTTGAAACAGCAGTTCAGGTTGATTTTTCCCCTTATGCACTTTGAGCTGTCTATGACTGAGCCATTGGGATGTGCTGAAATTTATACTTCCTCAAGAGAGAACCACCTAGTTTGCAAATATGCTTTGGTGAAGTTTGGCTTACTGTTCACTGTGTAGATTTACATTCAGTAACATTACAGTTTTGTGTCTTTCAAACATATTGACCGAGCTTATTGCCTGCAATGAGGGATTCATAATGAAACTTTTAGTGTTTCTTGCCTTTTCCTAGTAGCATTTTAGAGCATCTTTCATTAGCTTTCTCTCTTGCTTCCTATTAGTGCTTGCATGTTTTCTCAACATGTGAATTGTTCACTAAAATTCTCTTAACAATCTATTGATTTAAGACTTTGATTTGCCCTATCATGCAAACTAGATGCTAGCTTTGGTCTTGTAAGTTCGTCAATTATATTTGTTTATGCCAACTTGTTTCTCGTCATTACTCTTTCTGTATTGAGTGCCTCTCTCTTTTGTGAACAGTTCGTGTTTTCCTTTCTACTGATCTAATTTCCTTGAACCTCTCATTATTATATCATTTAGTGATGTGTTTTTCACCAATTCAAAGTTGTAAATTTGTGCTTCAAATATTCGATAACAAGGATCCTCTCTTTTTAATCTGCCTCCTGTAATAGGATGCTGGATATCAATTGAGAAACAGGGATGAGGGATATTTGCATTTAGTTGTTTATATTGAGGTGCTGACTCCATGTAGCAGAAAATGGTCATCTCAGGCCTTGATATGCATCATTATTTATTATCTTTCAAGACTTTGGTTCTTGGCACTTATCTATGTCGTTCTCTTTTACTCCTTTGTTTTATTAATATCATATAGAATTATCTCTATTAGTTGTCTACAGTGCTATTTTTTCTCCTAACAAAAGGAAGCTAAACTGAAGGTTATTTTTAACTGCTCCTTATTGTCCTTGGCCTTACAGATCTATTTAGTGGCTCAATATCTTATTTATCTTGCAGCACCTCGCAACATCTGTGAAAATGGTGGCCAAAGGTCTGCTGAAAGAGCATCTCATTCTCCTTGCCAATAGTATGACATGCACTGGAAGTCTGGTTGGCTTCAATTCTAGTGGTTACCGCGCATTATCTCGCTCATTAGATATCCACGTACCATTTACTGAGGCAACACTTTTTGTAAGTATTTTATCTTTGGTTTAAAAGTAATTAATATCCACATGATAACCTTGGCTTTCCTTAAATTCTGGTTAAGACACCGAGAAGATGTTTTGAGCGAGCTGCAGAGAAGTGTCATGTGGATACTTTATCCAGTGTAGTTGCATCTTGCTCTTGGGGAAAACATGTAGCAGTTGGCACGGGATCACGATTTGATGTGTTGTGGGAAACAAAGAATATACAGGTTTTTCTTTGAATAGCAAATTGCCTTTTTGAACATTGTTATAACTGGAACACTCATCTTCTTTTTGAGGTCAAAAATTTCTTTATGTTACTTGAGCTCCAATGGAATTGTGTTTTGCAGGCTTGTTTTGATAGAGACGGTAGCATAGATGTTTTCCAATTTCTAAATATGATGAGCGGTGCTGCAAATGGAGAAGAGTCAGTCACTGCTTGTTTAGGTCAGGAAGTTGATGACCTACTGCACGAGGATGATGCTAATGATTGGAGCCTTTCTCCTGATCGCAATGCTCTGGACAAACCTTCTTTTGAGGACAGTTTAGAATTTGACTGCGATGCTGCCCCCCATAAGGAATCTAACTGGTCTAGTGGTTGGGCCCCTGAAGCTGCTATCGCTAATGATTCTGGCTGGGGAACTGTGAAAGCCAAAACTTGTGATCTTCAGTCAAAATCCCAGGAAGATTCTGCTTGGGGTGCTGACACTTCTAAGGTCTGTAAAGGTGAAGATCTTGTTTTCTCTAGTTGGGACACTGAAGCTACTAAGATTAATGCTTCATCTGGTTGGGGTACTGGGAAATCCAAAAGTCATGATTCTACATCTAAATCCCAAGAGGATTCTGCTTGGGTTGCTAACTCTTCTAGGGTCAATAAGGTCGAAGATCTTGCTTTGTCTGGTTGGGGTGGTTGGAACACTGAATCTGCTAACCCTAATCCTTCATCTGGTTGGGGAACTGGGAAACCCAAAACTCATGATCTTAGATCAAAAGCCCAAGAAGATTCTACTTGGGGAGTTGACACTTCTGGGAACAGTAAAGGTGAAGATCTTGCTTCCACTGGTTGGGTTGGTTGGGAAGCTGCTAGCCCTATTGCTTCATCTGGTTGGGACATTGGGAAAGCCAAGACTCATGATCTTAGATCAAATCCCCAACAAGATCCTACTCGGGGAGTTGACACTTCTAGAAACAGCAAAGGTGAAGATTTTGCTTTCCCTGGTTGGGGTGGCCGAGAGACTGAAGCTTCTAACCCTAATACTTCATCTGGTTGGGAAACTGGGAAAGCCGAAACTTATGGACTTAAATCAAAATCTCAAGAAGAATCTGCTTTGGATGCTGGCATTTTTAGGGACAGTAGTGGTGAAACAATTGATCTTACTTCAAAATCCCAGGGAGAATCTGGTTGGGTTGCTGTCTCTTCTAGGGACAGAACGGATGATGAGGCTCGGAAATCTGAGACACATAAATCAATGCCATGGTCTAGTTGGGGAATGGAGAAATCTGAAAAGCAAGATAATGTTCCTTCAAAAGGCCAAGAGGAACCTGCGAGGTCCAACAATTGGGATGCTGGTAGTGGCTTGGCAGAAGAGTCTAAAGATATGGATGAGTCATCATCTGCTTGGGAAAACATTAAAAGTGATGCTGGTAGTGGAGCAAGTGAAAAGGAGAACCCACCTATGATAAACCAAGGGGAAGAGTCATCAGGTTGGCACAAGGTCACTCAGGATCAATCGGTCTCTGTCTGGGCTGCATCAACTGCCCAAAAGTCTTCACTTAAATCCAAAGGACGAGGCCCTAACAGTGGAGATTGGAAAATCAAGAAAAACCAACCTGCTAAAGTTCCGGGGATTGTCAGCTGTGAACCTGGTCTGAGCGGACTGTATACAATGACCAGGCAGCGCTTGGACATATTTACTTCTGAAGAACAGGATATTCTCTCAGATGTTGAACCATTAATGCAGTCAATCAGAAGAATAATGCATCAGCCTGGGTAAGTTCCAGTGCTGTAAATTCCTGAATTCCTCATCCAACAGAGCAGATAATCATTTTTGTGCAGCATAGTGCTTCTAAGATGTTGGGGGAAAATTAAATATTGGCAATACGTGGTTTTTTGTAAGATGATTCTGGTTTACATTTTCCCTTTTTCTTTTAACAAATGTCCTGACTGATGTCTTCTTTCGTGAAGGTGCAATGATGGGGATCCACTGTCAGCTGATGACCAATCATACGTACTTGATAATGTCTTCAATTACCATCCAGACAAGGCAGTAAAGATGGGCACTGGCATTGATTATATTACAGTAAGCTAATAAAGATGGACTATTAACCATAATTTTTCAGAGAGGATATTTGCTGATATGTGCTGTCATCAGTTACATGAATTACTTACAATATATACAAAAGGTGCTTTGTCTGGTATATGACTACGCACTCTGATTTTCTTATGTTAAACCTTTTGTCTGATGCAGGTTAGTAAACATAGTGGTTTCCAGGATAGCAGGTGTTTTTACGTTGTATCTACTGACGGTTGTAAAAGAGATTTTTCCTACCGGAAATGTTTGGAAAATTACATTAAGGAAAAATATCCTGAACTGGGGGCGGATTTTATTGAAAAATATTTCACAAGAAGCCGTCCCAGAGGCAGCTGGCAGAGGAACCCTGGAGATGAAACTAAGCAGTAATCATGTTCATGTGTGCATACTTCTTAGGCTGAGGGTAAGGGCATTTCAGTGATTGACCTGTTGAGTTTGTATATATACAGTGTCATTAGTCACTAAGTACATATACTGATCTGGTGAATAGAAAGCCGGTCATTTTTTGTTGTCCATGAAAATATTTATCATTGCGTCTAAATGCCTTTTTTTCCCCTGACACATACACAGCAGCAGTTTTTAGTATTTACTTGAGCTCTTCATCATTGTTTGATTTCCCTGTAGATATGAAATCTGATATCTATGATTCTCTCTCTTTCTCATCAGCATATACTCAAGTCGCTGATACATAACTATGCTTGGTCATTGCTATTTAAAGCCAAGCCTCCACCTGACGCACCACCGAGTAAGACGAAGTAACTCATTCTAATTCAAAAATAAAAATACATTAAATTTAAAGAAAATTTTAAAAAGATCAAATTTATTAATAAAATAATAAAAATTAACAATTTCTATGCTTGAAATTATTTCAAAATAAAATTTATTGAAATAGAAACAGTTTTGAAAGTAAGTTCTTAATCCTATTTAACATAAATTGGTGCCTGTGCCATAATCAGAAAATGCATATATTATAGCGAATTTATATTCCTGGAAAGTGGTAATAATAATATAATACCTCTACTAACTCAATATCATTAACCGATTCATTTTAATATTAATGATTAATTCTGTATATTAAGGTAACGTCTTTAATTCGATTTTTAGAAAAGAAACCAAATTTATTACATATTACTCGTAGAAAATATTGATTTTTCATTACTTCCTCTACTGGAAATGTATTCATAGTTCATACTCTCAGAGGTGTAATATACAATAGAATACACATGTATGTATTGCTGTCCTAATATAAGCAAATTTAGAGAAATAATTACGTGATTCAGAAATGAGAAAATCTTAGAATTATCTGTGAGCTTTGATAAAGTTTCTTTAAGACCATATTTAATTCATAAAACAGTTTATTCGTAAAAATAGAAAAGATGGCAGAGTATATTATTAACCGGTACCTTTGCATTGTTACCGGAAGTATTTATCCTCACATTTCTTAGAAATGACACCAGCTCAGAAAGTCGCTTGCGTATTTTATCAGATTCAGATATAGCCAGCCGTCCTTTTCGAACTATATGAAACTAGAAAGCCTTGGCCTTTGTTTACTGAATTGTTTCTCTGTGGAGCAGAGTCTGACCCTTTTCAACCATCTGATTATACACTACATCTACTCCAGTTCAGTTTCTCTCGAGTTGTATTCACTGGTATATTTCATAGCTTCCATTCAATCTCTGCTTAGTGACGTCATTGAAGATATTTCTTTGTTTGCTATTGTTAATTAACAGCTATATGTCAATTGACAACCGTGGATATGCAAATCATATATGTTGTTTTTCGTTAGTGTTTCTATTTGCTTGAGTTTTTTATAGCAGAAAAATGGCATCTTTGGCTGCGAAAATGGTGTCTCCACTGGAAACTGGCCACAGAGTTTGGGAAGATGAGACTTTTATAAAGTGGAGAAAGAGAGATTCTCATGTACCTCTCCACTGCCACGAATCTGTCGAAGGTAGTGATTTGCAATATCTCGCACACCCTTTGTTTACTTTTTACTACTTTGCAGCATTTGATTCCGTAGTTGATTTCCTTGGCAATCGAAAATTTTATAATCCACGAAATGCTTTCGTAAAGTTTATTCTGATAAACTTTGTGATGATCTATCTTTAACGATTCCAACTTCTAAGACTTTGACTTGTGGGGTCCAATTGAAATTTCATACTTGATTTCGCTGACTTCTGCTGTCTTTACCTAGAATAACAATACAACTAACAACATTATCTTCTGTACTGATAACTCTTTTTTTTTTAATTTTTTTGTAATCCGATAATTGGTTTTGTCCCTTAATCCTAATATTTTAGGCCTTTATAAACTTACAGCGGGGAATCCAAGATATGTGCTATGCTTTATTTCTCTGACATTTCAAATTTAACTTTCATTTGCAGTTTCAAATCAATTGACATCTGAAGTAATTTTTTTTTGCATTCTGTACTGCAAGTAATTTGAATTCTCTTAACATGCTAGAAAAGGTTTGATATTTTAAATTAATGATCTTACTCCTGTGGAAATTTTGTATCCCGTTTTATAAATAGGATCTCTGAAGTACTGGTATGAACGCAATAAAGTAGATCATTTGGTATCCAGAGCCGCTGTTTGGAATGATGATGCTGTACAAAGAGCTCTTGATTGTTCTTCCTTTTGGGTCAAGGATTTGCCTTTTGTTACGTCTTTATCTGGATATTGGAGATTCTTCTTGGCTCCTTGTCCCTCTAGAGTTCCAGAAAGATTTTATGATGAGACATTTCAGGACTCTCATTGGGATAATCTTCCAGGTAGATGCCTTTTTTTTCTTTTCTATTTCTTGTTGACAGAGAAGAATTTGACAGATGTTTTCTTTCATAGGCATTTGTTTTCTTGTGATTTTGTCCATAATCATTGATAATGCACTGCACTACAACTTAAATCTCTCCCAGTCATCAATGCTTGGGGTTGCCATGTATTTCCTCTACATATGTGATACATGTGGTTGGACATTATATGACAGAATCTCATAATTGTCCTTGTCTCCCCTGAACAGTTCCTTCCAATTGGCAGATGCATGGATTTGATCGTCCCATTTACACAAATGTGGTGTATCCATTTCCAGTTGATCCTCCACATGTTCCAGACGATAATCCTACAGGCTGCTACAGAACATACTTCCAAATTCCTAAAGAATGGCGGGGTATCCTATAACTGCTTTAGTCTTTTAGCTGATTTTTTTCCATTGTTTTTCAAGGTTTGTTGTGCATTTTTCTTTTGAACTAAAGGTCTGTTATACTTACTAACATCACTTTTGACCTTCTACTGTGTTTTGTAAATTAAATGGAACTGAGATCTATAATGATATAATTATACCGTAGGAGTTCAAATATAGCTCTGAACCTAAATAAGCTATTATTACCTATCATTCTCTGTTGGTGTTCTCTGTGACCCGTCTTTGCATACTCTCATGTGCTCTTACTTTCTTCATGTTTTCTCTGTTGATGATCGGTTATAAAAACATATTAGAATGTTTGAGCTCTTGTTTTAGTTTCAAGGTCTTTCTCAGAGTTTTGGCTGCCAGAATTTTATTGTTCTAGTTACCTTTCAAGTGTGCTATTTCTACAGGTCGTAGGATTTTGCTGCACTTTGAAGCAGTGGATTCTGCATTCTGTGCTTGGGTAAATGGGGTTCCTGTGGGATATAGGTATCTAAAGCTCACTATTCTATATTAGTGTCATTGTTATTCGTTAATATGACATAAATTGTAACACGAAGTTCACTTATGATATTGTTGAACCTCTTCTTCCTAAATCATGTCAATATATATTAGCTGTTTCAGAGTATTTTTGGCTCAATTTTCCTTATAATACAAGTATAGAAGAACAACCTAAAAAACCAAACACTAAGAGTATGCTTCAATTGAGAATGATCTAATCAGACACCAGATATGCAACAAGAACTTGTGATTTATTAGATTGGAAACAAGTAACATGCTTTGCAAGAGTAAAAATATTACACCTCTGGTGGACAATTGATAAATTTTAACATAGTGCCTTTTTTTTCATCTAAATTATTAAAAATATATTTATTATCTGAGACAGCCAAGACAGTAGGCTACCTGCTGAGTTTGAGATCACCGAGCACTGTTACCCTTGTAATTCGGGGAAGAGGAATGTTCTAGCTGTTCAAGTTTTCAGATGGAGTGATGGGTCCTACCTTGAAGATCAGGATCATTGGTGGTTATCTGGTATTCATCGGGATGTGCTTCTTCTATCCAAGCCACAGGTTTTTTTCTTTCTTATCAAACTGGCAATTGTGACGTCATGGCCTATATAAATTAAACTTGGATTTGGTGATGTACTGATATGAATCAGGTCTTTGTGGAATGAATTTATAATATGAATTTAGGGGCTGGAAGACTAAAACTTTGAGGAAATCTCATGTTTAAGATCAATGTATGATACATGTGAAATTTTTACGGTATTTATTGAATGGAATTGTTGAATTGCAGTTAGCTTGATGTGAATTGTGTCACATCTTCATGATCGTTCGTCACTATGTCAACCTTCATTATTCTTTTCTCTATTATTGCATCTCTATTTATTTTTTCCAAGAGGATTTCAGCAAATAATAAATCTGCAAAATATTGAAATGCAGGCATTCATTGTGGATTACTTTTTCAAATCCAAACTGGCTGAGAATTTCACTTATGCAGACATACAGGTTAGAGTTTGACTGAAGAGTACAACATGCTGAATATGTTTCCTCATGTGATGTTAAATTATTGATTTGAAGTGTGTGGGTTTGACAATATGCCTGTTTTCTCACTGAACTTGTTTTTTAACACTACTTTGATTCTTCCATCCATATGCAATATTCTAGTACTGTACATTTATAAAAAATAAATTTTCAGTGTTAGGTGAAAGAATCATGTGTTTAAGTATGGGATTCTTAATTTGTGATTTGTTGATCTTTCATCTGCATCCACATTTATGAACTTGAAGTGGCAAGGAAGTATCTAGTCGGAATAGTTTGTTTATTTATAGTCCAGGGGGTGTTATATTTGGAAACATAATATTCAATTTTAGTTCATTGGGTGTGCAGAGAATAGAAATTCAATTTTCTTATATATTGATCTGTTTTTGATCCCATTCATAAATCGAGTAGGAAAGGGAATTTTAATTGGAAAGTTATATTTATTTTGAGCTTTTGCAAGTATATCTAATTGCTTAGCCGTGAAGGAACTATTCTTGCTTTACCTGCTCCATTATATTTGTTTCATTTCTTTTTTAAATTTAAGTGGGATCAATTTTTAATTTGATTGGATCAAGAAACTATTAAGGCCCTATTTCTATTTTTATATTTCAGGTTGAGGTGAAAATAGACTGTTGTAAAGAAATCGCTAAAGACAATATTGTTTCCAACTTTGAAGTGGAAGCTGCTTTATATGACATGGGAAGCTGGTATAGTAGTGATGGATCTGTCGATTTGCTTTCTTCTTCTGTAGCTAATCTGACAATTGTTCCCTCCTTTGATGTGATTCTGGGATTTCGTGGTTACACACTTGTGGGGAAAGTAGAAAGACCCAGGCTTTGGTCTGCAGAACAAGTAAGAATCACCATTTCTTTTAGAAATCTCACCTAATACTTGAGCAACACTCTAAGACTAAGCTTTCTGTTTGTTTGGTTATTGATGAAACATGTTGGGAGAATCTCCAGGTTGTTAATTATCATTGTTGTTGACTAGTTTTAGATCCTTGATTGTTTGCTTCTGTAGGTTAAGAGCAATTCCTTCAGACATTCCTTTTATACCTCCTAGAATTAGGCTAACTTTAGTGTATATATTTTGTAATTCAGATTCTGAAAATTAACAAGGAGAATCCATTCGTAAAATCTCTTTTTTCATAGTATCAAAGCATTTATCCATGGTCGAATTTGATTCCCTTCTAGAAATTGGTGCCAACCCTTACACCCTTACTACCTTTGGAAGCCATTTCCTCTAGATCACTGGACACAAACTTGAAGAAAGAGGGAAAAGTAATTCTTAGTTGACTTTTTTGTGAATAGTATAGGGAATATATAGGACAATACAAACCCTAATCACCTCCTTAAATCAAGGAGGATCTATTTATTCTCTAATAAATAAATTCCCATTAATTCAACTTGATTATCTCTAAAGAATCAACTAATTATCTCTATAAAATCAGCTAATTATTTCTATAATATCAACACGCATCATGCCCAACTTGCTTACAAATAACTCAAAATTTTATCTTAGTAGCCTTTGGTGAAGACATTAGTAACTTGTTGTGTTGTAGGTATAAATTGTATGCAAATTGTCCACTTTCAAGTTTTTTTTTTATAAAATGTCTGTCAATCTCCACATGCTTCGTCTGGTCATGCTGTACTGGATTGTTGGCAATATTACTAGATGCTTTGTTATCACAAACAACTTCATTGGGTGCTTCACTAGTTTCTTAAGTTCTTCCATTACTCTTTTAGGCTAGGCTATTTTACAAATTCCTTGAGCCATTTCCTATATTTTGCCTCCGCAATACTTCTGGCTATCACACCTTTATTTATACCCCTCCAAATTACTAGATTTCTCCACAAAAATGTGCAATAACTAGAAATTGATCTTCTGTTAGTAAGAGACGCTACCTAGTCTGCATAAGTGTAGACTTTTAACTCTCTGTTGATCACTTTTTTTAAAGAATAATCCTTTTCATGGAGTTCCCTGTAAGTATCTTAAGATTCTGTACACTACTTCCAAGTGTTCTTCATAGGGAGTATGCATAAACTGGCTTACCACACTATAGCAAAGGAAATATCTAGTCTGGTGTCAGATAAATAGATTAGCTTTTCTACCAGTCATTGATATCGACCTATATCCACTAGAACTCCTTCCTTAACTTCACCCAACTTTGAGTTAAATTTCATAGGAGTATCAGACGGTTTACTTCTAATCATCTTAGTTTCTTCTAGAAGATCTAGGATATGCTTTTGTTCGATGACTACTATGCCCTTCTTAGATCTAGCAATTTTCATCTTTTGGAAGTATCCAAGAGACCTTAGGTCTTTTATTTCAAACTCGTTCGAGAGATTCTTTGTAAGATTTTCAATTTCCTCAAAATCATTTCCAGTGAGGATAATGTCGTCTATATACACAACTAGAATCGCAATCCTTCCTTCTATGGAAGTTTTTGTGAATGAGGATGGTCAGACTAACTCTGTAAGAAACCTTGAGAATTTACAAATCTTGTGAATTTATCAAACAAGGCCCTTGGTGATTGTTTCAACCTATATAAAGATTTTTTAGCTTGCATATCTTTTTTTTTTTAAGCTTTCACTAAATCCTGGGGGAGGCTCCATGTACATCTCTTTTTCTAAATCTCCATTTAGGAAGGCATTTTTCACATCCAACTGATGTGGAGTCCAATCCATATTAATTGCAATAGAAAGCAACACTCTCACAGTATTTAACTTAGCAATAAGTGAAAAATTTTCTAAATAGTCAGTGTCATGGGTTTGAGTAAACCCCTTAGTAAGAAGGCGAGCCTTATATATTTCAAGTGATCCAAAGAGGAGAGCGTTATATCTTTCAAGTGATCCATTAGAATTGTACTTCACAGTAAACACGCATTTACATCCAACTAGTGTTTTTTCTCTTGGAAGATCAACTTCCTCCCACGTTCTATTCCTCTCCAAAGCTCTCATCTCCTTTAAGACTGCATCCCTTCATTTAGGAATATTTAGAGCCTCCTGTATAGTCTTAGGAATGGAAACATTGGACAACTTAGAAGTAAATGTTTGAAATGATGGAGATAGACTTTGATATGATAAAAAGTTATACAGAGGATATTTGGTACAAGTTCCAGAATCTTTCCTAAGAGTAATGGGTAAATCTAAGGTTTCATCTGACTCTAGAATAGATATTGGTTCAGGTGACACTAACTCAATAGATCTAGGTTCAAACTGAGATTTACTTGTGTTAGAGTATCCTATATTGACTAAACGTGAAAATGTTAAAAGGTTTATAAGTGGTAAGGGTCAACTATCCAAATGACTAGTTCTAGTCATTTTGGCAATAGTTGACCCAAGCCCAATTCTAATATGTTGTTAGAGCTGATGGTTGTCTGTCTGCATGTCCAGTCCCAGCGGCCTGGTCCGGTTATCACTGCGCTTATTTAAAGTGACAACTAGATGTCCAGTCCCAGTTGTACTTGATGGAGAGTGTTAGAGTATCCCATATTGACTAAACATGAAAATATTAAAGGATTTATAAGTGGTAAGGGCCAACTATCCAAATGGCTAGTTCTAGTCATTTTGGCAATAGTTGACCCAAATCCAATTCTAATAACTTGGTTGGTCTCAAGTTTTTGGATTTGTTTTTAGGTTAGACTCTGCTACAAGTTGTTTGTGCTTTTTTGTCGTTCTGGATATTTTCTCAAAAAACCTTTCCCTTTAAAACAAATTTTGTCTTGTCTCGTACACATTTCATTCTTTTATTGAGATTGAATTTGTAAAGACATCGAAGATGAATCTCTATGTTCATTATTTAAGACATCATTAGTGTTTGAATCAGGATTATAGAAAATATCTACAGCATTGTCCATGTTGATCATAGTCTCATTTTCCTTATAGATATCAAAAAATAAATCTTCACTTCATGTCTCCCCCTGAAGGTGAGGTGAGAGAAAAAAAAGGTTTATCTTCAGAAAAGGTGACACCCATGGAAATAAAACATCTTTTGGATATTGGATCAAAGCACCTATACCAGTTTTGATTAGAAGGATAACCAACAAAAATACATTTTCATGCTTTAGGATTAAGCTTTTCCTAGTTGTTCTGATGAATATGAACAAATGCAATACACCCAAACACTTCAAGAGGGAGATCTTGTGATAACCAAGATAAAGGAAAACATTTATCAAAACAATTAAGAGGTGTTTGAAATTTTAAAGCTTTTGAAAGGCATCCTTTTAATCAAATATGTAACTGCTAGGATAGCTATTTGAAAACATTAGAGATTTTGCAATTTCTAACAGAAGTTTGTTTTCTCTTTCTACTGTTCCATTTTAATGTGGGGTGTTATTAAATCAACTTTGATAAACAAGAAACCTTTTCCATTAACAAAAATTAACAACAAAATTTCTTAAAATCTTGTTAAAGTATTATTTTCCATTATTGCTTCTAAAAACTTGAATTCTAGTTTGAAATTGTGTTTGGATCTTATTATAAAAGTTTTGAAACATACTCTTGACATTTGACTTATCATTAAGTTAAAAAAACATTAAATAATTCTAGTGTGGTCATTAATAAAAGTTACGAACCATCTTTTTCCAGTTATTGTTTTTATTCTCGAAGGTTCCCAAATATCATTATGGATTATAGTGAAGGGTTTTGTGGCCTTGTAAGGTTGTGCTGGGAGAGATGCTCAATGATGTTTAGCAATTTGTCAGATTTCACACTAAAATGAAGATAGATCTTTGCTTGTATAAAATTTTAGAAACAAATGTCTCATATAATGAAAACTTGGATGTCCTAATCTAAACTGTCATAACATAATTTTATTCTCACGAGGTATTGAGATAGAATTGAGACAAGTTCTCTACGATTGCCTGTGTGAGTCATATTCGTTTTTGAAGAAATAAAGACCTCCAACTTGTTTAGCATTGCCAATCATCTTCCTCGTGTTCAAATCCTGAAATTCACAATCACATGGAGAAAAATTAGCTCGACAACTTTAATCAACAGTTATTTTATTGACTAACAAGAAGTTGTACGATAATTTAGGAACATAAAGAACATTGCGGAGTGTAAGATTAGGAGAAACACCAATTGATCCTTTCTTGGCTATTGCTGAATAGGAACCATTTGCTATTTTTACTTTTTAATTTCCTTCACAACGACTATAGGAAGAAAATAATTTAGAAGACCCAATCATGTGATCTGTTGCCCTAGAATCAATTTTCTAACAATTATCTGAACTAACACCAAAGCAAGAGGTAACTAGATAATTACCTTTCTGAACCAAAGAACATGAAGGATTTGAACTAGAGAAATTTTGAGACTGAAGAATTTTAGATATTTGCTTTATCTATTCCTTTATGAAAGACTGCATGCTAGAAGACGTTTTGAGCCTGGATTCAAGAGTGTTGGCTTGGGAGGTACGGTTCGCATTGTTTTTTCTTCCAATTTTTCCGACTTCCCATGAATTTTCGAACATTGTTCCGTATTTGTAAATCATGTTTATAGTGATCATACCAAGACTTTTAGTTATTTTTCCTCTCTCCGTCAGCCTCTATTCCTTTTGACACGAGTGCAGAACTCTCAACCTCTGATTTGGTTTTGCCAATCATCACTCGCCTCATCTCCTCTCTCCTCTCTGATAGAGGATAGATGCTTTATTCCCAAAATTCAGCCTCTAAATTCATCTAATTCTTGATTTAATCCTACAAGAAAAACACAAACCCTATCGTTTTTTTATGTCAAACACTATCATTTGGACAATTCAAATCATCTTCATAACATCGGTCCAATTCGTTCCACAGGGTTACAAGTTCATTATAAAACAAAGTAACATCACAGTCTATTTAAATAGCTTTTTGTCGAATATTAGCAGAGAAGAATAAATTTCTTTTTTTCTCATCTAACTTAGGTTACAGCCGTAGTTTATATATACAATTGTCTAACCTAAATATAGTAACAAACTCCCCAAAGTATAGGGAAATCTATATCTTATACTAATCCCCATCAATCAGGGATTTATATGATCTCTATAACTGTACAATCTTTACAAATAATACTACATAATCTGACACTCGCCTCAAGCTGGTGAGTGGATATCTTCCATCCCAAGCTTGCCAATAATATCTTGAAACATTGTGCTTGTCAGTTCCTTTGTAAGTATATCTGCCAACTGATCATTGGTTAACACAAATGGAGTGCATATTAAGCCACTATCTAGTTTTTCCTTGATAAAGTGCCTATCAACTTTAATATGCTTTGTTCGATTATGTTGAATAGGGTTATGTGCAATGCTGATGGCTGATTTGTTACCATAGTACAACCTCATGGGTCCTTCCCCTTTTATTCTTAAGTCATCTAGGATTATCTTCAGCCAAAGTAACTCACATATTCCCAACGCCATAGACCTGAATTCTGACTCTGCGCTTGATCTTGCTACCACATTCTGCTTCTTACTTCTCCATGTTACAAGATTACCACCTAGGAGTGTACAATAACCAAATGTTGATCTCCTATCGACCAAAGACCCCTGCATAATCTGCATGGTATAAGCCTCTAATGTCATACCTGTGACTGTTTGTCGCTTAAACAAAATTCCTCTTCCCAGGCTGCCTTTCAAGTATTGTAGTATCCTATTTACTGCCTTGAGATGTGATTCTTTGGGATTGTGCATGAATTGACTAACTGTGCTCACTGCAAATG
>JAOTAY010000001.1:12367312-12386377 GCA_025629805.1 Erythroxylum baracoense
TGGCTAGTCAAGAACAACAGTAACTTAGTCTTTCCAGTTAAAAAGAAACGTGGGTTTGGTATTTCTAACATAACCATGTAGTTAAGTGACACTTGTCACTCATATAACTTCTAAGGCATTCAACTAGTTTAATCTTCTCCTAATTTTTCTCTAATTTGCCTCTAAATTTCAATATCGTTGTCTCAAAAAAAATCCAAAGTCATCTCTCAAAAATTCTTCAATATCATTTATTCTAATTTCTATTTTCATTCCTCTATTTACTTGCCAATTGACATTTTTCCTAGTCCAGTAATATTCAACAATTTCAGCAATTCTCCTAAAATTCATCAAGAATTCTAATTTAACAAATACCCTCTCTAAATTAGCTTCCAATACAAGAAACCACAATTCTCTATAAAATCACATATCAAAAATCATGTTCATGTTCAAACAATCAATTATACCCGGAATGTCAATTAATGCATGTACAGTCATTTTAAATGTGCAACATTTCACTATTCACTTGTATGTGTATGTCATTTTATGCATGAGCATGAAAAATGCATTTCTAAGCTCTCATTAATCACTCATTTTTACTATTCTAACCTTCCAAAGGTAATGGGATGTTACATTATAGTTTCTTACTTTGTAACCTGTCATGTGAGAAGCGACTCATTGATAGTGGTTGTACCAACCATATGACCTTTAATCGTGATCTCTTTAAGGAGTTGGGCATTTCATAGCTTCCGAAGTGAAGATTGGCGATGGAGAGTGCATTGCATTCAAGGGAAAAGGAATAGTAGCAATTGAAAACATTTCAAGTACAAAGCTTATCAAAATGTTTTATTTGTACCTAACATTAGTCAAAATGTGTTGAGAGTTGGTCAGTTGATTAAAAAAGGTTTCCAAGTTATCTTTGAAACAAATCAGTGTTTAATCAAGGATGTAGAAGACAAAGATGTGTTCAAAGAAAAAATGAAAGGGAAGAGCTTTGCATTTGATCCATTAGAGGAGAAATAAGCAACATTTTCTACAGAAAAAATCTATAAAGAAATCTGGCATAAAAGGCTTGGAAATTTCAATCATACAACTGTGGTGAATTTCTAGAGAAAAGAACTGGCTTAAGGTCTCCCTCACGTTCAATTTGAAATTCCAGATTATAAAGCCTATTAATATGGAAAGCAATCAAGACTTCCTTTCAAGAAAGCAACTTGGTGTGCTATTGAAAAACTACAATTGATACACACTAATTTGGCTGGACCTTACAAAACTCCATCTCTCAATTGGAGCAAGCATTTCTTGATCTTCATTGATGACTATTTTAGAATGTGTTGATCTATTTTCTTAGATTCAAGTCAAAAGTTGCTGGTGTGTTGTGGAAATTCAAGCAACAGAATGAAACACAAAGTGGGCGTAAAATCTAAGCTTTGAGATTTGATAATGGCAAAGAGTATACCTCCAATCAGTTTAATCTATTTTTTGAAGTGGCTAGTAATAAACATCAACTCACTGCTCTATACACTCTACAATAAAATGGAGTTAGTGAGAGAAAGAATCATAACATAATGGAGATGGCTAGATGTTTGATGTTTGAGAAGAATTTGTCAAAGGAATATTAGACTGAAGTAGCAAACACTACAATCTTCCTGTCAATAGGCTTCCTACAAAAGCTATTGCAGGAAAGACGCCATATAAAGCCTGGTATGATTTTTAAACCTTCTCTAAAAAATATCAAAGTGTTTGGATGCTTGTGCTTTGTTTACGTTCCTTAGATCAAAAGGGATAAACTAGATAAAAAGGAAAAAGCATACATCTTTGTTAGTTACAACACAATCTTTAAGGCTTACATAATTTTCCACCCAAACACTAGGAAAATTTTGATAAGCAGACATGTGCATTTAATGGAGAATGGTGAGTGTGATTAGGAAGGAAAGCAATTAACTTTGATTCCTAACCAAGCTCTAAAATTGCAGATCAAAGAAGATGAAATGTTTAATGAAATTCCTGTTAGAGGTATGAGACCATTTCTGATATCTATTAGAGATGTAATATGGCTTTACTTGAACTTGCAGATTTTTGGAAAGCTGAGAAGGATCCAAAATGGGTTACAACAATGAAGGAAGAGCTCAAGATGATTGAAAAAAATTAGACCTGTAAGTTGGTAAAAATACTTGAAGATAGAAAGGTGATTGGAGTAAAGTGGCTATTTAAAATCAAGTTAAATCCTGATGGCTCAATCAACAAGCATAAAGCCAGGCTTATTGTGAAAGGATATTCTCAGATTTTTAGTTTTCATTTTCTAACACTTTTGCTTCTATTGCCATATTAGATACAATTAGGTTGTTGCTTGCAATGGGTACACAAAAAAGTTGGAAACTCTATCAACTTAGTGTTAAATCAGCCTTTCTAAATGGCTTTCTTGAGGAGGAGATATATGTTAAGTAGCCTAATGGATTTGCAGTCAAAGGGCATGAAGATGATGTGTATTTGCTTAAGAAAGCCTTATATGGCTTGAAGCAAGCACCTAGAGCCTGATACAGTAAAATTGATGAGCATTTGATGCAGCTGGATTTTAAAAAATGTCTTAGTGAAGCTACCCTCTACATTAAAGGTGATGAGGTCAATTTTATAATTGTTTCATTGTATATGGATGATCTGTTGGTTAACAAGAAGCAATGAAGAACTTGTGAGAAAGTTTAAAAAAGATATGAAGCAAACCTTTGAGATGACAGATTTGGGGCAAATGGATTACTTTCTTGGAATGGAAATCAAGTAGAAAAATGGAGAATTTTTTATTTGTCAAAAGAAGTATGCCAAGGAGATTCTAAAAAAATTCAGAATGGATGAGTGCAAAAGTGTAGATACTCCAATTTGTCAAAAGGAAAAGCTTAATAAAAAAGATGAAACTGAAAGTGTCGATGAAACTCTCTACAAAAGTCTAGTGGATTGCCTGATGTATCTAACAACTACAAGGCCTGATATCTTACCTTTTGTAAGTTTGCTATCTATATTTACAAATTGTGCTGCTGAAACTCATTTTATTGTTGCTAAAATAGTTATAAGATATGTAAAAGGAACACTGAATTATGAAATCAAGTTCTGTGCTAGTCAAGACTATGATTTGCAGGGGTATTCTGATAGTGATTGAGGTGGTTCTGATGACATGAAAAGCACTTCTGGCTATTGTTTTAAGCTTGGTTTAGGAGTTTTTTCATGGTGTTCCAAAAAGCACAATACAGTGGCATAATCTGCAACAGAAACTGAATTTATTATAGCTACTGCCACTGCAAATCAGGTTCTCTGGTTAGGGAAAGTGTTGGTTGATTTAAATCTGAAGCAGGAAGGCCATACATAAGTGTTTGTTGATAATCAAGCTGCAATTGCTATCTCACACAACCTTGTTTTTCATAGGAAAATAAAACACTTCAATATCAAGTTATTTTTCTGAGAGAAGTGTAGAAGGAAAGGTTAGTTGAATTAAAGTATTGCAAATATGATCTTCAACCCACAAAGGCTTTACCAAGAAGCAAATTTGAGTTTCTTAGAAAGGAACTTGGAGTTTGCAGCAACCAAAGCAAGGAGGAGTGTTGAAGTTATGCTTTAGCTACTGCAACATTGTCCAAGCTAGATTTTTACATGTTTTTTGTTATTTTCAATTTCTTAGTTGTTTGACCAGTGGTGGTTGTTAAATCAACAAAAATAAATCACCATAATTCACTAAATACGAGTATAAAGTGAGTAGGGATCATCTCCATAGGGAACAGTGAATTTATATCTATTATAAAAATAAACAATAAAATTGGGGGGTTTTAATCGATGAAAATAAGTTAACAATAATTCAATTCAAAAGAAAACAGAGATGTAAATAAATTTAAGAAACTAAACAAGGGAGAAAGCTTCTAGTTAAAGAATGTATTTCCACTTTAATTTTGTTACTTGATCTTCGATGCAAAATTCAACTCATATGTTCATAAATAAACTGGTCATAGTTATTGGAGAACACTTTAAATAACCAATCTCTCCTTAAGTTTTCGGTAATTAAGGGACGCCCATTAATTACTTCTCTAATCGAAAGACAACCGTCGGAAATTGCCCAGCAGGATTTAATTTTTCAACAACATTAAAATCTAGAGAGATCCAGTTCTAACCAATAAACATACAACTAGATTCATTTAGATTAGATTATTCATTTTCACGACACATATTAAACTACTTGTGAGGTGATAAAATTACGTTGATTGCTACTTAATTAGTCCAAATACATAATTACAGACATGCAATTCTAATTAGCTATCAACTATTCCAGGATTATCAAATATAGGCCTTTTATTTAATAAATCCTAAAACAATTGTAGACGCTAAATTCAGAGAATAAATAAATACTTAGAAATATATAAGACAGATATAAACAATTAAATCTCACAATTCTATGAAATTAAGGGTCTGTTTGGTTGGACGTTAATTAATGGAACGGAACGAAATGGAATGGAACGAAATGGAACGATTTATAATAGAATAGAATGTAATATGGTGAAAAGTTGTTTGGAAGGGATGGAAGGGTTCATAATGTAATGTAATGAAACATTGTTTGGAAGATGGATGGAATGGAATGGAATGTATAATAAATGACTATTATACCCCTGATATTAAAATGGTTATTGCAAGAGGTTTAACGTTATGATTTTAAAACATAAATCATGTGCAATTAAAAGATCACGCACAACTGTAACAAATAATTTTTTATATATTTTCTATTCTAAAGTAATAAACAATTTTAATAAAATTTTTATTGTTTTATTATTAATTATATACAATATATTATTAATTATATAAAAATATTATTATTAATTTATACAATTTTATTAATGAAAATAGAAAATATAAAAAATATATTCTTTAATTGTATTTATATATTTCTAAATAAATAAAAATATAAATAAATAATTTTTAAATATAAATCACCTATGATAGAATAAAATTTATTAAATAATTAATAATAATATTTTATATAATTACTAATAAATTGTATATAATTAATAATAAAATAAAAATTTTAATAAAAATTTGATTAATGAAAATAGAAAATATATAAATAATTATTCTTTAATTGTATTTATATATTTCTAAATAATTATAAGTATAAATAAATAATTTTAAAATATAAATCACATATAATAGAATAAAATTTATGAAATAATTAATAATAATATTTTTATATAATTAATAATAAATTGTATATAATTAGTAATATAATAAAAAAATTTAATAAAAATTTTATTAATTAAAATAGAAAATATATAAAAATATATTCTTTAATTGTATTTATATATTTCTAAATAAACAAAAATATAAATAAATATTTTTAAATATAAATTACATATAATAGAAAAAATTTATTAAATAATAAATAATAATAATATTTTTATATAATTAATAATAAATTGTATATAATTAATAATCAATTAATATATAATTAATAATTTTATTAAAAATTTTTAATAAAATTTTTATTAATGAAAATAAAAATATATTCTTTAATTGTATTTATATATTTCTATATAAATATAAATATAAATATAAAATTTAAAATATAAATCACATAAGAGAATAAAATTTATTAAATAATTAATAATAATATTTTAATATAATTAATAATAAATTATATATAATTTATAAACAATTACATAATATTTTTTTATATATTTTATATTTTTATTAGTAAAATTTTTATTAAAATTTTGTTTTATTAAAATTTTTTATTTTATTATTAATTATATACAATTTTTTATTAATAATATAAAAATATTTTTATTAGAGTAAGGAGAAATAATATACAAATATTATTAATTATATAGAAGGAGGTTAGAGTTATAAGAAATAATTGATATTAAGAAAAAATTTTGAGGGTATATTAGGTAGTATGTATTTATTAGTTTACGTTTCATCCTAAACTCTCCGAATCGGAGGTTTTTTATTTTCACTGTTTAGGATGAAATGGAACGTAAAATGAAACCCTCTACTTCTATCTCATTCCGTTAACTAAACGATAGAAGTGTGCTACGTTCCATTCCATTCTTTTACTAACCCTCCAATCAATCAAGCCCTTAGTTTTTATCACCTGGTAGTGACCAATTCCTGCCACAAGAATTTCAACTGATTTGTGTATTCCATGATTATTTTGTTTCCTTGTTTTGCAACAACAATTTTCACCTTTACTTCGTACACTTGTGCTGCATCTCTAGCCTTGGAATAAGTTTGTTGAATTGGATCCCATATGTCCTTGGCAGTGGCCAAAAAAATACATGTCTCACTGATTTCCGGAACCATTGAGCCCCACATCCACGCCATAATCATAGTGTCTTTTTCATCCCATGCTTCAAATTGCAGGTCCCTTGGTTTAGGCCCTGCACCCATGAGAGATGACTAATCTTCCCCTTTCCTTTCAGCATAGTTCGAATGAGTTGAGACCATTTGAGATAATTTTTTCCATCTAACCTGTACGTGGCCGGAATGCTCTGCAATTCTCCAGGTTGTTGGGTTCAGATTACCTCTTTCGATCTTAACCATGGACTCCTTGATTTTTGACATCTTGCTTGACAAGATTCCAGGCAATTAAGGCAGAATTGTGTGGGAGATGGAAAAAGAAGAAGAGAACGTGTGAAAGGAAAAAGTGTCAGCAATAAAGACTAGAAAGTTATGACGATGAAGGCCAGAAAATGCTCAGATTATCGGAACCTAAAGCTCTGATACCATGTCAGAAATTGAGCAGAAAGTTATTTCCTTACTCATATATGTTACAACACTATTAGCTATATATCTATATACAAAAACCTATACCCAAATCTAGTAGTTACCCATAAATTATGGAGTATCCTATCAGAATCTTGACCAATAGTATCCTAACATAAGGATACAATCTGTTACAATATATTTTCCTAAAATAGTCTCCTAATTATACGGTTTTTCCACAACCTGTTTGTTAAAAAAAAGAAAAAAGTAACTCCTTAGTTCATAGCTATATGGCAGATATATTGGTAAGGGCCCTAGCATATG
Organism: Erythroxylum baracoense; assembly: GCA_025629805.1. Lineage (NCBI taxonomy): Eukaryota > Viridiplantae > Streptophyta > Magnoliopsida > Malpighiales > Erythroxylaceae > Erythroxylum > Erythroxylum baracoense. The sequence goes on from JAOTAY010000001.1 coordinate 12,374,345, forward strand.
ATCTTGTCATGGGACGATTAAGATAGAAGTCCACCTTTCTTCCCTTGTTGGTGTTCTTCCCATTGGAGAAAGAACCAATGTTGAACGAAAGTTAGCTAGAAAATTACAGGTAAAGTAACTAAAATTTTGATAATTCCAATCCCCCATTATTCACTGATAATTCTGCGATTATATAGGCAGAAAAGGAAATAACAATCCACCCTAATTAGGACTCCTATTAGAGTGGGAATCAAATAAGAAAGAAGTAACAAAAAATCAGGAAAGAACTTTCAAGAGATAGCTACTCCTTATGCAAACAATATCCTAACCTAATTCTCCTATTTTTTCTCCTGCCTAACCGAATTCTCCAGCCTTCTCCTACTTGTCAGCTGTTAACCATCTTCTTCCCTCTCCTTTGATAAGTTCTTCCAACAAAAGCATCCTTATCATATTTCCACAAGCCTGCAATTCAAAAACAGAATTGATTTCCTGAAAGAGGCAAGCAGTCCAAACATATTTTGAAGATTCAAGCATTCTTAAATTTTGTTATCTCATTATATTCCTTTTATGTGTTCTCTCTTGCATATTCTATTATCTATGTGATTGAATTATTTCCTGTACGCTTGTCATTTTGTGAACTTTTCATGTATTTTGTACAGCCAAATCTTTATGTCCTGGTTCTAACCCTCAAAGACACATTTGGGAACGTTGTTGACTGTGAATCATGCTTAGTGGGAATAAGAGAGGTATCAAAGGCCCCCAAACAGTTACTTGTTAATGGAAAGGCGGTAATAATAAGAGGTGTGAACAGGCATGAACATCATCCGCGTGTGGGCAAGACAAACATAGAGTCATGCATGATTAAGGTCTCTCTTTGCACTTCTCTTCTGGATTATTTCTTCATGATAAATTGGCACTAATTTTATTACTATGATATTTCATTAACAATTCATCTCACAGGATTTGGTTCTAATGAAGCAAAACAATATTAATGCTGTTAGAAACAGCCATTATCCACAGCATCCCCGGTGGTATGAGTTGTGTGATCTTTTTGGCTTGTACATGATTGATGAAGCCAACATTGAGACTCATGGTTTTCATCTGTGTGGACACCTGAAGCATCCTACTTCAGAAACAAGTTGGGCTGCTGCAATGTTGGATCGTGTGGTAGGGATGGTGGAGAGGGACAAAAACCATGCATGCATAATAGCTTGGTCCTTGGGAAATGAGGCCTCATATGGACCTAATCACTCTGCTGCAGCTGGTATGAGAAGTATTCTATATATTCTTGAATCAGGTGCTTCTGCAATTAAAATCTAGACAGTTCCAATAAGTATTGGAAAATAGCGAGCCACAGTTTTATGCTTTGTCTTCATCATGCAAAGGATGTTCTAATCCAGAAGAGATTCTTTTGGGAAACATAAAGTTTCTTTATGGAAAATATTACAAAAACTGTCTTTACTGTATTACATCATTCTGTCTATGGGGCATATATTTGTGCTGTAATAAACCTTGATTTTGCTCACTGGAGAGACACCAATGTGATTGCAATTTTATTACAAACCAGTGGGATTCCAGTTGCAAGAATGATTGTGTTTCAAACTCAATTTGTGAAGATATTGGGAAATAATGTGGATCAACATATGTACTATTTTTAGGCAACTGTTTCAGAAGAAATTATTTTGAATTGAAAGTCCAATTTGTTCTGTATAACATATGATTTGTGGATTTAATTTGGCTCCAAGCTTAAATTGCACAAAACAGATACTTTCTTAGCCATATACCTTGGGAAAAGTTGGGTAATATATTATTGGAGTTGATGCTGTTACCAAAGCATGGTTTTGTTTAATTGTTCCATTTTTCCCTTTTCTTTTTTGCTCACCTTGGTGTACTGTAAAATATCTAGGTTGGATCCGGGGAAAGGACACATCCAGGTTATTACACTATGAAGGAGGTGGATCTCGTACTCCATCAACTGATATAGTATGTCCCATGTATATGCGTGTCTGGGACATCGTGAAAATTGCTAAGGATCCAAGTGAACCACGTCCTGTAATATTATGCGAGTATGATTGCTTTTTCTTCTCATGTTTTAAAGTTTTTCTCTAATGTACTAGTCGCATTTCTAATCTACAGTGTTGTCCTATGTATTAAGCTTTTTTGGTTAACTGAAGCATATGCATGTTGCAAAATGATAGGTATTCTCATGCAATGGGAAATAGCAATGGAAACCTGCATGAATATTGGGAAGCAATTGACAGCACATTTGGTCTCCAAGGTGGCTTTATCTGGGACTGGGCTGACCAGGTTTAGAATACTTTTATCATACAACATATGGGAGAATAATGACATGGTTTAGGTAGCTTAGGTCCCTGTACATGTTTACATGTTTAATGAATCATTAGACTAATCAGTGATCCATCGACCCCTTAAAAACTCTTGAGCTGAAAAGTTGCTTGACATTGTATAGTGGAGAGATCTTGAGTTCAAGTTGCACTTCTCTCGTTTCTAATGTATTTATCCACACTTTGCATGAGAGAACATGTTAGGATAATCTATAATCCATTTTCTGAGCCTCACTTATCAGCCTAAGCTTTTAGATTGAATGATTCCTTGATAATTACATATTCAAACAATCTGCATTCCATTTTCATTGGCACATCTTACAAGGAAAGTTCTCGGAATTGTATCTTAGCTGCATTGTATAAATTTTGGTTGTTTACTAACAAAAACTTTCGCCTCCTATTGTAGAAAAATATTTGATTAAATCCATTCTTGTAATAGTTTATTGTTCTTTTATTTAGGTGAATTATAAATTTTAGTTTTGTTTTGAAGACAAGTAAACTATCCATCGGTTCTGTGAATGAGCAAGCATTTGCCTGCTTCTTGTGGTTGGTATATGAATCGCTTTTCTATTTTCAATTTGTTTTTATGCAGGCAAATTTTATCCATCATCAAATAATGACAAGTCTATTCGAAGGAAATTTTCTGTTGGGAGTCTTTTTGTGTTTTAAAATTATTTAGTGGCATTCACATGTAGGGTTTACTGAAGGAAAGTGCGGATGGAAATAAAAACTGGGCATATGGAGGTGACTTTGGGGATTCGCCAAATGATTTGAACTTCTGTTTGAACGGTCTTGTTTGGCCAGATAGAACTCCTCATCCTGGTTTGCATGGTAATTTCAATGTTTGGTGTATGCATTTTGGTCCTATTTTTCATCTCCTCGACTTGAGTTTGCATTAAAACTTATAGTCCTGATTATCATTTTCAGAGGTCAAATATGTCTATCAACCCATCAAGGTTTGTCTACAGGAAAACACACTGCAGGTGTGCAATTTTTACTTGTTTTCTTCTGTTCTAGTTCTCAATCCAATCTCTCGCTCACCACTTGGAAATTCAAATATGCAGATAAGCAACACCCACTTCTATGATACAACACAAGGATATGGGTTTGTTTGGGTTCTCCATGGAAATGGAGAGGAACTTGGCTCTGGAATTTTGTCTCTTCCACTGATAAAGCCTCAGAGCAGTTGTAGCATAGATTGGGAGTCAGGACCATGGTATGCTCTTTGGGCTTCATGTCTTGTAGAAGAAATGTTTTTGACAGTGTCTACTAAGCTTCTGCATTCCACACGCTGGGTTGAGGCTGGCCATGTTATTTCGTCTACACAAATCCAGTTGCCTACAAGAAGGGAGATTGTAACCCCTGTAATTGCTTATTCTGAATTTTGCCTACCTTTATTTTTCACATATATTATATCCCATCTGACATTCTGGCATAAAAATGTCACTAACTCCAGGCATTGAAGGCTACAGAGGCTAAAATTCATAGTGAAACTGTTGGGGATATAGTTACTCTCAGTGGGCAGATGTGGGACATGACATTCAACATTAGATCAGGAGCTGTTCAAAGCTGGAGGGTATGCCTTTGTGAATTGTAGTCATTCTGTTTAGTTGATTCCTTTCTTTCCGCCTGCAGTGGTGATATGAAATCTAGATATGTTAAACTACAGACAGAGCCTTGACAATTAATCTCATCATCTTTCTCTGTTGTAATTGAGTAATCAACATACAGCATAGCTCTTTCATTTTGCTTCTCAAACAGAGATTGTTCTGTGAGCTTTTAAGGTTTGTGCAATTACAGGTCGAAGGCATTCCCGTTGTGACCGAAGGCATATTCCCGTGCTTCTGGCGGGCCCCGACAGACAATGACAAAGGGGGTGGTAATAATAGTTATTACTCCAGGTGGAAAGCGGCTCAGATTGACAGTCTTGTGTTTCACACAGAAAACTGTACAGTACTAGATACAACAAATCATGAAGTAAAAATAAAGGCAGTTTATATTGGTGCTCCAAGGCGTGAGCAGTCTGAATCCGGAAATTCAAGGGCTTTATTAAAAGTTGACATGATTTATGCAATATATGGTTCTGGTGACTTGGTAATCGAATCCAACGTATTTCCAAGTTCTGATCTTCCACCTTTGCCACGTGTGGGGGTTGAATTTCACCTGGAAAAATCAATGGACAAGGTTAGGTGGTATGGAAGAGGACCATTTGAATGCTATCCTGATAGGAAAGCAGCAGCCCATGTTGGGATCTATGAACAGAATGTGGGGGATTTGCACGTTCCTTACATTGTTCCTGGGGAATGTTCTGGAAGGGCAGATGTTAGATGGGTGACATTTCGGAACAAAGACAATGTAGGAATTTTCGCTTCTATGTATGGCAGCTCTCCACCTATGCAAATGAGCGCTAGTTACTATTCTACAGCAGAACTTGACCGGGCAACACATAATGAAGAACTTGTTCAGGGAAATGACATCGAGGTAAATTGATGCAAGAGATTTCATTCTCCCAATAGACAAGTTTCTGATATGATCATTAGAAAAATACCTTTGAAGTGCTAAGTTGAATTATGTGCCAACAAAGGCAGGACTTGTATTTGAGAGAATAGAGAGACGGATACTTTGCTGCTACTTTTTACAATGTCTTCTTACGGGCCTGTTTGTTTTGGTTTTGATGGGTTACTGTGCTTGGGCTGCAGGTGCATCTTGACCACAAACATATGGGTTTGGCTGGAGATGATAGTTGGACACCTTGTGTCCATCACAAGTATCTGGTTCCTGCTGTTCCATACTCATTTGCCATCAGGATGTGCCCACTAACTGCAGGCACCTCAGGAGTTGAGATTTACAAATTCCAGCACCAAAATTAAAGTCAGATTCTTGGATGCCGGGAAATGAACAAGCACGATACTTTGCTCCTGTAGTCATGAATGGTCACAACTTGGGTTATTTCCTGTGTAAAATAAGGGGAATGTATCCTCATGTTTCAGGAGGAATTCAATAATACACAATGTTCTTAACTTATAATTTCCTGTTCAGAACTATTTGTAGACCATCCCGTAAAGTTGCATAACTTTGTCAAGCAAGCACTACAACTATTCTCATGGTGATTACTCTTAAAAGCTCGTCATTTTTTTTTTGGTTCTGTGTTTCAATAAAGAGCACTACGTAAGGATGCGGTACCATGTTCTTAGAACATGCTGACTGACATTAGTAACTCAAATTAGTGAAGCAAAGCAGTTTTCAGAACAGCAGGAGACAGTCGCTTCTATCAATCTCTTCATTATCCTGTCGAGTACTATCGTTGTTGTTTGTCCTTATCTGTCATCAAAGAACTTAAGAGGCCGATTTGATAGCGAAGAATGAAGTTATATTCACCAGCCATGCTTCTCTGCCTTTGCTGTTTACAGGGAACTTCTCAAAACGTAAGTCCCTCGTATCGATCAGCAATTTCAGGCCTAATTTTTTTTTTCCTTTTTGGAAAAGTATTTCAGGCCTCAATTAATAGAGGTGGAAGAGAGAGTATTCTTCGAAAGGACATATGTGGTTAAATAACATGACCAGTTTAAGTTGTTACAAGAGAACAACCCTCTTCATCATGACCACCCAGGACACATTTCCTAAGAACTTTTAGAAAAGCATCTCTTTCACTTCGCCGGCAGGTGACACAAAGCTCCATAGGCTGATGGTTGATGTTTAGAGAAACCAATGGGTAAGAATTTATATGACTATATCTTATAGTCAATCAGTGGTTGTAATCTAGCGATACGATAATTTAAAATATTTTGTATCTTATACATATTTAGATATATATAACAAAATCAACGAAATACATATATATTGCAAGTGAAATTATGATAACATTATAATTATGTGATTCATATTACATTTATTTATTATTTTTAGTCATTATTCTATTAAGACGGAATTTTAATAGAGCATAAAAAGACTAACATACGTTATGATTTTTTTCTTGTAAAAGAAGTAGTTGATCTTATAGAGTAAAATATGGAGATACTTAAACAAACACGTAAGTACTTATTAGAGAATAAATTCATTAAACTGATCTCAAATGATAATTTCATTTAGAATATTACTTGTATGTCAGGTGATTGTATAAGTAATTCTTTAGACTTAAGATTACCAAAATTATCTCATATAGGAGTTAGTATATTTTGATACTATTAATAACATATTCTAGTTAAGGGTAGTTCATGCGCTAGTAATTGAATGTAACATAAACCATATAAAGGTAGTTTAAGGATTAATATAGAATTCATCATCCTAAAGTAATTAGGGAGAATTTTTTGTTGTTTTCAATTAATATTGATTCAAAACATTCTTCGTCAAAGTAGAATGGCACTTTGAAAATAATTTTCATATGACATTAATGGAATCAATTACTAATGATAGAGAACTAACATGATTAGATTCAAAATATATTAGACATTAATTTTATGCTCTGTGTCTAATTAGAATTTCATATGATGAAAAGATTAAATTATATGAAAAATCATGCACATAAAGGTTAATCAAAATTACTTTTACATTCTTAAATATTTGAGTGATCATGATGTATTATTAGATGTCAATCTTGATCTGTGGGTATAAATTGTTTAATTAGATAATTACATATAACTTAAGAGAGTTTAATTTATCTAATTCTAAATATGATTTAGGGTTATAATTTAGATCCATTCTCAACATATTTGAGAACTTAATGAGTCATACATAAAGAACAGGTTGAAGAGGTAAAAGTGTTTTAATAAAGTTGTACTTGATTATAAAGCTTGAAAAATTTTATAATTAAATATGAAATATTTAATAAATAAGAATTAATATGAGATATTAGATCTCATTTGAGCATAATTGGTATCTAATTATAATTATTTGTAATTTTAATTAAATTTTAATTAAAGTAGAACTTAAGTTTAATTAAATTACTCAATATCAAAAACTCGTTCTGTGAATATTATTAGAAGTTAGACATTTGTATGGCTACATTGGTTGAGATGAGTTAGTTTCAAAAACGATTCAAAGGATACAACAAAAAAGTATCAAGCTTCAAAATAATGTACGAATTAAAATTTATACTTTATTATGATTTATGTATTAATCATTTTGTAGAATTTAAAGTGATATTGACATTTGGAAATCAAAATACAAAAAAAATTCTTAGTTATTGTATCACGCATGGGATAGTATCTTGTCTCGATTTTTCAGAACATGCTTTTTTCTTTGTTCTTAATTTGAATGGAATGTGTTAAAATTTAGGATTTCAGGGTAATACTGTCAAGAAACTTTGCCTTGATTCATTTATATATGAATGCCATTTTTTTTTTAGTTATCAAATTCTACTTCTTGTACTTTCTTTCAAATCAACAGCATAAGAATTATATGTGCCTCAGATATCTACCAAATCAAAGAAGTTAATATCTTGAGATTGAAAAGATATATCATGTCGTATACTTTAGGAAACTAATAGCATTATTGGCTAGGGGCTTGGTTAATTTTTGGTTCAACAAATATTTTGTTTTGTTGCCATGCTTTTAAATTATGATCATTTCAGTCAAAAATGCATAAAAGCCGAATATATAAAAATGTACCCTTCACCAAAGAAGCCTAATAGTACGTAATCAAAAGGATCTTGTGAGTAAAGCTTTCTATTGAAAGTCAAAACCGGGTTAAGAAGCAGACCAGAAAAAGATACGTTCAAGCATCTGCAATGGTAACTTCGACCTCAACTCCATCTCCATGATCAGTTGTAACAGAAGCAATCTTCTGGACCTCTTCAGGGTAGCTGAAAAGGTCTATAACTCGCTTGCGGATAAGAAGCTCGAATCTGCCCCATGTGTTGTTTCCTGCAAGCTCAATAACAAAATTGAGCAATTTCGTCTCCTCTTCAATTAAACACCAGAAGCTCTTACCAATTCAAGAACCAATACAAAATCGGTTGACATCTAAAATATTCGTCATGTTTATGGTTTATAATTATTTTTCAGAAGAAACCAGGATTGACATCTAGAAGCCAAAAGGGACACATTCCAAAATCACTACTCAGATATCATATACAAATTGCTGGTCATTTTATGGTATCAAAACAGATGAACTCATACTTATTGCAAATATTATTACAAGAACAAGACACATAATATTTTAATCCATTCCTTATGTAGTTTGTCAACGTACACACTACATAGTGCCACTCTGTTCTAGCTATACAAAGGTGTAATGACACAATCGTTCATTTAATTTTTGTACACAGCTTAGGATTAATAGTTAGAAATTCTTGTAATTAACTTGACTTACTGGATTTCAATAGATACATGAATGCAATCGTAAAAACAATAGAAAAGCATTTTCTATTTATGAAGGCTGAATTTAGATGGAATTGAGATTGGCTTATAAAATAGTAGTATGTGAATGTGCACAAAAAAAGGGAATCAAATCACAATCATCATATTCCATTCTTTTTTCTTTCGAAAGTTAAGTAATAAATGCATTAATAAAAAGTGGCAATACAACACTACAATAAAATAACAAATTATCGACGGAAAACATTCCATAGTAAATTAATGATGACAATGGATTATCCGTCGGTAAAGTTGATGGAAAAAATTTATTTTTCTGACGGACAAAACAGTCGTCGGTAAACGTTGAAGGAAAATATCCCAGCAAGTTTTCAGATGTATTATAGCGACGAAAAACAAAAGTTCGTCACAAAATTAAGTGGCAACAGCTAGCAGGAAAAATAAGCATCTTGAATACCGATGGGACCACAATTCCGTTGGTAACTGTCGAATTGTTCATAAAATTAGACGATGTCGTTTGGTTTTAATCCAAATGACATCATTTTATCAACAGACTTAACAACACCCGAAGCCTTCTCCCTCCCCTCTACTATTTTGTCTTTTCTTTCCACCACTAACGTTGTTGGTCTTCTTCCTCCTAAGCTTCCACCCTCAATTTTTGCTTCGTTTTTGGTCCATCGTGCATCAATTTTAGATAACAAAATTATTGCGTTTATTTTGTCTCTAAAAGATTGTTGGTTTATGCATTTTTTAGTTAAATTGTTGGTTTATTTGTTATTTAAATGTGTTGTTGTTGGTAAATAATGAAAAATGCAATTGTTTTGTTATTAGGAGAGATAATTCGGCTTGCCTATGAATTGTTTGATAAAAATTCTCTCAAAACAAACATTTCATACAAGCATGTTTCTACTAGCAATATGTAGTTGAAAGTTGGAAGTCGTTAAATAACAAGATGACATTATTAAGTTATATTTTTTTTCTGTAATCTAAGTACATGGTTGTTTTATGGCATTAGCTCTTTGAAGTTTGACCTACAAGCATACAATCATAATTGTCTAAATTGTTACAACAAGAAGGCAACTAGAAATAAAAGTGTCTAATGAATATACGCAAATGAAAAAAGTTAAAGTAATTATTTTAGTAATTTTTAAGGTCATCATGATTAATATTAATTAAACTATCTTTGTACATCATAAACTAGTTAATGATATATAAAAATGATTTAGTCAATATTATTTGTGACAACTACAAATACCACCAAAATGGTTACGTAGTCAGGTCTAACCAACTATAGGAAAGAAGAAAATTGTTTATGATGTTGACAATAATGTAGTATATTGATTAATATTGACTAATATATTCCTAAAAACTATTCGTATAATTCAAAATGATAATTTAAAATAGTGTTAAATATTTTTGTACTCTTTTTATGATAGAAAATTCCTAGCTTTGGCTTTACCTACCATGCTTTGATTGTAGGACGAAACATAATAAATGTAAATGATGAATAAATAGAATGAACTACTTCAACTTTGGTTATGTCTCCTTGATCTCTTATGCTTTCAATGTTGAATGTTTAATTAAAGATCAAGGAAACAAATAAATTACTAGAGTAATTAATTATCAATTCGTTCTTTTAAATATATGCATGCATCATTACTTTTTTCCCCATACTTTTAGAGGAGTGCTTTAAACTTTTGATTTTAGATGCACCAAAAGAATAGTATAGACTTTAGTTGTTTATAAGTATATTTCTTATTCTTGTGCAAATCAATTATGGATGATTTGGTTGATTATAGTTGGCATAAACTATTTCTAAGAGAGGGTTTTTTTTTCATTCCTTTCGAGTTCAAAATTTAATTATAAGAGTAAAATGAAAAAAAAGTAAACTTTAAACTTGCTTTATTATATGTTAAATTAGCAAACTTATATAAAGATATGCTAGAATTAATTCTACTTTTACTTGACTAATTATGATGGAACTAATAAACTTGGGCACATCTCCATAATATTTAATATGAGTGAAGAAAACAATTTAATATTTCAATTGCTAAGTTTTTTATTCTGTTCTAGGTAGTTATATATTAAGTGTGGATGCCATTTAAAACTCCTAGTCTTTTTATAATTTATTCTAATTATTGAGATGTCTTTGAATTAGTCCCAACTTTTTGTTTCCTTTACTTCCATTTGTGTGTCTATAGCCTCATTTCCATTGAGTTTCTTTAGCTCAAATTTTATTATTTGTTGTTTCCTTATGCAAGAGTATTGTTTAGTGGCTTGCAAGTTACTTCTTACTCCTTTGGTGATAGCTTCCTCAAAACCTACATCATTCACCATGTAGTTGTTAAATATGAATAGATAACGCTTCTTTTGGATGTTAAATATGTTTTAAAATGTAAGTGATCTGATAGTAATGGTTTTTAATTGCAGCTTTTTCTCTGTGGATAAATCTGTAGTTGTTATTGATTTAATAGCACCATGTTTAACCTTTTCCTAAGGAACCATTCTCCTTTTTATTTATTTCTCCAGGTGTAAAAATTCCCTTTCATGATTAAATTTGTTACTTAGGTATAGTTTGCACAATTCTTGAAGTCATATGTGTAGTGCTAAACTCAAAACTTATAGGTGTGAAATTTATGGAATTTGGTGATTATGAACTTCTGTTTAGTGCTTTGCTGCAATAATTTTTACATATGATCTGGGTTATAGATATGCTCATTGATTCACCTTCAAGATATTAGTTCATTTCATATTATATGATTTAAATTTCTTTTTAGGAATAGAAGCTCGGGGATTTATATTTGGGCCTCCCATCGTGTACCACCCCATTACCATAAATTACATACCGGAACACCCAGTAGATATTCTAGTATATAATTTATAATAATGGTGTATTAACTATCTCACCTTCACTTTATAACATGGCAACATATCTAACTTAGCCATGGCATCAACTACTGCACATAAACGTCACCAGATTTTAAAACCAAATACCAAACTAAAATCCTCATTTCATTTCATTAAACCGAATGTATTTACATTGTAGCTTTTAAACAACCATACATGTACATCATCATATCCTAATACAAAATATGCTACATAAAAGGGGAAATTACACAAAAAGTCTATCTAAAGTCTTCAGTCTCAGCTGACTGACCTTTGAGCCATTTCTTCTTCACAAAAATACAAGAATTATGCTCCTTGTAATCTCTCAATCGCTAATGTCCTCTCTCGGTCCTAAAATGTCAACGTGCAATTTTGGGTGAGTTTTGTAAACTCAATTAAGTAACCATCATCGATGGTTCACTCAATTCATGTAATACCTTATCACATATAACACATATTTCATATCTTTGCAATTTGCAAGAAATATCACATTTCACATTCTCATTCAAATA
>JAOTAY010000001.1:12404040-12418890 GCA_025629805.1 Erythroxylum baracoense
TGTCCATCACAACCAAACAGCTCACTGTCTCCAATTTCTGTTCTGTTCCGTCTTCAAATTTCCGTCTCGTTCCGTCTCTGCATATTGGAGACAGTAACCAAACAGACTGTTATAAAACTTCCTTCCAAACAATAGAAGCGTGTTACGTTCCATTCCATTCCATCCTCAACCCCTCAACCAAACAGAGTCTTAATGATAAAGGGGCTCTACTTCTCCGATTGGCGACCTACCTCATGATCGTGCACCCTCTCCACAGAGAGATTGCTGTAAGGTGTTAAGTCTCCTTAAGGTCATAAAGAAAAAAGGGTAAATCCTGGAATGTCGTTGTCAAGCTTTGCCAAAATATTCTAATATTAAATTTCATTCTTGTTTACTTTTCTCTAAAATGACCACAGAAAGTTCTGAAGACTTGCTATTATAATGTTTGGGTAGTCTGTCATGACACCTAGCTTTTATGTGTCAAAAAAATCCCATTTACATAGAATGCAGATGGATGATTTTTCCCTATTCAGCAGGCAGTGAATGAGACTCGTTTGGCTGTGTTTTTAGTGATGCATGATGTAGAAGCTAAAGCTTGCCTGCTTATCATATTATCTTATATCATATAGTAGCTTGCAATTAGATTCAATGTCGATATACTCTTCCTTTCATAATTTTCTTGTTCTTCATTAATAGCCGTGGGGGATGAGAAAGTACTGTAAACAGATCAGCTCTCCCTAGGAATACATTTTTGTAATTGCATGGCCATGCCATCAAACAATTAGCCAATGGCTAGTATACATTTTTATGTTGGTGAGATTAACCGTAGAAGACGGAGAAAACATTAGTAACTTACAGAATAAACTAACACAAACCATTTTCTTTCATGCAGGAGCCATAATTGGATGAGCTGTTGGTTAATCGTAGCAGATAACTGATTGCTGTACTGGAGAAATTTTGTGATACGTTGGAAGAAATGAGTAATATGATTTAGAGGCCCTAAAAGTTAGCATGACTTTTCTATATCCTCTGTACATATTATTCAATCCGAACCCCCGGGCCCTTCACATTTTGGGGAAATAAATTTAGGTACAAAAAAGAATTCAACTCATTTACAGATGAAACAAGCTCAAGTTTTTATGCTAATCTATGCCTGTCCTACGGTGTATCAGATCTTCAAGTAGTTAACAAAGGTGTTGTCGGTGATGGAAAATCGCCATAAATCATCCCAAGGTACCAAGTAAAATGGCCAAGATGGTGGTAGCTTTTCTTAGGTCTGCAAGTACTTCCATGTTCAGTTATGACTGACTATAGACGGAAGGCAAGAGGAGGCAAGTTGAATAATAAGTGAGTCTATGACCAAGTATCCTCTACAAAAATTCTGAAAATGAAGTCCCTAAAGCGTTTTGAATACTGCTTTGGATCAACGGCAGATATTGAAGTTGGATCGTATTGCATTGATTTGTACGCATGCTCAAGCTTCTTGCTAATATCATAGTCTTGTAGTATGTCAATAATACCAAAAGTTAAAAAGACTTCAACTAACTCGCCAGTTGGTTCCCCGACCAACTGAGCCTCGCAATCACTTCTTCTAACCGTCTTCTCGACCCGGGCTGGCATGTTCTCACCTAATTTAATTGCAGTCCATCTGCATGATACAAGATGGAAAGCCTTAGTAAACAAGTAAATATGTTCGTTTGGGGCACACTTACCCAACTCGGGATTCATTCAGTTTTACCTTGTAGGGTCAAAAAGAAGTTGGTCCATATCTACACCAGAAAGGCGTGGAACTCCTGATTCACTATCAGTGTCCCGGTAACCTGCAGACAAATACAAGAGGCACTTTCATCAACCCAGATTAGTTATTTGATTATATACCAGCAAAAGTTTAGACATGACTGGAAATAACCATTAGGAGTGTGCAGCCCCGTAGGAGTGCGAAGCCCCGTAGGAGTACGAACTCCAGAACTACGCGGTGGTGTCATTGCATCCCTGTATGTAGCTTCTCGGAAATGAAGACCAACCAAAAGACTGTAGTCCATAATTCTTTCTTGCTCAAGGAAGTCACAATCCCTATCCACTTGCCTGCACGTAAGGACATAGCGAAGTCGCCAATGGGAAAAAAGCGAAGAGAAGTATAGCAGATGGTAACATAGTAATCACTTCAATGAAAAATACTTTTCAGATTGCATGAGTGTTGTGTAATGTACACGTAAAAATGGACAAGTATGAAATTGATTTTCACCTGCAAAATTCTTGAAACCAAACTTTCTGCAACCGGAATATGTAACTGAGATCGAGGTCCTTGAGGGTTGTCGTGGGATCTATTTCAGCCTCAGGTTTAGATGTTATACGACCATGGGAAGAACCTTTTAAGTCATATCGCCTATGAACAGGAATCTCGGTACAGAACAGGTTGCCCATTATGATAAATCGTACCTGTGAAATATGAAAGATCGAATTCATAATCTATACTTGTACTACATAGATATGGCTTTGACGACCACCGCCTTACCTTCTTCTGATTTGGACCAGTTAATTTCACACAATGCAGACCATAAAATTTTGTAACTAGCGTGTTTTCAAATGATCGGACATGTTTATAATAGGCTGGAAGCATTCTTATGAGGGCCTGCAGTAATAGGACAGTGGATATTCAGATAAAGAATGAAATCATCCTCATACCATGAACTTGAAAGAACATGTAAATGATTCTTGGAACTGCATCACAAGTGATGATGAACCATTATTTTGACATTTAAACAAATAAGAGTCTTACTAACTTTAACTTCTGCTTTCTTCATGGTCTTTATCATGTAGCGGTCATCTTGTGTAAGATAAAAAAAGCTTCCACTTTTCCCAGGGGATGAGAGCTCCCTAAGGGCATCATTCCCGCATATTGATAGCATATAATCAGCTGCATCCACATTGAACAATTTCCTCAGAGTCCTGAAGATACAATTATGCTGGCAAGTTAGGCAGGTCATAGTCACCGATCAAATTATCAGATGATAGGATTGATAGACTGAAACAAAGAAATTGATAAAACAAGCTCTGACCTGAAAACTAAAGGGCAGTAATCCTTCCATTTGAAATCAGTCGACTGATGAGGCGGAGTGTGTTTGGATCCTTCAGGTGGAAATTTAGTCCAAACTTTTTCCTTGGGATCAAAGGCTGATGACTTCAAATCTAGAGATATAGGTGGACCAGGTCTACCCACCGAGTGCCTGCGCAATCACATGAGCATATCAATTAGGTCAAAGATGACAAATCCAATAATTTTACAAGAAGCCACAAAAAGGTTTGAAGGAATAGTGTTCCGCAGAAAACAGAGAGAAGATGGAACGAGAAAAACTAAATGAGGCAATACAGAGTTCCAAGGTACCTGATTCCCAACTGCAGATTGAGCATGAGATCGTAGTTCTTATGCCCTTTGGCTATTATATTCCCTTGCTTTTTCTGAGGCTGTGTTATCAATCTATATATTTTTGAATCTAAATCTTCAAGCTGAAGATTTCCAAACCCTTCGTCACCATCAATCCATTCTCCATCACCACCACCAACACTACCAATGTCATTGCCATCTCCTGAAGTCAAACTATAATTACTCAACCTCCCGTCCACTGAAATTCTCCTATTCCTTCCATTATTAACATTTCCCTTATTTGGCTTTGGAATCCCAAGTTCATTAATCCCAGGCCAACATAACACCTTCTGTGATGGAAGAATTGACATCTTTTCACCATCAGCAATCTTGCAGTCCTTCAGGTCCACCAAATAAACTTCTTGTGGATCCCAATCTATGTCTCCTGATGAGGAATCCGAAGGATAGTAAGTTCCACTTTGGTCTTTAGGATCTTTACTCCAAATACCTACATAGAAACTCCCATCTGACCATCTGAATGTCCCATTTCCTTTAGGCAAACCGTTCTCCCAGAACCCGTCGTATCTATTGCCATTGCTCCAAATCATAGTTCCGTTACCATTCATTATACCGTTCATCCATTGACCAATGTAGTGATTGCCATTTTTCCATTGGTATCTTCCATGCCCATCTTGATTCCCTTTTCTCCAATCACCATCGTAATAGTCACCATTGGCATAACTCTGGGTACCTTGTCCATGTTTCAGATTCATAACCCATAAACCCCTATAAGTATCACCTGAAGAACCTGTATAAGTCCCTTTACCATCCATAAAACCAGTTTTAAAATCGCCTTCATAGGTAGCACCAGAAGGCCAACTAAATTTGCCCTTTCCCATTGTTTTGCCTCTACGCCATTCACCAACGTACATACAACCATCAGCCCACAGGTATTTACCGTTGCCATGAGGAAAGCCATCCAACCACTGGCCTGTGTAGAAATCGCCATTAGGGAGGATTTTCTCCGCATAGCTTAAAGCCTGAGAGGAGGACATTTCATCATCATCTGCATGAGCGACTGCAGCTGACATCATGGTACCAAAGATGGTATGCGCTCTTTTCTTCGTTGAAGCGTGTGACTTCTTTATTGTTGCTTCCCAGGCCTTAACAATGCCTTTGAGCTCCTTGCTCATTTCCCTTCTTCTGTCTTCCTACATAAGACCAAAAAATAAAAGAAAAAAAGAAAAGAAAAGGAAACAGAACAAGCACAAACGAAGTGACACTCTCTCCCCTATCTCACACAACCACCTTGTTGTCACTCTTGCATCTTCTATTTCCCTCCAAACATTGAAGTTCTCATCTTTCTCTACCTCTCTGTCTCATTTTTGTTCCTTTGTTAGTTTGAGGATAAGAAGAAAACATTTTTTAACCAAACCCAGAAAAGGGGGAACCTCAGGGAATCAATCAGTCTCTAGTAGATGTCTTGTTTTCTGAGGATATATTCGGAGTAATCTTTGTATTTGTTTACGTTAGAGAAATTGGGAAGTTGGCAGAGAATTCAGAGACAGTTGAGGAGGTGTTGTGTTAGATTTAGATTGATGGGAAAAGCAAAAGAGAGGATTGGTGCCAACGAGTGGCATTTTCTCTTTTTCTTTTCCTTATTTTCTTCTCTTTTGTTTTTCCCCCACTTCTGAGTTGCGTGGGATTCAACCACTGGATTCTCTCAGATCCCGTATTTGCCTCCTGAAACTACTAACAGACCCAACAGTTGGAGGGAAGAAAAGCAATAGTGGTGATGATATGACTTCCCTTTTTAGTGTCTTAACAGAGGCACCTAATTTGGGCATTGGTTCTAATTTTTAGCGTCTTCCTCCCTCCATTTGCTATCTATGTAATGGATTCTCCATTTTTTTCTCATTTTCCTATATATTTCATTTCCTTTCCATTGTTGTGTCTAAATGCAGAACCAATGTAGCATTCTAAAAAGCACATATTTATTATACTTAACCATTATTCTTTTTGCCATTTTCATAAAATTCACTATAGCGTGATACATTAGGATCTCAAAAAAGAAGAGAAATGTCAGACATGAAATGTACGTAAATTTGATAAAAGGCAACATAGAATAATAACGAGGGAGTTGCGTTGATAATGCGAACCAAGTCCAACTCCGCGTAAAACGAGTCGTGCAGCCCTGCTATATTTCCTATTCAGACAGGGTCAAACTCCTAAAAAAGCCTCTGCCCTAAACTCCTGGGGACCACATAGTTAGAAACTGCTTCTGTATTGGTTAGAACCAAAAGACGACACTTGGCCCTATATTCCCGAAATCGATCATTAATAATTACTTTACGCTTACTACGATGTTTCAGTTCTTCTACTACTACTAATTTTCTCTTTTGTTTTCATCTCCTTATTATTCGGGGTTAGGCTATTTAGATCGAATATCTGATTTGGTGGTTTTACTTGGTATGATGTATAGTTGCAAATGCCAATTGTAGCTTCTGTAACACTTTGTGGTTAAAGAATATTAGACACTTGCGATAATTAATTAGCATAATTCACTATTATTACTATTATGAATATGAATATGAATATACAGTAATTATATTTTTTTCATATATTAAGATAGGAAATCTTTTTTAGGTAATGATAAGCGTCAAACATTTCTGACCCAATTAAAATATGTTAATAGTACAAGCTCTAAAGCATTATCTTGTATTTGTCATAAGAAGAATCCTCGAAAGTGAATTCTAATTTTAATAGAAAAAAATCCCCTTGTATTATCTTACATAAATGAATTTAAGGAGGAGACATGGATTCTTATGGTGAGCATGTATGTCCGCAGTTGTAATAATGGAGAAGAGAGCATTAAGATTAGCATGCACAAGTTGTCTTTCGATGTGAATGGAACGGTCTCCTACTAAGGCGGCATGCTGTCAGAAGTAAATAGCGCTTTTCGTCACCGTCCTGGTTTATAGGGCGCATCTAAGTTTCATATGAATATACTAGACGGTGAATTTAGTAATGTTCAACTTTGTTTAATGAGCTGCATAAAAGAAGGTATTCCATACATAGTACATCTTCGAGCTTCGCTCCAGCCTGATATCGTATTTTACCTTAAGAAAACTATTTCTTTTCTAACTAATATTTTTACTGTTTATGATTATTTGGTGGTAATTAACGTTATCTCATTTTCATCATATGATCGACACATCCATTAAAAAGATTTGAAAGTATCGCAAACGACGAAGAAAAGCAGCGAAAAGTGACAGAGCGAACATATAAATAAAGATATATGTGTAGGGCATGTTCACTTTTATCATTTACTTGACAAAAGATAGCACCGATGAGGAAACGAGGAAGTCTTGAAGTTTGAGGCCTATATGATGCATCATTAGCATTACCATGGCTATTGATAGCCCAAATGCTTAGAGAGTGAACAGATCTTTTGTTTTTGTCTGGTTAATTAAAGTTTTTTATTAAATTTTATTCACATAATTATATAAAATTTACTTAAATTAATTGTTAAAATTAACTGAATAAGATTAAAATGCGAAAAAGCATTGAAGATTGTCTGAAAAAGGCTGACAGTTTGACGTCAACAAAAGTGATCAGAGTTCCTAAATGAGTGTCAGTCACTGTTATAAGCGTTTGGGAGTCAATCTATTTTGATTTTTGGAGCTTTGCCAACTTCCCTCAAAAGATTTTGGCATATCCAAGGTTTTGATGCTTTTTTTCCTGCCAATTTCTGACTGAGGCTACAATATATCACTTGAAAATATGTATCTCTAGGTCGATTCATGTAATTTTCTTGTTCTTTATCTACCCTCATGTTTTCTAGACAATCAAAGAAGGCCTATAAATTAAAGTAACTGATAGTTCTCAATTCCTTGGTGGCGACAACTAAGTATTATATGGTCATATGATTCTACTTTGGTTTTTTATGTTGTAAATTTTAATTTTTGTTTTCTATTTTTAATTTTTCTTTCTAATAAAAACAAAAACTTATCTGGTTGTTAATGTTAATATATTTGTTAGATATATGGTGTATATATCTATTTATTTTATTTTGGCATATTTTTATAAATTGGACTTATCAGATTTTTTATTGTTTTAGATTCAAAAGAATTATTTGGATAATATTCTAGATATTATGGAATCCTATCTTAAATAGATGTGGATCTTGTGAAGAATTGTGGTGTATTACGTGTGTGTGATAGCAGCAAGGTAATTGTTGGAAGTTTTTCTTTGTGAATTAAGTGGTTTTTGAAATATACAAAGTTTGTGGCCTTTTGTTGGTGTACCTACGGTTGACATCTAAGAGTTGCAGTGTGTAAGTCACGATTATGGGAAAAGTGAATTAGGTGTGGGTTATGCGTTGATGGTGTAGTTATGAATCAGGTGGTTTATGTCAATAATGCAGTATGCGTGATTTGGATTTTTGAAAAATTAACAGATGGTGTATGTGTGACTCTTACATTCCTCTATTTCGTTAGCTGCACAATTTCTGGAATTTTGGGGCTGTGAGCTTTTAGCTTTGTGAGAGTCACGTGGATGAAGAGATTAATGTGCTGATTTTATGTTGTTGAAAAATCCATCTTAGTGCTGCGGTGTTTGTCGATTTCTTGATGAGTGACTCACGACTGGGTCTTTTGAATTCTTTGGAGTGTGGTTTTATTATTGATGGTATTGTGCATATCTCCATTAGAGGCTGAAGTGAATCTGCGTGTGTTGGCCTCAAAAGAGGAGTGTGTGTTAATTGTATTGTTAGAAAAACATAGTTGAAGCTGGATGATTTACATGAGGGAAGAACTTTGGAACTCTTGTTTTTGATATTGCACTGTTGGAGTAGCCGTGGATCAGTTCAGCCGGTGAACAATTTCCAGATCTATTCCCGAGGAGCTAAACTGATTGGGAAGTTATCTTCTTTTCTGTCTCAAGTGTTTTTCATTTATGTTGAATTTCGTTTAATCACTTAAGTTATTTGTTTATTGTTCTTTCGTTAAATGATTGTTGAGAAAAATCCTCTATTGAGGTTAGTACGAAGCGGTCGTACTATTGGGTGTGAAATTCTTTCACAGGAAGTGATGTTGAGAGATAGTGTCAAGAGTTGAGTAGTGTCAGCTTAGTAAATCCTTGGGTAAATCTATTGTACTTCGATAAAAGTATTAATTTGGGTAAGGGCCCTGCAGACATAAGCAAAGTGTGCTGAACTGCGTTATCAAATTTTTGGTATTATTTGTTATTTCGCTTTTGATTGTTTTTGTTTTTGTTTTTGTTTGTGCTAAAGATGACCATGGTTAAATTGTAAAGTTTGCAAAACTACGCCCCTTACGATTTTTCCATTGGAATCAGAGCGGGTTACCATTTCAGAACTTGGTAGCAAGTCGGTGCAGATCCTAGTTTCGCAAACATGGATACAAGAGAGGGTGCTTCGATCACCAGACCACCACTATTGGATGAATCTAACTATTCTGCATGGAAAGCATGTATGAGAGTCTTCATCCAAGCTCAGGGCACAAAAGCTTTGCACTCGGTAGTACATGGGTAAATGCATCCAATGATTACTAATGACAAAGGAAAGGCAATTCGAAAAGATTCAGTTGAATAGACAAGAGCCTAAAAAGAAAGTGTGCTTGGAAACTTACAAGCAATACATGCGATTTTTAGTGCTATTGATGAAGGACGTTTCTCAATGATATCAACCTGTGAATCGGCCAAAGAAGCGTGGGATACTTTGTAGACTATTCATGAAGGATCCAAATCAGTGATAGCGTCAAAATTACAGATGTTAGCTATGAGATTTGAAGAACTGAATATAGATGAAAATGAGACAATTGGAGACTTTCATAAAAGATTGCGAGATATAGCAAATTAGGCGCATCAACTCGGAAAGAAATACTTCAGTCTGAAACTTGTCAAGAAGACGCTGAGATCACTGCCTCCAAGATTTAGTTCAAAAATTGCAGCAATAAAGGAGGCCCATGACATCAATGATCTATCATTGGAAAAAGTAATTAGAATTCTTACAAATTTCGAGATGAATCTTTTAAGGGGTAAGCAAGAAAGAACCAAAGGATTGACACTACAGTTTAAAACTGGAAAAGATGTGAATGATACAGAAGATGAATTCGATGAGAATGAAGATATGGAACTATTAACAAGAGAGTTCAGTAAGTGGTTGAAAAGAATGAAAAAGGACATACTTGAAATTAGACAACATGGTGGGAGTTCATCAAATAACAACTTAAAACAATAAGTCAAACTCAAAAGGGTGAAAGGAAGCTGAAGAGAATCCAGTGTTATGAGTATCAAGGCTTTGGGCACGTTCAAGCCAAATGTGCTAATACTTTGAAGAAAAAAAGGAAAATCCTTTACTAGCACTTAGGTGAGAATGAATCCCAGAGTGAATAGAGTAGTGAAGAAGAAATTGCTAATAGTGTTGCGTTAGTTGCTTTGTATAGCAAAAGTCCAGTTACTTGCTTAACAGTAACTAGAAGTAACTGAAGACGTAAAAAGCTGAAAATATGAAAATTTCCAAAAAAATGTAAACAACTCAGCTCAAGACCCAATTTCAGATTATGAAAGTGATGAAAGTGGCCTAGATGATAGAAAGGAGAATATTTACAAGGCTTACAAAGCTATGTATAAAAATGGGTGAATATGTGTAGAAAGAGTGAAAGATTGAAGGAAGGAAATCTCTCCATGAAGAACACTATCCAAGGGCTAGAAAAGAAATTGAAGTTGGCATTAGGTGAGCTTGGTGAAGCTAGAATAAGATTAGTAAGTACCGAAAAGGGTTTGAGAATGTTAAATGATGGCACAGAAAAACTAGAAAAGTTAATGAAAATTGGTAAAGTGAAAGAGGATCTTTAAGGCATTGGTTACAAGGGAGAATGCTCTAAGGTGAATGAGGAGAAAAATGATATATCCAGATTTGTCCGAGAGGAAGAAATATTGAGAAAGATTCGAAGATTCATACCCACATTTCATTTTTGTGGAGTTATAGGGCACATAAGGCCGAGATGCTACAAGATGTTACAAATTATGTTTCAAAGGGGTCAAAACTGAAAATCTAGACACTCTCCATTAAATTTCCAACAGCAACCCATGTTACAGAAGCACTCTTGGGTTAGAAAAGGTGAAGTACAAGTATAAAGATGTAGTGAAGGAAAAATAAGAAAGTGTCCAGATTCACGATTAGTTACTGCTTTTGAAGAAACTGTTCAAATTGAGGATAAGTCAGTTACTTCAGATAAAGAAATCAATCAGACAATTGATGACCCAGATAATGTAACGAGAAATAAGCCCAGGTTTGAATTTCTTTGAGCGGCACAAGGATTGTGTTCTTTACATTTTTGAAGTATTTTGTTTTGTTTTAAAAAAAAGGGGTTAAAAAAAGTTTTGTCTTCTTTAGTTCTTCTTTAATTTTTATGTTGTCATTGTCGTCCCATCTTTTTAGTAGTTTTCATTGTGACTTCTATTTGACTCCACCGAAGACTCTTCAGCTCTCTTATCTGTATGGGTCTCTCTCTCGGCTATTTCTCTCTCTTTCGGGCATATCTCTTAGTGTTTTGAATGATGGCAAATTGTCATCTTGTCCTGCATATGATTCTTCCGCTGCACCTACTATTGATTTTTTTGTTTCTTTATTCGTTGAGATTGATTGTGTTGAAGGCATTCTTCGTTTTAACACTTTTGTCCTAAGGGAGAGACATCAAATTATTTTTGGTGACTGTTCAATTCAGGGGAAATTTTAAGGTATCTCTATGACTTTTAGTTTTATTTTTTGGCATCTTTTGTCCCAAGGGGGAGAAATTTAGATGATTGGATTATTATTACTATGGATGTTCTTTGGAACTTAATGTTGGATTAAGGGGGAGTTCATATGAATTATGAATTTGATATCTATATGTCAAACTGTGTGATTTAGAAGGAGCTTAGTATTTGTGACAAATATGCTAAAAAGGGGAAGATTGTTAAATATATGGTGTATATATCTACTTATTTCATTTTGGCATATTTTTATAAATTGGACTTATCAGCTTTTTTATTGTTTTGGATTAAAAAGAATTATTTGGATAATATTCTAGATAGTATGGAATCCTATCTTGAATAGATTTAGATCTTGTGAAGAATTGTGGTGTATTACGTGTGTGTGGTGCGGCAACGTAATTGCTGGAAGTTTTCCTTGTGAATTAAGCAGTTTTTGAAATATACGAAGTTTGTGGCTTTTTGTTGGTGTACCTATGGTTGATATCTAAGTGTGCAGTGTGAGTGCTTTGAGTGGTTGGTGGGTGGCTCTTCAAGAGTTGCACTGTTTATGTCACGATTATGGGAAAAGTGAGTTAGGTGTAGGTTATGTGTTGATGGTGTAGTTGTGAATCAGGTGGTTTGCGTCATTAGTGCAGTATGTGTGATTTGGATTTTTGAAAATTTAACAGAAGGTGTGTGTGTGACTCTTGCATTCCTCTATTTTGTTGGCTGAACAATTTCTGGAATTTTGGGGCTGTGAGCTTTTAGCTTTGTGAGAGTCATGTGGATGGAGAGATTAAGGTGTTGATTTTATGTTGTTGAAAAATCCATCTTAGTGTTGCGGTCTCTGTTGATTTCTTGATGAGTGACTCAAGGTTGGGTCTTTTGATTTTTTTGGAGTGTGGTTTTATTATTGATGGTATTGTGCATATCTCTATTAAAGGCTGAAGTGAATCTGCGTGTGTTGGCGTCAAAGGAGGAGTGTGTGTTAATTATATTGTTGGAAGAACACAACTGAAGCTGGATGATTTACGTGAGGGAAGAACTTTGGAACTCTTGTTTTTGATATTGTACTGTTAGAGTAGCCGTGGATCCGTTCAGCTAGTAAACAATTTCCAGATCTATTTTAGAAGAGCTGAACTGATTGAGAAGTTATCTTCTTTTCTGTCTCAAGTGTTTTTCATTTATGTTGACTTTTGTTTAATTACTTGAGTTATTTTTTATTGTTCTTTCGTTAAAAGATTGTTGAGAAAAATCCTCTGTTCAGGTTAGCACGAGGTGGTTGTATTATTGAGTGTGAAATTCTTTCATGAGAACTGAGGTTGAGAGATAGTATCAAGAGTTGAGTGGTGTCAGCTCAGTAAAGCCTTGGGTAAATCTATTGTACTTCAGTGAAAGTATTAATCTTGGTGAGGGCCCTATAGACGTAGGCAAGGTATGCCAAACATCGTTATCAAATTTCTGGTGTTATTTATTGTTTCGCTTTTGATTGTTTTTGTTTTTGTTTGTGCTAAAGACAATGATAGTTAAATTGGAAAGTTTGCGAAACTACGCACCCTACGGTTTTTCAATATTTATATTTATTAGATAAAAATTGAAATTATTTTAATTCAATTAATTTATTTTAATCTCTTATATAATATTTATTAACCAATAATTTATTTATTTATTTACTTTATTAAAATAAATAATTTAAATTTAAATTTTTATGTATAAATTAATATTTGTTTTAAATATATTTTAATCTTCAAACTAAATTTTATTTAAATATATATGTTTGAAGATTAAAATATATTTAAAAATATATCTATATATATATATTGAAGATATTTTAAATTTAATTATATTTATGAATAATTATTAAATTTAATTACAAATATTAAATAAATTTATTAAGAAAAATTAAATATTCATAATTCATATTAAAATTAATATATGAAAAAATTAAATAATTTATATTTAGTTAATAGTAAATTAGATTATAAAAGAACACTAACACAAAATAAAAATTACTTTTACGATTTCATAATTTTTTAAAATTTGAAGAAACTAAAAAGAAAAATTTAAACAAACATTTTTTTTACTAAATTGAAAACAAAAATAAAAAATAAAAATAATAAGATCGTTAGTAAGTTGCGGTGCCTTGTATCTTATGGTTTTGCTAGCATTTGTCTTAACACGTCGACCTCAAGCTTGCGGACAGAAAGTGATGGAAGTAATTTCCCTGTCAATCCCGACGTGAAGTGCACTCTCTCCGTCTTCCAAATGCATGGCAACTTCACGAGCAAAAACAGAATCTCAAAAGAAAAGAAATTAATTGTTGGTGGTCATCCATAGTCACCAGCAGTTAATTAAGACAAAAAAATAATAAAGAATAATATAATTGAGTTTATGAATTAGATGGTAATCTAGGAAATTTGGTATGCACACAAAAAATGTAAAATGGGTATAGTAGTGAAAAATAGTAATTAATAAAATAAGAATAAATATGTCAAATAATTTATAACAAGTTATCTTCCTTTTCTCCAATTTCTCACCTACACATTTAGATAAGAAAATATGTTGGACTAATTTGTTAAATTAAAAAATATTATTAATTGTATAAAAGTTAAATTAAGTATAGCTAATCAAATATCCAATTTAGATAGTGTTTCTTAAATTAGGTATAACTTTTTTATCCAAACTTCGATTAAGATAATGTAAGATTCTATGAAAATTTTAAGAAAAGTTATAAAATTTTGTATTTTTTTAATTCTTTTGAAAAAAATGTGAAGAACACTATTAAGAACATGATCATGCCTTAGCGTGTGTTCGTTAAATAAAAAGCTCTATGAAATACACAGATTGGGACAAGTATGTACACCATGTTCTTCACCTTTTTTAAAAAAAATTAAAGTCACAAAAATTTTATAAAACTTTTTAAGCTTTCTATCGCATCTTGAATCATCTCAATCAGAGTTTAAATAAGAAAGTTATGCTCAATTTAAGTAATAATGTCTAAATTGGATATTATAAAATTTAGATTGATTTGTTAAAATAAATCTACTATTATTAATTATATATAAAATAAAATTAAGAGTAATAAACTAATTTAAGATCTTATTTAGATAATACTTCTTAAATTAAGCATAGCTTTCTCATTAGAACACTGATTAAGATGATTCATATTTCTACAAAAATCTTAGGAAGAAATCCGAAACTTTTGTGTTTTGAGATTTTTGACAAAAATGTGAAGGACATGGCTGCAAATATGGTCATGCCTTAGAGTGTACTTGTTAAATAAACAACTCTACAAAGGACACACATTGTGAAACTAGCTAGGCTATATTTTTCGCCTTTTTTCCCTAAAGGATTCAAGACAAAAAATGATATGGTGATTAATTCTTATTATTTTGATTTCTAATTCCCTTTTTGTTGAGTGCAAATTGAACCTAATGGAATTACTCATCTTTTGTTATTAGGAAGTCCTGAGCATTCTTGGAGCTGATTTTGAAACAAAAAGTTGTGAAATGAACAGATATGGGAACAGGTACAAGCTGGCAGAACTGTTACTACTGACTAGGCTTGGGCACACTTAATGGACAAAGTTAGTTGGCAGCAGATGGCAAAATGAAATAGACATGGAGACCTGATGGAAAGGTTTATTTTGGGAGCTTTTAACATAATATAGAAAAAAAAACTTTATTTTTAGGGAATTACCTTAATCAGGGTATAAGACTTCTTTTAAGAATAAGATACTTTATACTTAT
>JAOTAY010000001.1:12418990-12430491 GCA_025629805.1 Erythroxylum baracoense
TGACTTTTCATACAAATTTCTAATTAATTGAATTAAATTTCCTAATTAATCATACCAATAAATACATCTCAAGATTTTAATTTTAAAATGTATTTTCTCATTAATGATATGCAAATGTATATAGCACCCTTCAATCTAAACCTGACTTAATAACTTTTAACATAAATTGTGTTAATATTTAGCTCATTATACCTAAAATATTACTTAAAACATTAAGAAGTTAGTGATGTTATGCTTTTATTTAATGACATGGTTTTATTCAAATAAAATATTAAGTGATTTAAATAAAAAGATATAAATATTTTGTAATTTAATATTCGATAAAATTAATAACTTTATTATATCATAATTATATGTTATTATAATTTAAAGTTGTTACATTATATATATATATATATTAAAAATAAAAAAGGTGAAAATTTTATAAATTTTATGAAATATGGTATGTTTATAACACTCTGAAGATGAAAAGGATTTAAAGTAAAACTTATATCAAGGTTTCAAGTAAGGATCACTTTTAACAAACTATTAATTAAAGTGACTTAGGAATGAATATTCTAATATTAGAATTTAGAAAGGAGAAAAAATTATGAATATAAATTTAGATTAATTATAATATAATGATTTTTTAAAAAAGTAAAAGAACTATTTTCAAAAGTAACAAAAATAATAATTTATAAAAACATATCAAAAGTATTTATAAAATGTGTTCTGGTTTTAATAAAATAATAGCTATTTTAAATATAATATACTATAAGTATTTGTTTTTATAACTCAATTACTTTTATATTCTTTTGGAATTGATACATTAAGATTAATAAAGTGATTAATTCACTTTAAGATTAATATAAATACATATATGCATAATGTATATATTGTCTAAATATATAAAATAAAATAAAAAAGTTTAAATTCGTTTAGATTAATCATGATATTAATTAATCTTTTTAATATGTGTAATAAAAATATAAAATTTTGCAATGATTATTTAATAATAGATATAATATGAAAAGACAATAATATTTATACAACTATAAAAGTAAAAAAATCAACAATAACTAAAAGTACAACAACTACATCATTTAAGAGTTTTGTACGTAATTTATAAAAACATTAAAAGTTTGAAAATATTATATTATAAACTTAATAAACGTATTTTTTAAATCATATTAAAAAGAAATATAATAATTTATTAAACATATAAAAATAATATTTGAAATAAATTCATTGTACTTAGATAATAACTTTTTTACATTTACATTATAATTAATTGTTATTATAAAATTACAAAATTAAAATTAAATTCTCTTGTTTGTAGGGAATAATTATGACAATATTATCATTGCTACACATTTTTAGTAAATATATATAATTTAAGAATTTTAAAAATACAACTACAACTTTTTTAAATTCTCTTTAAATAACTATATATAAAATTTTAAAAATATATTAAACGACCGAGCGGACTGAGGCTTGATGGGCTACCCGTGCCCTAGGCGGGTAGAGCCACAAACTGATTGGCTTCAGGCCACCCATGGGCCACGAGTTGTTTCATTCCGGCCCACTCACAACCCAACCCGTTGACACCCCTAATTAAGATTTGTAATAAAAACTAAAAATAGAAACATATTTAGAAACTTAATTGTCAATTGAAACATTGTTAACTAGATTTCTCGTCATGTGTTTAAATGAGATTTATATCTAGAAAACAACAAATAAAAAATGCAAAAAAACACTTGGAAATGCAGAAACACAAAACGTAGAAATGCAAACCAGAAAGTCAGAAACACAGAAACGTAAATGAGAAAATAAAAAATGCAAAAATGCAAACTAGAAAACTAAAAAACTAGAAATGCATAAACCCAAACCAAAAAACCAGAAATGCATAAACACAAACTAGAAAACCAAGAGAGAGAGAAGAGATGAGTTAGGGACTTAAGAGAGAAGAGAAGAACAAAAAACCAAGAGAAAGAGAAGAGATGAGTATGGGATGTAAGAGAGAAAATGACAGTTTCTACAGAAGATGAAGTAGAAACGAAAAAAAACTTATTGTAAAAAATTAGAAAAACATCTAATTTCTATTTTCGTGAATCTGTTATAGTTTTTAATTTTTAGAAACAACATATTGCAACAAAAACAATCAAACATGTTTTACATGATGTTTCCTTTTTTATTAAAACAACAATAAGAAAAAAAAATAAAACAGAAACAAGCACCCCCTTAATTTATAATTTTTCCCCTTTTAATGTGTGTCATTTGAAAATAAGCTCTTTACTAATTAGAAGTAAGCTCGTGTACTGCTGGACTTTTCCAGACCTTGCATATTAGCGGAATTTCTACTGGATAATTGTTATTGTTATTGTTGTTGTTGTTGAATAAAGACTATATTTCAATAGCCTAAAACATTTTAAGGAATTGGAATTTAGATGTATTAAGTCATTTGATCATTCAACATTTTTAAATTTTGGGACAATTAGAAATCGACTTCGTAACCCTTTTATTAGAAAATATTTTAAGAAGACTGCAAATTCTCCAAGCACTTCTAAAGAAACCTTATGAGAGGCATATATGTGATTATGTTTTACACACTGAAGACATTAATATTGTCTAGTTATTTCCTAACGGGAAAAAAAAGAAAAGGTTGAGAGATGAATAAGAGAAAATGGTAAAATGATAAAGAATAGATTGTATTTTAAAAAAATGACTACTGTCTTCCACTAAATAATAAATAAAAATTAATTATTATTGTGATTTACGGTCCATTATGAATTTCAAATTATTAAATAATTAAAATTTTATTATGTAATGACATTTGACCATAAATCTTTTTCTTATTTTAAATTTAAACTTTATTCAATTTTGTAATACTAATAAAAATTGTAAATTATATTAACCAATATATAAATTTTTAATTTGTTATAAAATATTATGATCTATGTCCATGTTAATATCTTTTTAATAAATCAAAATAATTTTGAAAGGAAAATATTAAAGCGCTAGCTTTTTAATATCTTTTTCTTGTTTATAAAAAAAGGACCTATAGTTTCTTTTCAATTAAAATTAAATTACTAATTATAATTAAAATCTAACTCAAGTTATAGTTACAATTTAATTTTAATAAAATCAAATATCTCGTACTTGATCTCTAAAATTTTTTAAACTTCACAGTTAAGCCTAAATTAAATTAAAATTTCTCTTTTAAAATCTTTTTTATGTGTGACCTATTAAGTTTTTAATATGATGGCAATAACTATAAATTAGAATTGGAATTAGATAGATTAAAACTCCTTTTATTCTTAATTCTCTAATTAAACAATTTATAATTATAAATCAAGATTAACATATATTAACATGTAATGACCACTCAAATATTATGAATGTCAAAGTGATTTGACTTAATTTATCTATGTATAGTTTAACAAATTTAGCAAATGTCCCAAAACATTCGTCTTTATTTGCTCATAATAAAACCCAAGTGAATTTATCGAAATCATCAACAATGACAAAAGCATAAAATTTGCCACCCAAGTTGGCAACCCTCGTTAGTCCAAATAGATCCATATGTAGTAATTGTAAAAGTCTAGTGAAAGTTACTAATTTTTTTACTTCTAAATGAGCTTTTAGTTTGTTTACCCTTTTGGCAAGCACCACAAATCTTATCTTTCTCAAATTTGACCTTTGAGAGCCTATTTACAAGTTGTTTAGAGTTTAGGTTCAATTCGAGGTCTATTGTTGCATATCCAAGTCTCCTATGCTAAATCCATGCATCTTCACTAATAAACATTAGAGACTTCATATCTTGGTTAGAAATATCATCAAGGTCAATTGTATATATACACATGATATTCCTTTAAAACATACATTATACCCTTTGTCATATAATTGACTTGCACTCAAAAAATTATGCTTCAATATGTCTACTAAGAGTATATTATCAATTATTATGTAGTCTTTCTTACCAATGTCAATTATCTTACCTTTGGCATTATCTCCAAGGATCAAGAATCCTCCATCTTTGTGTCTAAGAGTTGAAAATTAAGATGCATCATTGGTCATATGCCTTAAGCATCCACTATTTATGTACCATTTTTTCCTCTTTTTCTTAGAGACCTATGAAAACAATTCATTAATGCATTTTATGTACTCAAATGAGCTTAGCTTTGTCGTTGTTAGTCTCATTTTTCTTCTCAACCAACTTCCTTCACATTTTGTTTATGATCTTTGTTTTGAAAAACAAAGTGTATCAATGTTTCTATATTTACCATAAAAGTAGAAGATCATGTCATATGATTTGGTAGTAAAATGATGATTACTATAACTTTGATGCATGTTTGCTTTCCTTGCTCTTTTATGTGCAGATGAGTTATGGGAACTTGTTTTTTGTGCAATTGATTTGAATGCTTTCTTAGATAATGCAAAATACTAGCATAATTGTATGTATAAGATATGTCTCTCATTATAGTGATGCTTATGTGGAGTGTGAACATGTGTCATATAGTTATGTTTGATGTAAGGTCTAGTATGATAAGTGGGTGATTGCACATTATCATGTGCTTCGTATAAAAGTTATGCCTATTCTTTCCTTGAGAGTATCAAATTCTTGATCTACTTTGTAAATGATACAAGCAAGCGTGAGGTTTGCTCTTAATGAAAGTTCTAGTAGATATGTTGCGTGTGTGCTTATATGTAGAAGCTTCATATTCATTTGTCATTCTAGGCATTGGTTCTTCACTATATAAATACTTTACTTTGATAAAAGGGTTTTAGTGTTGGAAGCATTCTCATGACTATATCCAATTTCATGCCTATTGTTGAAACTCTTTTGGGCTCCTAACATGTTTTCTATTTTCTCATTTCCTTTAGTGAATTTGAACAAGAAGTTCTTAAAAGAATCAACTTCCTTTTTCAATTCATAATTTCATGCTTTAAAGTGTCTAACTCATGATTATCTACTATGGTTGCACCTTTAGAATTTTTGATGCTATATAGTTCACTTTTTATTTTTTTTCATTTTCACTCATACATGTAGTTGGATTCTTTTGAGCTTCTTAGAGTTTAAAGGATAAAATTTTCTTTTTCATACTTATGATTTGAAGACTTTTGCCATAAAACATATGTGAGCTACATATTCTTCCTAATGTTAGCTTTTGAAGTCATTTATATCATCCCAGGTCGAGGCCTTGAGTGCCTTCTTGTTACCTTTGTCCTTCTTCTCCTTCTTGTCATTTATTTCCATATTTATCACTTTCCTTAAAAAGAAGACATGGAAACTTCACATGTCCAAGTTTCCTACATTCAAAGCAAATAATATTATTTGATTTATATTTTAAGTCCATCTTACCACTTTTGCAGTAAAGTTCTTTTTTAAGAATTTCTTGAATTTTCTTACGATTAGAGCAATATCTTCTTCATTGCTTCCACTAGATGATGTATCTTCCTCATCACTTGATTCTTCTTTGAGGCTTTGAATGCTAAATTATTTTTCCTTGAAAGTGTTTCTTCTTGGGTCTCTTTAAATCTCATTTCTTATGTAAAAAGAGATCCAATAAACTCCTCTAATGGTAGAGTTTTAAGGTCCTTTGTTTCTTATATAGCTACCACTTTAGCTTACTATGCTTTTGGTAATGACCTAAGTAACTTTCTTACCATTTCAACAGTAGCGTAGGTTTTACCTAGACCTTTGAGCACATTGACAATATCAATAAATCTATTATATGTGCAAAAGATGCTTTCATCATGTTTCATTTAGAACACTTTATATTAATGAGTCAGCATGCTAACCTTGCTTTCTTTAACTTGATTTGTTCCTTCATATTTAATTTCTAATGTATGCCAAATTTTGTGAGTTGCTTTGCATAATAGATACTCTATTGAATTCATTTCTTCCTAGTGCACAAAACAAGATGTGGAAAACTTTATTATTTAAGGAGATTAATTTTTTGTCTTAAGGATCTCATTCTTCTTTCAACATAGGAATTTTTTTGCCATTTATAATTTTAGTGGGATATATAAACCACTTGAACCATTTTCATATAAATCTACATATTCATCAATTAAGAAAAAAATCATTCTTGTTTTCCAATAAAGTTAGTCATTTCTATAAAAAAAAAGGACTCTACTAATATTTTGATCCTCTTGGTTAAAGGATGATGAAGATGTTCCTTAAGTATTCCATTATGATCTCTTCTATAAAATTTCGTTAGACTCTGATACCACTTGTTATTCTCTAATAGCACCCAAGAGGGACGAGGGTTGAATTGGGTGAAATCAAGATTTTGACTTATGTTTAATACTTCTAAGAAAAATGTCACAAATTATCACAATAACAAAAATAAAGACAAATAAATTAAATCATAAGACAAAGATTAAGGGAACGGAAACGCAAACCAATTTATAGTGGTTTGATAAACAATCTTTGTCAACATCCACTTCCAAGAGTCGTCTTAGATTTTCACGATAAATCTTCTTTTAAGGGTAAGAATGCCCTTTGTACGATATTTTATTTTGGTAAAGAGGAACCCCAAATCACATTTGATAACCCCCATATAATAATCTTAAATCCAAGAACCAACCTATAACTAAAAAATTGCTCACTTTGATGTTATGATAATCATAGAAGGCTCACTTACTCAAAATGAGATAATAAATGCTCAAATGATTGAAAAATACTTAGAAATGGATGTATAAAACACTTAAAAGCTTCTTTTTGCTGAAAATAATGAGAAAACACCAATTTATAGTGTCTTAGGACCCAAAATAGTCGTTGGAGCCAAAAACTAGTTGTTATAATGACTATATTTAATGTATTTGTCAACTAGTGTAGCATACTGGTCGACCAGTATACATTAAAGAACTAAATTCACAAGCTGTTAAAAAATTGGTTTATCAACACGACACATTAGTCGAGCAACACATCAACCAATGTTGCTATAAACTCTAAATACATCAAATTTAACAACTTAACCTTATATTGATTAACCACTAACTCATATAGGTCAACCAATCACCCTATAAACATGATTTTAACAACTTCAAATACTCAAAAACAATTTCTTTAATCTAATTATGATTAAAATACTTCTCAAAATATTTCTTAAATACTATTTGAAAAAATGAGGTTTTATATTAAAATCAAAAACTTAAATGTCTCTTGATAAATGTAGAGATTTATGAACAAAAAAATGAAATGTTTATGCATGATAAGCCTCTTAGATTATTAAAGTTAATCAAGATGAGCTTATAATAAGTAATACATTAAATAATCTCGGTGTATCTTGATCTATTTCTTGACTTGATCCTTATCTTGTAGATTGTAAAATAGGCATTGTATTTTCCAAAAAACTTTATGACATGTGAGATGCATGTTTGAATTTCAATAAACAAAAAAAATCCTAAAGTAATTATAACTTATTCAATAGTAAGGAAATCCATGCAACTAGTTTTTAGGCCTTAAACTTATTAAATCAATGACAATCAAACATCTTTAATCAAGTTAAACAATTAAAGGAAGCTCTGATATCACTATTTAGAAATCAATCATGATCAAATCACAGGCATAACAAAAAATAATTTTTAGAAATTTTCAATTTGATATCTTTAATTGAATAACTTGAAAAACACAATTATAAATAAAAGTTGAAATATACCTGATTTAAGATCCTACAAAAATTTTCTTCTCTGGTTGTCAACCACAAATTTTTCACATGTTCAACCTTTTAATGGTATTTAGAAAGTAAAAAAGACACTCAAAATAATTTTGAGAGAAAGATAGAAGTGCTAATTCTCTAATGTCTTTTTTTTCCTATTTATAAAAACAGATTCTATAGTTTCGTTCCATTTAAAACTAACTACTAATTATCATCAAAGTCTAACTCTAATTATAATTATGATTTAATTTTAATAAAATCAAAGATCTCATATCTGGTCTTTGAAATTTCTTGAACTTCACAATTAAGTCAAATTTAATTTAAACTAATTTTCTGTTTTGAACATCTCTTTATGTGTAACTCAAAAATTTTATAATTTATCTTTAACTTTTCAATTAAAAATTTATAATTATAAACAAAGATTTAAATATAGTAATATTAATGACTTTTAAAATATTAAGAATGTCAAAGTAGTTTCATTTAACCTATCCATGCATGGTTATAATATATAATTTAATCCTTTTGGTATCTAATGTTCTAATTAATCTATCCATATACGGTTATAATATATAATTTAATCCTTTTAGTATCTAATAATCTAGTTAGATATAGAGAATGAAATTAGTATATACTATATTTAAGTTCAATCATGTTCGTTCTTGTAAATTAGTAATTGATTTATAATTGATATTTAAAAATAACTTTGTAAATGTTAATTTATTCTGGCTAAAAAGTTTCCTTAAATTACCACTAATAAAAAAATAGTGAAATATTCTCCCTAATTACTTTAGAGTAAATTAAATCCTTTTTTGGACTTATTTAGCTATCTCCACATAGTTCCTACTATATTCAAGTACTACAAATTGAGCTACTCTAAATAGAATATGTTATAAGTAGCATCAAAGCACAGTAACTCTTATATAAGATGTCCTAATAACCTCAAGTCTAAAGATTAATTATACATTTATAATAATAAGGAAATCCACATAAGCACAAGTAATATTTCATTTGAGATCTTTATAATCAGACCAGTTTAATGAACTGATTCTCCAATAAGCACCCATATATTTGTTTAAGTATCTTTATACTTTAATATATAAGATTGACTACTTTTTTCATAAGAAGAAAACACTGTGTACTAGTTTTCCTGCTTTATTTATGTTACACCCTCTATACGGAACCTACAACCACCCACACACATGGTACCTAAATTCCTATACATACATTCATGACTATAATTCTATTCAATGTTGTACATATACATATTACAAAATTTCATATCATTTAACATTATCTATTAGTTAAGGAGAAAGTGTGTAGAGAATTGTATTTCTGAACCGTGCTTTACAATGGCAGCTTTACAAATATATATATATATATATATAAAGGAAACATAAGATTCCTACAAATGTCCTTAACTAATATATTTCTGAACCATGCTTTACATTGGAAGCTTTACAAATATACATATATAGAGAATTTAAGCTAAGAAAGGAAATATAAGATTCCTACAACTGTCCCTATAATCTTGCCTATAATAAATACAAATATTCCTATAATCTGTGCAAATCACTAAGATTCAGGATAGTGATTTAGGTGGTCAAACCCTAAATCACGTTAACAATATCATTTAAAAGTAATATTATATCATTTCATTTATACGGTAATCTAAAAGAGTGCAACTTAAAATTCTTAATTACAAACTTTTAAGAGACTAAAATTTCCTTCATTACATATACAACCATTCTTTAATCAAATGACATGTCCAAAGGTACTCTTACTTCTAACGGTTGGCCTTGGTCCCTATAGATAATCCCTGTGCCTTACTCCTATTACTTGGACATACACGAATTAACACCCGTGCTAAGCTTGAAAGTTTAGTGGGGAAACATTTAGTTTGGATGACCACTCACAACAATCATCCGCCAAGCATGCACACATTCATGAATATCAAAACTAATGTAAACAATGATGACATAATTAAGTAAAGTACATAATGCAAATACGCTTCAATAAATTATCTATATGTCTTAAATTCACATTTATAAGCCAAATATTGATTTCAAAAGTTCATCAATACAAATTATTCATGTTGTCATATTGTATCTCTTAAATTGTTTAATTTCCTTTTTATGTTTGGCATGCACATTCTTGTGGGTGTAGATAACGAGAGCTATGGATATTCAAAGATATCAAACTGTGGATACTCGAAGGCAACGAACTATAGATACTCAAAGGTATCGAACTATAGATACTCAAAGGTATTGAAGAGGTATCGAACTATGGATACATTATGGCTCGAAATAAAGACACCAATGGTGTCAAATTATAACAGCTGTGCTGTAACCTTATGGGCATACCTATCTATCCATCACTAAGACAATAAAGCAGGCACTATAATATTTCCTTTAATCATTTGCCAATTTCATAATTAATATATTGACAAATCATACGATATTCACTTGAAAGCATAAATTTTGTTTTGAAGTTCATACATGCAAGTCATTAATTCTGACCATTAGAATAGTATTCAAATCACAAGTACTCGTATGAATTATTTTGTACATGTTTTATTCAGTTATGTTTCTTGAGGTACATTCACATATTCCAGTGTATAAATTCCTGTACTTCATTTAAATATAAAATATGTTAAATTGTACTTAATTATCTTCACAAAATTAGTATGTGAACGTGTATAGTCATACTACACATATATAAGCAATAAATATGCATATAAATCATCCATGTACATGTAAATTTTCTTTAGTATGCATTATGTTCAATCTTAAACTCCAATGTTTAGTCACCCAATTCACATATGGTAAGTCATATTTCATTTATTTCTAGGTATATGCAAAGTTCCATAAACATTATGAGTCAGCTAAAAAAATACAGAAGCAAAAAACTCAAATAGTGTAATTTGGGCTAAGCCTATGGTGGGTCTAAAGATAGGCAAACAAATTACACGATAGTCTCCATTTGTTCTACAATTTTCACATAACAAACATTCAATTCAGGCTTTGAGGTATTCTAAACATTTGTCTTCCTATATCTCTAGTTTCCATAACACTAAAACTTAGACCATTTTGACTTCTAAACTATGAGATATGCACCAAACATCATAAGAAGCTCTAATACAGAGGCAGCATCAGGTCACCATTTTCGATCTTAATTTCAAGTGTCATAAAGCTATAATTAAATCTAGGTCTCTTCTAGAGATTTTTAGTTATGTCTTAAATTTCATCTTTAATTTGAATATCCAAATTTGGAGGTCTATAGGCCGAGTTATGGCCAGAACAATGGGGCTGGTTTAAGTGAATCGAGAACATAAGATAGCAG
The DNA here is from genome assembly GCA_025629805.1 of Erythroxylum baracoense. Lineage (NCBI taxonomy): Eukaryota > Viridiplantae > Streptophyta > Magnoliopsida > Malpighiales > Erythroxylaceae > Erythroxylum > Erythroxylum baracoense. The sequence continues at coordinate 12,429,976 of JAOTAY010000001.1, forward strand.
TAGCAACAACAACAATAACAACAATAACAACAATAACAACAACAACACCTAGTATAAATCACGCTGAGGCACAGGATTTAAGGAGGTCTAGTAGTACACATCCTTACTCCTAACTCGTAGAGAGATTGTTTTCAAAATGACCCACATGAATGAAAAAATAAAATAAATAAAAATAAAATATATATGTATTATATATATAATAAATAATAAATAATAAGGAAATCTTATTAGTGAAAAATATTAATTAAAAATGATATATATATATATATATATATATAATGGTTAAAAAATAGTGGTGATAGTAGAGATATAACAACAACAACAACAATAAGAACGAGAATGAGAACGAGAACTAAAAGAAAAGTAACGCTAATACTAATACTAATACTGTAACACTCACATAATACCCCCTGGAGGATATGTGGATGCCACACAAGAAAGTACAAACAAACAAAAAACATTTTACACATGCATTTCAGAATCTCAAATCAACCATACAGTTCTTAACATATCATT
>JAOTAY010000001.1:12447311-12457906 GCA_025629805.1 Erythroxylum baracoense
GTGCATATATGAATGCATGAACATAGCAAAACACTTTAAACACTCCAATCCCGTTCCAAATTACTAAATTACCCTTCTCATAGGTGAGGGGAAGTTACATGTTGAGACTTGGTGGATTATGATGAATGAGTAGATGAGGAAGAGTTGTGTGGTGAAAGTGAAGGATTTGTATATGGGGAAGATACAATGTAATTATGAGCCTGTTGTGTTGATTAGATTTGTAAGATGGACCTATAGAAGAAATATCAAGAAACAAAGATATGGTAGCATCAGAATAAAATTGTTGTGGAGGTTTGTTGACTCGAAATGTTGAGAGTATGCAAAGTATTTTATATTCCTAAAATGTTACATGTCGAGACATTCAAAATCTTTGTGATTGAGGATTCCAACATCTATATCCTTTGTGTTTTATGTCATACCTAAGACAATAGCATAAACATGCCCTTGGTTCTAGGTTGGTATGCTCATGAGGTTACAAAAGAACAAAACATGCACATTTGAAAACTTTTAAAGACTCGTAATCAGGAGCACAATTAAATAAACTCGTAAGAGAGATGTTACCTATGATAGGAGAAGGAATATGATTGATAATATAGATAGTAGTGAGAGCCACTTCACCCTAAAAGGTTTTAGGACAAGAAGAGGATAAAAGAAGGGCTCGAATAGTGTTAAGAATTTGTCTATGTTTGCGTTTGGTCCGACCATTTTGTTGAGATATATTTAGACAAGATCTTTGAATGAAGGTCCTTTGTTGAGCAAGAAAGTTAGTGAACTTTGTATCTTTATTTTCCATGACATTGTTAGTGCAAAATATTTTAATCTTGCAAAAAAACTAAGTTTGAATCATATTAACAAAGTAAGAGTAAATAGAGAATAGTTCAAATCTACGTGGCATTAGGTATATCCATGTATAGTAAGAAAAATCTTCGAGAAAGATAACATAATATCTCAGACCACCCATAGTTTTATGAGGTGCAAGACCCCAAATATTATAGTGAATTAAATCAAAAGGTGCTAAAGAAATAGTGTCATTAAGAGAAAATGGTAATGAATGACTTTTAGATATTGACAAGAGACATATTTAAAACGTTCAATCTTAATAGAGCTTATATTTAGGGGTGGCAATAGCCCCAGCCAGGTACAGCCTAAGCCCAGCTCGATAACTTCCATTGAAGCTTGAGGTAACCTAGATCAAGCATGGGTCTGATTCTGCCTGACCTGACCTGACCTTTTTTATTTTTTATTTAATAAAAATAAAAGTGGCATCGTTTATTGCAAAATAATGTCATTTTTTGCAATATTTATCATGTGTTTTGCCAGCTGGGCCTATACAACCCAAGCCCAGCATGACTCGAGGCCCAATCATCGCAGACTTGACCTATTGACCTCAGGCAGGGCCGAGGAGGGATGAACCGGGCCCAATTGTCATCTCTACCTAGAGTACCACTAGGGATTAAAGATTATAATATAGAAGTAGACCCAATTTATAGTCATGTATAAGAAGTGACAACACCAATATCAAACTTGGAGAGAAGACTTAAGGAAGTAAGCTAAAAAACTATCCACCCTTATGCCCTTTTCCAAGGATCTCGCTCATTTGTGGATCCTACACAATACAACAACGGCTCGAAAAAGGATAAGTTAACATCAAGTTCACATAATTGTCTAATAGAAATAAGATTCAAAGGAAGTTTGGGAACAAGAAAGGTTTCAGGTAAGGATAATTTGGATGTGTGGACAGTACCTATACATTATACTTGCATATTAGAGTTAATAGCAGTATGAACAATGTGTGAAATAGAAGGTGCTATTAACAATTGAAGAATAGAGGAATCAGAGGTCATATGATTACAACTAAAATAATCAAGATACCAAAAAGTTGAAGTACCTTAAGTGACAGACAGGGCAAAGGATGGTACAATACTAAAGTTTGGTTGGAGTTGTTAAAAAAGAATGTAAAGATCTTTTAAAGAGAATTTGGGAAAGTTGCTCTCTATTAGACGCTCAGTGGCAACAATAGTAGTTGAAGCAGGCTGAGAGGACTTGGAGGAGTTAACTTGTCTAGAGTTTTGTTTGAGCTGTTTTCTACACTTTGAGATGTGATGCCCAAAATTTTTGTAGTAGCTACATGATCCCTTATAGAACTTCTTATCCGAGTTTTGAGAAGTTTGTTGAGAAAAGGCATGAGTTGCAAGAACAATATCAACAAATGGGATAGACTTTTGTATGCAAAGTGTGTTGAGGCAGCTTTCTTACGTAATGAGCTCCTTAATGATAATGTTTAGGTTAGGTAGAGATCCTCAATGAAGAAGAGAGCTATAAATGGCTTCAAACTCATCCCTGAGAGATATCAACAAATGTTAGATATGTTGTTGATCACAAAGATTTGTATAAATATTAGCAGCATCTAGATTGGATCATGGAATATCACCAAGTGTTATTTGATCCGAAAGTTCTTACAATTCAGACATGTAATTATGTATTATATATCCAGGTTGTTGCTGCATTCGATGAAGTCTTCTATACAACTAAAATCGATTGACATCATTAGATATAAAGTAAACATTTTTCAAAAAATTCCATACCTCCTATACAGTGTGAAAGCGTCGAAAATCAAGTTTGATGGCTTTAACACATATGTTCCTAAACCATGTTAATATTTGATGATTCATTCCGTCCTAGGATACTAAATGTTTTGTGAAAACATCTATATCTTTATCTATGTTTTATGTTAGTTTGGGTATTTCTCTAGTAACAATATGGCAAAGACGTCTCTATTTAGGAAAATTGCACAATTTTTTAATCCACAATAATAGTTTGAACCATCAAAGGTGATATTGATAGTTAGGAATATATTGGGTAAGTTTAAAGGCATCCATAATGAACAATGGTAGAAAACTTGTTTCTAACGTTGAAATTTGACAATTTTGACCATAAAAATGGATTCAAATGTCAAAAAACCTTAGGAACTAGTCTGTTTCGCAAAGAAACCAAAGGAGATAGGGTTGAACTGGATAGCCAAAGTGTTAGTTAACTGTGTTTGAATCAAACTGGATCAATGTACTGAATCGAACAGATCCAATAGTCTGAACTGAACCAGAGAGGGACAGATGGTGATACGTAGACAAATTAGCAGAAGACACTAGGCGATCAATTAGGATGATGATGTGGCATGTTATGATGATGTGTCATATGCTTAGTTAACGTGGCTAATGAAATGTTTGCTGATATGTACGATTTTGTTACTAACGTGGCCTTGACATGGTGCCTATATAGATGCTGATGTGGATGCTAATGTGGCCAAAAGATTGTTTTGCGTCTTCTTTGTCATTTTGGAAGAAACGACATTGTTTCACTGGTTCAGAAACGACGTCGTTTAGCCTTTCTTCTTCCTTCAGACACCTACAACTAGGGTTTTGAAATCCGGTAGCTTTTCCTGGTAGGTGATGGCATATGAGCAGGTTTACAGAGAAAGAATTTTTTATCCCGTTGTAATCTACTCAAGAAGAGGAACAATTTGGTATATGGAAAATTATTTTATGAATAGATTTAGAAATCGACAATATAAAAGTAGAAAGCTGTAAGAAAAAAATGAAGAAAGCTCCAGAATTTGGACTCCTTTTATTACAAAGGAGACTCTTACATATGTAAAAAGTGAAAGAAGAAAAGTTTTCTATATTTCATGTGTATAATTCAATGTATAAGGAGGTATTTACATACAATTTGTCTAACTAAATATCTCTAATTTTATACCATACAATCATATCGTATTAAAGATAAAATCAAGGATAATGATAAGATCATTTATTATATCGTATTAAAGTCAATCTTATAATAATAAGATCAAGGATAAGATAAGGTTACATCTTATCTTATTGTTATTATTGTTAACAATCATTCAGCTTTTTAAAGCCAATTTTGTACATTTTATTACAGTCAGATGCCAATTTGGTACATTTTATTGCATTCAGATGGAATAAAATCGGAAGAACATTCAAAATTATGAGCCTGCAGTATGGAACAGAATTCAAGGAAGTTTTCTTCCTTGCGTACTATTGGATAAAATAGCCCAATAAGTGAAGTGTCCATAGTGAAAACAAGTTTTGGAGATAATCACAAGGTACAGAGGTTTGGATGGATATCTTGTCCACAAGCAAAAAAATAGCAGAAAATTATGCCTTCAATTCTTGAGACTTTATACTTTTAATTCCCGGACAAGGAAAAGATGGTGGATCAATGTACAAACTTGTGTTTACTAACGAGTTTTGTATAAAGTATAGGGATAAGGGGAGTTCACAAGGACCATAGTTCAACAAGACTTGATCCCAAATGTGAACGGTGTCATCATCTCAGATAACAAGGGGGTACACTGTCATCAACAACGTGAATAGGCTTACAATAGTAGAATAAACTAAGATACCAATAATTCAAATGCAACCCCACCACCTTAGTTTAATTTGTCATAGAAGCAGAAGGTAAAAGCCAAACCCAATATAGCAAGGGGAACCAAAAACTGAGAAGCTTGACAATATATTCGAAAGTCTTATCCTAATTGTTGAGCTACTGCTCCGAAGGTGTATATGCAGGCTTAGTTTGGGAGAGCGATGACGGTTGACAACTTGCTGAAATCAACCAGCTGAAAGTACTTATGTGTTTGGGATTACTGTTTTGGTAACTGCTGAAACGTGAAAATAAGTATTTGGCAAGTGCGGTTGTGGTTGCTGAAAATAGATAAAATGACTAAAAAACCTATTGATTTAACAAACTATTAATTGTTGTATAAATAACTAAAAAATATATTATTAGTCATATAAATTTAAAATTATAAATAAGAAAATATAAATAAAATAAATTTAGTAAATAAAATATTTTATTAAAATATATTATTAGTCATATTAATTAAGAATATAATGGAAAATAATACTAGTAGTGAATGTTATTAATGAAAAGTAAAATTTCCACCGTAGAAGCAGTTTCCTACCACAACTCTCTTTCTGCTTATTAATTTCTACGGTGGCACCGCAATTTTCTCCAACCTCCAGTTGTTCATTATAGATCCAAACATGTGACTGCGTATGAAAACTGCAGTGAATAAGTATTTATTCCCACTGCACCGCAGTTTCAAACGCAGCCAAAGTCTAGATGTTCTGGACCCTTTATAGTTAAGAGAGTTTTTCCTTATGGCGCCATAGAGATAACCCATTAAAAAATGGTACATTTAAGGTAAATGTCCATTGGTTAAAGTATTAACTTGAAGGGGATTTTGACAAGCATTCTATAAAGGAGTTTAATCTCCAAACTAAAGATCTGGATTAACTTGAATTGAGAAAATCAAATTAATGATGTTAAACAATAACTTTTAGGAGGCAACTCAAGCTTTTATTGGAAATTTTGTTTCAATTAGTTTTATTATAAGTTTTTAGGTTTTTTTCCATAGTTTCATTTATCCCTATGTTAACTTTATAGTTTAGTATATAACTTTTGCTTGGTTTATGGTTATATAGTGTTACTTTTTGTCTTTCATACCTTGGATTATATTGTGGAATTTTCGTTTAGAAGGACAGTGGAAATTTAGCCAAGTAAAAAAGTTGTAAGGAGTTATATGCCCATCAATATGCTTGTGTTGATGGTCGTGTTCCTTTACCCGCCTATGATAAGTAGAAACTTAACTATGTTACACGTAAAGACAAGGTGCCAAAAGGTTATAAAAAGATATATGGGTACCAACGTACACATGTTACTAAAAAAGAAATGTAAGTTACCTACATGCCCACTAACATGCCTATGTTACCAAAACTAGGAAAGTTTTTTAGAAAGACACATAGCCATAAACATGCCCATGTTTGTGATTGTGTTGAATTTTGTCTTCTTTTCCTTGTTTTGCAAAAAGTTATAGAAAGATAGGCATCTATTAACACACCCATGTTAGCGGTCATGTAGATTTCAAGTGTTTTAATTTAGTGTCAACATGGGTGTATTAAGACTTATCTTGTTTTTGTTTTAACATAGTCCAGATAAATGCCTGTGTTCTAGCCCATGTTCAAACAAGTCATAACACTTCTTTTGAACAAACCCATGCTAAATCCCAACAAACTAATGTTAAAGCCTGATAGGCTTGTATTCTTTAAATATTAAAGCCTAAAATGTTCAACATGAGGTAGTTACACGCCCGGGTTGGTACCTATGCTGAGCAAAATTTTTTAAAATTTCTTCCTACCACTCATTAACACTTTTTCACTTTCCATTTTATTTCTCTTCTCTGAACGATGCTCCCCACTTCCCCCTTTTGCGAAAAATTACCCTTCAACTTATTTTTCTTAAAATTTCAAAAATTGAAGGTTTGTTTATGCTTTATTTCTATTATTATTGAGTTATTGAATAATTTTTAGGAAAAATAGGTGCAAGAATCACTGCTATGGGTTTTCTGAAGTTATTTGGGATTACCTATGTGATTAAGGGAGTTTAAAGGGTTCAATTAAATTTGTTTAGGTTATTTTACATATTGAATTCAAATTTTTTAAGGATTTTTTAGTTATTTGGGAAAATTTCATATGAAATTGAATCTTTAGGGGGCTGTTGAATGATTTTTATGAATTTAATTATGCAATTATTTATGTTTTTTATTAATTGTTTATTTCAATGGAGCAAAGAAATAAGCTTAACATAGCTCAAGAAGTATCAAATTTTCTCCTGGTATATATAACTTAAGTAAGGAACCAAACGAGATCTTAAAGTTACCACCTCTGGATAATGCCTTATTATGGGTACACAAGGCTGATAATACCATAAATAGTAACTTGATGGAAAAAGACATAGAAGAGAATGCCATTGAAGTTAAACTAGGAGCTTAACGTGAAGCAAGTACTATTAGTAAACAGAGACTAAGAAGAAAATCCAAGAAGAAAGGGCATCTTGCACTTCATTCCTCTCCATTATTTTATCATAGAATGTTAAGGGCAAGAATTAACATAAGAAAAGTAGATAATCAAAGATTATATGGATTCTAAAAGGTTATCTATTGTAGGTCTCTTAAACAAAAAGATCAAGCTTAGTAAGCTTTAACACTGCATGAGGATATTTAGTAAGAATTAGAAGATAATTTATATTCACCAATTGTGTCATTATAGTAGGTTATGATCCTAACAAAGTTAAAGTCCTCCAATAGTTGGCTTTTAATCAGTTTATTCATTTAATGGTCAGTATGGAAGCTGACAGTATGGAGATAACTTTTGTATATGCTTATATATGCTACCAATGATGAATTTCAAAGAAATTTACTATGGAATGATTTAAAATCATTAGGGAAATCTATTAATAAGCGATGGTTAGTAGCTTAGGAGTTTAATTACATCCTATATTCATAAGATTCTAAGAGAGAAAGACTATGTAGTAGAAGAAGGAATGACAATATGCTAAATTGCTTATGCTCTATTTAGTTTAGACTTAAACTTTAATGGAGCTAATATATATGGAACATTAGACAGAATAATAGGTGGTTGATTGTAACAAAATTAGATCATGCATTAGTGAATCCATTACTACTTTCAAAATACAAATCCGATATAACTCACTTTAACCATCTTTTTGCTCTGATCATACTCCTATCGAGTTAATTTTAGGAACAAATATTACCCTAATGAAATTATTTTTAAGATGCAATAACTTCTTAACCAATATTGAGGGCTTTAAGGTTGCAGTAGTAAGAGGCTTAAAGATTCAAGTAAACGGTTATAAATCATTTAAAATTGTGATTTAATTTTTAAATGTCAAATTGAAGCTCAAAACTTGAACTTTAATAGGATCAAGAACATTTAATTTACAATCTTGAAAGCCAGAGAATCCTTAACTCTTATCTAATCTTAGACCTATCTCTTTCCTATAAATTCCTCTCTTAATTCAAGGAAGAGCAAGCTCTTGATGCATACTCACAAGAATTAGATAATCATCACTCTTTGCTAAAATAAATGGTTAAAGTGAATTGGCTTAAAGAAGGAGATAAAAACAATAAGGATGGTTTAACTGTAAAAAGAAATTCAGATATCAAAGAATTAATTTTAGATGAAATCAATGGGAACCTCTACTTAAGTTAGCTTTATTGTGTAAGAACTTAGATCTTTCACTCATAATTCACTTTCCTAAGATCAAAAGGAATCTCTTACTATAATTTTATTGCTTTGAATGTTAAATAAGTATTGTTTAGCCTTAATCTCAATAAGACTTAAAGTCTAAATGTCTTCATTGCCTTCTTCTTTCATAGAACTTATCATTTGATATTAAATATGTTCAACAATATGACCTTGGAACTTTTCTCGTTAAACTTTATGTTTAAGGAATTAAACTAGAAATTTGTGGGCCCTACTCCCAGAAGACATAACTCTATTTCCTTGAATAATAATAGGTCCATTTTATAATGGAATGTCATTTATAAATTTAATTTAAAATGCTAGCTAATAGCTTTAAAGATACATTGGAAAGTCTCGTTAATATAATCGAAGGCGAACTTATAAAGGTAAAAGCATTGGAAACAACTTCTAGTTCAAGAACTTTTCAAGGGATACAAAAGTAAGAAATTGTTAAGGAGTTGCTCCATAAAGATAGCTTCAACAATGCTTTCTATTCAATTAAAGGGATATTCATATTGAAATCTCTATTTACATTTGGTTTCCCCAATCAGTTTGTTATATGGATGATCTAAAGTTGTATATACACAAGTTTCTTCTTTATTTTGGTCAATGGGATCCCACTTACTCTTTTTTTAAGGAGCTAAATGACTATGTCAAAGAGATCATATCTCTCCTTACCTATTCTCATTATACATAGAAGTACTGATAGTAGCACATTATAATGCTATGCAAAATAAACTAAACCTACTACTATAACAGTGCTGAGTCTAGGTCGATACCACATGGAGTGTTTTGTTAGATTTTTAAATGAAATTAATCAGTGTTTAGGTTATGGAGGGTTTTTTTGGTTTGAAATAAGAAAATAAAAATGAAACTAAGCTAATGAAAACAACTTAAAGAAAACATGCAAAAATGATGAAACTGATGAAATCGTTAGGGATCCGGTTCTTTAGTTCAATCTCAGCCTACACCCAATTAGATATACTTCATTGATTTGTTTTTATTTTACCTCTCCTTGAAATATTGGTCGTAGATTAACAGCAGGCTTTGTTAACCCCAGTTTTCCCTTACGTTGTGTTTAATTAAGAGACACTTATTAATTAAACCTAGTCACTAAATAACCTAGGATACGATCTCTAAATTTAATTAGACAACCGATTGTGAATTAGGAAAACAAACCAATCTAAGTAACAACCATATATGCTCAGGTTATTCAACCTAAGTTATGTTATCTCTAATGATTACGAACCATTAGTCACTACAAACGAATCTCAACATAACAATTACGGATTATATTGAAATTCTAACTATGGGTTCATACATAAACATTCAAACTATACGATAATATGATCATTCATATACAAAACCTAAATCTATATGTATAGGATAACACAATCAATCTATAAGAAGAGAAAGAACAACAAACTCAGTGAGGAATACATTTAATCGGGTTTGTCAATGTCGATGTCATCTACAAACTAGCGTCAAGAAGTTAGCTCTTTATGGGTCTCTTAAGGTTAAGAACTTTGCTCCTTCTTCTCATCTTCTCTCAAAGCTCCCGCTTTCTCCAAGCTGAAAACACCAAAAACTTTCATAACCCTTACTCGTCACCAATACGTTGCTTTTATATGAAAAAATAGGGGACTTTAATCTAATACGATTACGATTTATTTCAATGGAATGGGAAAAAGTCCAGAATCTCGAAATAGTATAATCAAGATTTCTTGCATCTATAGAATAACTTCCAGATTTGAATTGAGGGCTTATACCTTATAATATAAGACTTATTTGATCTTATCAACTGTTATAATTTTTTTCTCAAATAAAAAAATATTATTGTCAGCAGAACCGATTGTGGCACCGCCCGAGGGATTTCTGTCAGTCCATAAAATGGGATGACATGGGAAAGAATTTTTATCGAAACATTAATAGGTGCTATCGTACAGCTTTGTACCGGCTAAGTTCACGAGTTGGAGATAAGCGAACTCGAACCGCTGACATCTGCCACAGGGTAAACCATCGTCTCTTGGCCCCCCAATTGATTCTACCATAGAGGCCAATGATAGATAACAGAAAAAAAAAGAAGTATTGCTTAAAACATTACTTCTTTCCATCATGTATTTTGGTAAGGTGGCATTGTGTCACACCTGTAACTTGGTGTTTCACGAGTGTGACACACCTTCTCACAGCTGTGAGACACCTTGCCACATCTGTGAGGATGGAGAAAGAAGAAGACAAAAAGAATAAGGAGAAAGGAGTCACAACTATGCCATTAACTTGTCACAACTGTGAGTCAATACTCATGGCTGTGACAAGTTAATGGCATAGTCATGACTCCTTTCTCCTTATTCCTTTTGTCTTCTTCTTTCTCCATCCTTTATCTTCTTTGTATTTGCAACATATGTCTTATCATTCTTGGCTTTTTCTTGTCTTCTCTTGCTTTTAATCTTCTTCTTCTTGCTTTATGAAGAC
>JAOTAY010000001.1:12458006-12470353 GCA_025629805.1 Erythroxylum baracoense
TAACTAAATAACTGTCTGACATGCTAGTGTGTCTGCATGGTATCGTCTATGTCTTCTTTGCTTCTATTTTGCCTTTGTGTTTGCATCTGTGTCTCCGTCTACGTCTGTGTCTCCGTCTGTGTAGTCTTTTTGTCTGTGTCTATATCTACGTCTGCGTCTATATCTGCATCTGCGTCTATATCTGCGTCTGCGTCTATATCTACGTCTGCGTCTGTATCTGCGTCTGCGTCTATATCTGCGTCTGCGTTCTTAACACTGCCATCAAAGACGTTCTTTTGTTTCTAACATTACTATTATTTGATTGTCATCAAAATTAGTCATCGTAAAGTCCTCTTAACTTAACAGAACATAATTGGTGGAGTGGGAGGCCATGAGGGCAAAAGGTCCTGTGTTCGAATCCCCCTACCTACATTCTCTCGATCAAATCTGTCGCACAGGGCTTGCCTAGTACGGAGTACCCGTTGGCATGATTTGTAGGCTATTGCATCAATCCGAAGGTTTACCTAGTGCGCATCCAAAGGATAGCAACTACGGGTTCCTCCTTTTCAAAAAAAAGGATAAAAGTATTTTTTAGTTATTATTAATGCCCATTCCTCTCCTTGCCACAACTCTAATATCAATAAAAGTCTGAATAATAGTTTAAGTAGCAGTTGAAGAATGATTGCTCTAAAATACACATCCATCAATATAATAAAAAATGAAAGTTAATATAGTATTTGTTAAAGGAAAAAATAGAAGAAGAATATTTTAATCTTATAAAGAAGCATTTAAAACTCATTAGCCTTCCCCTTTAGTAAGACATAAAAAGGAAATGGACAACGCAAAAGACAATGAAGATGAGTTGAAACACCCCACTCCCATTAGACATTTGTGCCTGTACGTCCATCAGACATTAGAGCACATGCTCGGTAGAAGCAGTGCGCTAGAGAAATCACATCACTTATCTCATGGCATCATAAATTAAAACATAATATCAAGATATCTGAAAACCCAATTCCTCTTTTTCATTTCATAAAACTGTGTATACATTGTAGCATTACATACATCATCCTTATATATACAGTATCCAAATACTTATCAGAGTTTAAAGCTCTATATAAAAAAATATGCTACATGCTATATAAATGAGGAACTATACAAAATTCTATTTAAATCCTTCAGTCTTAGCTGACTGACCTTTGAGTTATTTCTTATATCCAAAAGTAGTACTAGATCTCTTCTGAGTTGTCTTAGAAGCTAAGTCCACTCTCTCGTACTTGAAAAGTCTACATTGCAAATTTGGATGAGTTTTACGAACTCTGTGAGCTACCCATCATCAATGGCTAACTCATAACACATAACACATACAGTTCATGTTTCAAGTTCACATACAGTTCATGTCATCATATAATGCACATCTTTCACAAATTATCAAATAGCATCACATATCACCTTAATCACTTATTTCACATTTCTCAATTAAAACAATTTAAACAGTACATTTTAATCATTTGAATATACATGTCAAATGTATATGCAATGCTCATGAGACTCATATTCAATTATTATGTTGTTATGATCGAGTACCTTGTTCACTGTCCCATACCCATTGTGGATACTGAGCTCATTAATAACTATCCCTTATCCGTTGGGGGATACATGACTTATTATACATAGTGAGCCTTTGGCTCTTAATCATTTTATGAGCTTTAAGCTCATTTTCAGTGGCTACTTTGGTCATAACTTCCATTATGTTATCATGCATTCATGTAATGAAATGCATCATATGGATTTAATAATTCATTTGTGCTCAATTTTACTCCTGCACATTCACATTTATCATCGGACCTTAGCTCGGCATTTAACAATTATGTTGAGTATCACTTATTTAGTAAAATTCACATATAATTAGTACTTCCAATAGATTATCCATGAATCAAACACCTTAGACATTCAATGTCCAGAATTATCATAATCACATTCACATTAATAACAATGCACTACAGAAATTCAAACAGAATAAGCAATTTAAGTAAGACCATCTAAGTCGACTCATAGTTTGCTCCAGAAAGCTTATTACCTCGATGTCCTGGCATTGTCTAGATGTTATCGCTCTTGTTGCTCTTCTACATAATGCGACGCATACACATTTACACATTACTAATTTGCACATTTTTATGAATACTCAATCATATACATATGTATCTGTGATATGTGTAATGTATGCTCAATGACAATCCCGGATATATTTCCCTAATTCACATCTCAAGATCATTCATACTTTATAACTCAATTATGTCTAATTTGAACTTAGGTTTACACCTCATTTGTACAAGATTATTCTAAGTTCATCATTCAATCATTCACTAAGGTTATTTAAGCATTATAAGATCACAAAATATCCCATTTATCATTCACCTTAATAAATATCATTTATCTTAATTGAATCATATTAGCCTTCTTAGGTTCACTTTCATTCCTATAACATCTCAAAATTCTAGATTTGAACACTTGATATTTAACACCAATGTTTACCTCCGAGTAAAAGACTAGGCCCATGTCCACAAAAATTAAATAAAAAGTAAATAAAAAATTAATTTCTAATAAAACCTGCCAATCTTGTAAATTGCTTGACTTTTCATGAAAACGTACTTAGGAATAGTTACAGAGTTTGAATGACCGAATAATTATTAATGTGTGTCTATAATTGAAAAGGGTGAATAACTCGACATTTGGGTCTTGATTAATATGTATGTTTAGTCCAAAGACCCTAAATGTAGATTTTGCATATTAATGATTTGGAATAACTTGAATGTTTACTTTTTAAGTTATATTTATTTCATGAAGTTGAAGCCATTGTCTCATTACTGCATTATATACTTTGTGATTTTTGTATGTTTGTTATTTTATTTACTTGAGGAAAAGCAAACATTTAAGTATGGGGATGTTAATAAGTGTAAATTTCATCATGTTTTTAGGCATAGTTTGATGTGTGTTTAGCCATTAATTCAATCATTTAGTATGTATTTAGCTTACAATTGTGTCAGTTTGTTAATTTATGTTTTAAGTATTTTGTGGGTTAGTACAAGTCCTTGAGCTTAAATATTATGTTTAAGATACCTTGATGTGTTTGCTAATGTTTCAAGGTCAACATTGAAAGAACGAAGAAGTTTCGGAGACATTATGGCTGAAACAACGACTTGTGACAGAAGCATTAGAGTTAGCCCACGATCGTGTGGCCTGCATGCCACAATCGTGAAAGAAGCGCAAGGAACAATTAAGAAGGCTCGGATGTGGCTATGTCAAGAAGACATGCAGACACTCCAAAACATCGAGTAGGGCTGCTCAGAACAACAAAGGATATTTAAAAGAACAAGAAAAAGAGGTAGAGGGAGCTTTTTCATCAACCACCTTGAGAAACCCTAGAGAGAGTTCATCAAGAGATAGAGAAAGAGAAGAAGGAAGAGAGAAGAGGAGAAGAAGCTGACTCGTTTCCTAGATCAGGAATTTCCCAACGTCACTGCCTCCCATCATTTGTTCAGATCGTATTTCCTGTTTAGTTTTAGTTTTACTATTGTATAGAATTGGAATAACAATTTGATGATACTCTCTTGAATGTTGAAGATGTTCTAAACTCACCTTCATAGTTTTATGTTTGAATTATTGAAATCTGATCATTTATGTGGTTATTGGATTTGTTGTGGTTTAATTATGTGAGTGCATAATTCAATAATAAACTGAGAGGGTAATTAGATAATAAACTGTAAGGGTGAATCGGATGAAAAATGATTAAATTGGGCTAACAAGAGTTAGGCGATTTAATAGAATAAGTATTTAATCAAATCGGTAAATTGTGAGAGGAGAGATCTCGTATAGGTTTTTGATAGTTTATTAGAGAACTTAAAAACTAACTAGGGTTTTGGATAGGTTGTTAATTGAGAGATTGTAACTTCCATAATCTGATTAGGGTTTATGATTTAGAGTTAATAGTTATAGCTCGAAAGAGAGTAATCAACCTTAGGACCATCTAGAACCAACAATCCAGTAATTTTAATCAGTTAGGTTAGTATTAAGGATAGGTAAAATTCCCTTTCTCTCAATTAGTAATTTTCTTAGGTTGATTCTTGGGTGTGTGTTACAACTGCTGAATAATTAAAATTTTCGAGTTTGATTTTTAATTTGAATGATTGAATTAAAATTTTGTTTTTAGTTTCTTACATTTCGAATTTTTGTGATTTGTTTCTGGCCTTAGATTTTAGGATTAGATTATCCTTCCTCGTGGGATCAACAACTTAGGTACTATGCTAATGAATTGTGCGCTTGTGAATTAGCGAGGATTATTTATTAAAAATTACATACAACTAACACCCGATCAATTACAAATTAGGAAAACTGATTAATCAAGGCAGTAATCACTTACACTTAGGTCAATTAACCTAGGTTATGTTATGCCTAATGATTATGAACTATTAGTTACTACAAATGAATTTCAACATAATAATTACAGATTATATTGAAAATTTATCCATGGATTTATAAACAATAAATCGAATGATAACGAGAATATGATTATCCATACACAAAACCCAAATCCATATACATGGGATAACACAATCAATTTCTAAAGAGAGAAAGAAATCAACAAATACAAGGAAATAAATGCTTAACCGGGTCATCAACAGCAATTACACCTCCGAACTGGCATCAGAATGGCTACCGTTCTATGGGTCTCTCCATATGTGAGAGCTTCATCCCTCTCTCTTCTCTCTTGAAATCTTCCGAAGCTTCATCTTAAAACACACAAACATCTTTCGTATCTCTTGCTGCCACATATCCCTTTGTATATATTTAAAATGTAGGGTTAAATGGGGTGAGCTGTCAATAGCTTACGGTGATGCATGAGGCTATCAAAGGTCACACCTGTGACTTAACATTGTATGGGCGTGAGTTTATTACATAGTTGTGAGTTAAAACTTATGGCTGTGTAGTAATTTGGTATGGCCATGAGTTAATGCTCATAGCTATGTCAAATTAATATATGGTCATGAGTGATTTTCATGTCATTTCCTTTTTTTTCTTTTTCTTGTCTCCCCCTTTTGATATGTTCAACATATATCTCATGTTTTTGGCATTTTCTTATCTTCTCTTGCTTTTAATCTTCTTCTTCTTGCTCCATTAAGACGAGTGAGTGTGAATTTTCGAAAAAATGGCTAAAAGATGATGCTTTCAACTCACTTTAGCTCTTTTATTTCTAAATTATGCCTAAAACCACATATGAGTCAAAGTATCTTAAGCAATTTCATGTCATTAATCACTAAGTATTATGGAATAAATATACATTCAATTAAGAACATATCAATTTCACCCACACTTAGCTTTTGACTGTCCTCAAACAAAACATCAAAATTAAGATCATAGACCCAAAAACATTGACTCATTTCCCATATATTCCAAAAATACATAATCATAGGCAAAGATGAATAACTTTCAAAATTCATAGCAAGAATTTATCATTCAATGCTTCTACTCAGGATCAATCAACATTTAATACCTTTAATAACCGAGCCATCTAATGGTAGACTTGGAAAATGTGTTTAAAGAAGATATATTCTCAGGTACATTCAACACCATTCACAATTAAGACATTTCACAACTTTGCATATCATTTCATTTTTCCACCACTAAGGTTCACATGCAAAATCATGGATCAAAGGACTTTTCAAGTTTGTAACGTGGGCAAGGGTAAGGTGAGATGTATTTAGGTCAAGTAGCATAAAAGACGTTAAAGCTAGTGAAACAAAAGTAACACTCGATATGACATTAAGTGCAAAAGCCAATATTCATTCACAATTGTGCACATCAACTATGATGAATGCAAAAATGATGTTTCACCGCTCAAACTTGAGCTTTCACACACAAGGCACATGAAGCATAAATCACTCACAAAAGTTGATCATAGATAAGAATTTGTAACCATGTGAGTGATCAATGAAAGCAACATCCACCTCATATCCAACATACTTAAGTATCCCATTCAATACAACTTTAGGAGGAAAGATTACTTATATATAACTTTGCAACACGTATGCATTTCCTCCTTGATACTTTTATTTAAACATCTTTTCTTTTTTCTTTTCTTTTCTTTTTCTTTTGTCTTTTTCTTCCTTTCTTTCCACCCTTTTTTCATATAAACATTGAAAGAAACTACATCAACATGGGAATTTCAATGATATGATATAAAATAACATTCCAATATTATAGTCAACCCACACATATATACACCTCCACACTTAGACATTTGTACATTCACAAACTCAATAATCAACAAATGTTCCACTAGCTTTAAGGCGTGGGAAGGACATTTGGTTAGGATTTAAGCATGTAATGTGGTTAGTACACAAAGAAAAAGGCCAATATAGCTTAATGGGGCTTATCAAAAGGAAAATCATATAACGGATAGACTATTTGGCTAATGTGGTTCAGAAAAGAAAAGAATGCCTAATCATTTCCATGTTAATGCATATGATAAAAATGTGGTCTTGAATAGGAAATCAAAGCAAAGTTAGGATGTATATGTTATGAAGGTCACACATAAATAAATACAATAAGACTAATATGAATGTGTCAATCTATAAAGGCTCAAAATCTTACTGACTTTGTCTACCACTAGTTACTACTCTTCTAAAGATAGTGCACATTGACCCATAACGTGTAAAAGTACATGTTAAGTTTTTCATGAAATTCTGTAGTCAATTCATTCTCTAGTAATGGCTATGTCATCCTAGAAGCAATGGAAAATGATAAAATGTATGTTTGTTTGTTTTGTTCTCTATCTCATTTTGATTGAAAACTTAAAAAACAAGTAAAAACAAACTAACATAGAAACATATATGTATAACCTAAGTATTGTGAAAAAGTAAAAGAAAGAAATTTACTTCCTTTAAGTTACCTCCCAAGAAGTGCCTTTGTTTAGCGTCGTTGGCTCGATTCCATGTTTTCCTGTCATGTCACAAAATTGTGATCCTCAAGTGTCATATGTGCTTCTTCCAGTTGAGGTTCTTAGGCTAGAGTCTCTTTGGTCGATCATAATATATTCACTATCTTCAAACATCCAATCTCTACTGAGTCTATACACTCTGGAAATATTTCGAATGTCTCTTCACCCTTTTTGTCCTTGTTTAATTTCTTTAATCTTCTAAGTAAAGATGAAGGGTTAATATTAACAATAATTACAGACTCAGTAATCACCTTTGAGCTAAATAATATGTCATTTTCTCCTTTGAGCTCATCCTCAACTTCTTCTTCATGAGCAATTATTTGAGAAGTTCTCTCAAGATTCTTAAGTTCCTCTTCACTCTATAAGGTCTCTACACTAGCATCTACTCGGTGCACCTTGGATTGATATAGCTGCTCCTCTTTTCTTTGTGATGCTAAAAGGTCAAGAGTTTCCATCATTTGACCTATCTAGCTTACTAAATTTTAGAGTCTGGATGTTGTATCTTGGTGGAATTGTGTTATATTCTGTTGAAATTGCATCATATCCTCCTAGAATTGCTATACATCCTATTAAAGATGTTATATACTATGTTGAAATTGAATATTATTAGTAGTTATAATATTAAGCATATCTTCTAGAGCTGTACCTGAGTCGTGATAAGAAGCTTCTAGTCTATACGGGAATTGCTGTGCACCATGCAAACTAACATGTAAGTAACTTTGTTGATTATCCCATCCATCACTAAAGTTAGATGATCATTCCAATATGAGCTATAGGATTGGAAATAAGAGTTGTAGAAAAAATTACTTCTGCCCATGAGATTTTTTTATCGCAAACACTAAACAAAAAGTGAAAAGATTACGAAATAAGTGAAAAGAAACTAATTACAAACAAATATGTACGAAACATAATTTTAAAATTAAGAATAAATACTAAAACACTGCACTCCTTGATAACGGCGCCAAAATTGATGCAGCGTATAGTAACATTCCCAAAATAAACTAGACCTATTACTGTAGTAGTGGTGAGTCTAGGTTGATCCCACAGAGAGTATTGTAAAGTTTATGAAATGAAATTAATCGGTGTTTAGGTTTTGGTTTGAAATTAGAAAATAAAGTAAAACTAACCTAATGAAAACAAATTAAAGAAAACATGCAAAAAATGTTAAAAGTAGAGAATTCATTAGGAATCCAATTCGTTGGTTCAATCTCAGCCTACAACATAATTAAAGATTGGTCAACGATATGTTTCTCTTAAACCTCTCCTAAAAACTATTAATAGTAGGTTAATCTATTAACTCGAGTTTTCCCTTAGGTATTGTTTAACTAAGATATGATTGTTAATTACACCTAACCAACAAATAACCTAAGATATGATCTCTAAATTCAATTTCATAATAGCATTACAAATTAGGAAACCCGATTAATCAAGGCAAAAATCACATACGCTCGGGTCAATTAACCTAAGTTCTGTTATCTGTGGCATCCCGTTACCTATGTTGAGGCTAGAATAGTAAATATGAGGGATTATTAAGAAATTAGAAAATGCATTTCATGCTCATGCATAATATGATATGCACCTACATGTGAATATTGAATTTTTTGCACATGAAAATAATTGTACATGCATTGATTGACAATTTCTGGGTATAATAGATTTACATATCTGAAAGGTGATTTTTATTGAGAATTGTGGTTTTTATATGTTGAAAACTGATTTGGAGAGTGTATTTAGTGATTTAGAATTTTTGGTGAATTTTAGGAAAATTTTTGAAAATTTGAGAAATTTTTGGATTAGGAAAAATGCTAAGTGGCAGGACAATTGATAAATAGCAGTAGAATTAATAGTCAAATGGCAATGAAAATTTTGATAGATGACATTTAGGTTTAATGACATATGTCATTGAAATTTGGAGACAATTGGAGTAGAAATTGGAGTTGATTGGATTAGTTAAATGAGAAAACCAATTTTGAACCTATAGGAATAGGACATGTGGCAAGTGACATGTGCCACTTTCCAAGCCATGTCCTCATCCTACGATTCTTTAACCTTGAAAGACCATTTATTTGTTTTGTTCCTTGCTTTCTCTTCCTATTTTCGTGATTCTCTACTTCTCCATTTCTTTTCTTCTTCTCTTCTTCACTTCCACGATTTCACTCACCTAACTATCAACACCTTGCTCTCATCTTTCAATTACTACTTCCTTCATGTCATCTTCTTCATTACCACAAGAAAACCAAAATCTTACAATCTCCATGATGATGTACGTGAGTGACATGGGAAGTTAGGGCTTCTTGTTGTGATTGAAGACATTGAAGAGAAATCAAGTAAGTAGCTTGTTAATCTTCATGGTTTTGCTAAATGAAGCATTTATAATGATAGTTTAGTTTTAAAGATCATGATAGAGGAGTTGAGATATGTGTAATGTTGATGTTGCAATAAATAGATGTATTTCCTGTTTTAATGTATTAATGGTACTTATGAGTTGTTTTAAGAAAGGATTGAGAGACTAAATGGTGATGAAGACGGTGCTGGAAAATGGTAGTTATAACATTTCCACTAATTAAGCTTCTGTCTTTTAGCCATAACTTGTTTTATAGTTATCCTAATGAGATGATTCTTAATCTAGATTAAAATAGAGACATTTGGCTATGTTTTTCATGAAGACATCAAATTTGAATTCTATCGTTAAGAGTCTCAAAAATGGACATGAAGTTGAGAACTAGGTGCAATAAATTGGTGGATGAATGTATATGTTTGTGCCCTATTTTGTGAATATGAAAACCATAAGTGATGAGTTGTATGTAGATGTTATGAGTTATGAATTAAGGGTTTAATGGAAGTAAAAGTTAGGGTAACCAAGATACTGAGTTATTTCTTGAATTTATATGAATTTAGATGATAATTAAAAGTGAAATAGAGAAAGAGAATTGGAGTTGAATATGTGAACGAATTTGGAGTTGAAATTGTATAAGAATACGTTATGTTTTGATGTTTTTTAGCAATCATGGATTTTATTTGTGTGTGTATGATATTGAATTGAAATGGATTTGAGAATGAAGAGTAAATGAAGTAGAATAAAATCTGTAAAAATTGGAAGATGAATGCTGGAAAATGTAGCAGCAACATATTCACTGATGATACTTATGTGTTTTACACATAACTTGTTCTGTAGTTTTCCAAATGGAATTATTATTAATTTGGAGTAAACTAGAGATATAGGAATAAAATTTTTTTCAAGAAGTAGATTTATAATTCTATCTCTAAGAATTTCAAAATCTGGTTTGAAATTGAGTTTTGACTGAGGTTGTAGTATTAGCCGAGACAGAAATCATATCTTGTTGATGTTGAATAAACTGTACTGATAGATGCCGAATTAGACAAAGGTTTCTTCACAAAATTTTTATTTTATTCTCTTATATTTCAATTGATATAAAGTTCATAATTAGTTAATGTTGGAATTGAGAGATATGAGTTGTACAATTTGACGACATGATCATGTACAAGACAAAGTTTCAAATGTGCTCAGTCTGTAGTATTTTGAGCATAACTCATAGAATACTGAACCAAATTGAATGATCTTGGTGTCATTAGAAACTTAAAAGATAGGAGAACAATGTTTTATAAGATTAAATTACCTCATTTTCTTAGTCAAAAAGAACATGGAATGTTGACCCGAAAGTTGTTATAAGAAAAATTTGAATTGACCAAGGAATTATGAATTTCGATGTTTATGGTTTTATTGAGGTATAAACCATAAGTATAAATGATACTTATGTGAGTTTGGATCTATGAATGTTTATAATCATGGGAAATGTAGATAATGATTGAAGTTCTTGTTTATTATAGGTCTGCCATAGGTGAACAAGTGGGACAGCTAGCTGACCTAGGATCTGTAGGAGCCAGTAGAGAGTCTTCGGTGCCTCGACTTAAGGAAATGCCTCCTAGAGTTCCCGAGAGAAGGGGGAGGAGGTATGATAGGCTGAGAAAGTAGGGGTTATGGATTTCTACGGCAATACAGACCCTGCTAAGGCTAAGAGATGATTAGAAAGGACAGAAAGAGTTTTTGATCAGATCGACTGTGAGCCGGACGAGAGACTCAACTATGCAGTGTCCTTACTACAGGGCCTAGCTTATCAGTGGTAGAAGAGTATCTCAAGTAGTACCACCAGGCCTTTCACCTTGAAATGTGAAGACTTTCGGAGGGTCTTTAAGGAGAATTACATACCTAATATCTACTTGGACAGGAAGATGAAAGAGTTCCTAGATTTGAAGCAGGGTAGGATGTCAGTGGCAGAATATGAGATCCGGTTCAATGAGTTGATGAGATATGCTACTGTTTTGATTCCTACTAAAGAAGATAAGCGTAGGAGATTTGAAGATGGGATGAACATGGAGATTAAGACAAGATTAACGATCTCCAACCTGAGTAGTTTCACCGAGTTGAGAGTTGCTTCGATCATAATTGAGCAACCACTAAGTGAGGGACAAGTAGAGTCTGGGCAAGGGTCTAGATTGAAGAGGTCCAGTGAGATTCAGAGTGGTTTTGGTAGAAGATTTAGTAAGCGCCAGAACTGAGCTTTCAGGCCATCGACTGGATCAAGACAGTCTGGATTCAGACAAAAGGGTGGTTTTGCACAGTTTAGCAGTGGAAGAGGTTTATTACATAGTTAGTTACCCCCTTGTGCTAGAGGAAAAAGCATAATGGTGAGTGGTGGACATTATCAAGAGTCTGTTTTCAATGTGGTTTTTTATATCACAGAATTAGAGATTGTCCTATTGTTGCTGGAGCCCAATCAGGTATGAGAGGGGTATCTGTGAATGAAGCTACAATCTAGCATAGTCGAGGTAGTGGGACTGAACGGAGAGACCGTGGTATAGGTAGAGTGTGCATAGGGAGTCCTTTTATCAGGACTGAGCTGCGAAGTAGCCGACTGCAGTCTTAGGCTCGAGTCTATGCTTTGACTAGGCAGGACGTATTGGGTCCTGAATTTTTGTTTTTTATTATTTTATTAAACATTATCTAAATAAATTTTGTGGTCTTGTTAGATAAACCATTTTATTTGGATTTTAATTATTGTGTCAAGTTTGGGAGGATTTATTTCATAGATTGATGGAATTAAAGTATTAATGTTGTAACGTGATATAAGGGCATTTTTGGAAGACCAATTAAGTTTAAATAGACATTAGGTATAAATGGAAGGGAAAATTGGAACTTTCGCACTCATTAAAGGTAAAAAGGAGAAGAAGTAATAGTAGTCTTGTATTTTTAGGGAAGTAAAAATCGTGAGTGGAAGAAGAGAAAAAGAGAAGTGGAGAAAAGAAGAAAAACAAGCTAGGGTTTTGGAGATTCTTGAAGAGTTTGAAGACA
>JAOTAY010000001.1:12470453-12487867 GCA_025629805.1 Erythroxylum baracoense
ATGATATCCTTGAGCAGAACAGGAATGCCATGTAACCCTCCTAGTGAACTTGATCCGGTAGCCCTGTGCCCCAATCAAGTATGTGACGACTCCTTGTGTGCAGAAGTGTACAGGTTATGTAGGAACCTGAGGGATCTTGGGGTTCTTGGGGTGGAGTCTTAGAGGCTTAGGATTAGTCCGACTAAGCTGGGATACTTAATGTAATAAAAAAAAACATCGAGCCATCGTAGGTCCAACTTCAGATGAGATGCTATAGGAAGTAGATGGAAGTGTTTCCTATGATCTTGTATTTAACATCATGATTTTTGAGAATAGCAGGGACTGCCGCGTATTAGGCGTGAATGGAAAATGCCAAGAGTCACTCTCCAATCTTTGTAATAATAGAATGTTGTGATATCGGGACGAATGTGATCTTACACATAGTGTAATAATTATAAAAAATTTTCTTATAAAATTTCAAATCTAATATCACTTAAAATTCTATAACATGATTATTACGTTAAACATAATAAAGTGTGATTCATAATTTGTATCTTATTTTGAAGCTTAATTTTATTTATAATAAATTCTGAATATTTTAGTAATTTAATTTAAACTTATTTATAATAAGTTTTGAATATTTTATTAATTTATTTGAAATTAAATTCTAAGTTTAATTAAATTATAATTAATTCTAGTTAAATACAATTGGACTTAAATTAAATCCAACATCTCACATGGATTTTTATTTATTAAATATTTCATATTTAATCATAAGATTTCTTAAACTTTACAATCAAGTTCAACTTGATTAAAACACTTTTTTCCCCTCTTCATTCATTTCTTTATGTGTAACCCATTAGGTTCTCAAATATATCTCATCTTTCTTGGTATTTTCTTGTCTTATTTTTGCTCTAACCTTCTTCTTCTTGTTCTATGAAGAAAAGTGAGTATGATCCTTCAAAAAACGACTCAATTATAATAGTTTCAACTCACTTTAGCTTCTTCACTTATGAATTATGCCTAAAATCAAATATGAACTAAAGTGAGTATTCTAAGCATTTTCCTAGCAATAATCACTAAGTGCTATGAAATAAATTCATAATCAATTAAGTACATATCAATTTCCCCTATACTTAGCTTTTGACCATCATTAGGCAAAACATCAAAATTAAGATCATAGACCTAAAAATATTTACTCATTTCCTATATGTTCTAAAAATAAATAATCATAAGCAAAGATGGATGACTTTCAAAGATCATAGTAAGAATTCAACATTCAACACTTCTACTCGTGATCAATCAACATTTATCGTCTTTAGAAACTGAGCAATTTAATGGTAGACTTGGAAAATATGTTTAAATAAGATATATTTTTAGGTACACTCAACACCATTCATAATTATAAAATCTCACAACTTTGCATATTATTTCATTTCTCCACCACTAAGATTCACATGCAAAATCATGGATTAAAGGACTTTTAAAGGTTGTAATGTGGGCAAAGGTAAGGTAAGATGTATTTGGGTCAAGTAGCATGAAAGTCATTAAAGCTAGTGAAACAAAAGTAACACCCAATATAACATCGGCTTGATTTTCGTCAAATCTTTTTGATTACCAAGTGCAAAAACTAACATTCAATTACAATTGTGTACATCAACCATGATGAATGCAAAAATGATATTTTACAGCTCAAACTCAAGCTCTCTCACCATAAACTACAAGAAGCACAAATCAGTTACAAAAGTTGATCATAAACAAAACTTTGCAACCATAAGAAGTGACCATTTAAAGTAACATCCACCTCATATCCAACATACTTAAATAACCTATTAAATATAACTTTAGGAAGAAAGACAAATTATAAACAACTTTTTAACACATATGCATTTCCTTCTTGATACATTTATATATATATATATATATAAACATTGAAAGAAATTACATCAATATGGGAATTTCAATCATAAGACACAAATTGGCATCCCAACAATTATAACCATTTCAATAATTATAATCATTCCGTACATAAGCATACCCTCACAGATAGAATTTTGTATATCCACAAAGTCAACAGTCACAAATGCTCCACTAGCTTTATAGCTTGGGTAGGACATTTGGTTAAGTTTAAAATCTTGTAATGTGGTTAATACATGAAGAAAGCCAATTAAAGCTCAAAGGGGCTTATCAAAAGGACAAATCGTAAAATGGGTAGGCTATTTGGTTGATGTAGTTTGGAAAAAAAATTCCTAACCATTTTTGTGTTAATGCATGTAACAAGAATGTGATCTCAAATAGAAATTTAAGGTAAAGTCAGGATGTACATGTCATGAAGGTCACACATACAAAAAAGACAATGAGACTTATATAAATGTGTCAGTCTATAAAGGCTCAAATTTTCATTGGCTTTTGTTTACCACTAGTCACTACTCTTCTAAAGATAACACATATCGACCAATCATAAGAGCAAAAGTACACACTAAAGTTGCCATGAAATTCTCTAGTCAATTCATTATGTAATTATAACTATATATAGTCCTAGAAGCAATAGAAAAATGAGAAAAATGTTTATTTGTTTGTTTTATTCTCTCTCTCATTTTGATTGCAAACTTAAAAGTAAGTAAGAAACAAGCAAACTTAAAACACACATGTATATAAAAAGAAATGCAGAAATGTAAAGAAAAGAAATTTACTTCCCTTAGGTTTCCTCCCAATAAACATCTTTGTTTAATGTCGCTGGCTCGAATCCATACTTTCCTCACATGAAAAAATTATGATCTTCCGGTGTTACAGTTTGATCTTCCTCCTCACAAGGTTTTTCTAGATAGGCCCTTAGTTGATAATCTTTCATATTCATCATATGCCCTATCGTCAGATTCTTAATCTCTAATAAATCCCCACACTCTTAAAATATTTGGAATGTCTTTTCACCCTTTTCTTTCTCGTTCAATTTCTCCAACCTACTAGGTAAAGATAAAGAGTTAATCTTAATAACAAATTGGAACTCAGTATTTACCTCCGAGCTAAAAGATGTATCCTTTTATACTTCGAGCTCCTTTTCTTCTTCTTTGACACAAGCAATTCCTTTAGTAGCCCACTCAAGATTCTCAAGCTCCTCTTCACCCTGTAAGGTCTCTGAACGTCCCTTCGGTACACCTCGAGTTAAGGTGGTTGCTTCACTTTGCTTTGTGATTCAAGGTGGTCAAGAGCTTTCGTCATCCCGATCTGTCTTGCATTTTCTAGAGTCTAGACATTGTATCTTGCGGACTTGCATTATATCATCTTGAAACTACTGTACACTCTGTTAAATATTGTGTTGAACTTGAAGATTATTAGCAGGGATAATATTAAGCAAATCCTCCAAAGATGTACATGAGTCATGATAAGAAGCTTCTGGTCTATACAGGAATTGTTGTGCATCATATAAACTATCATGGAAGTAATTATGTTGATTATCCCATCCATATCTAAAGTTAGGTTGATCAATCAAAACTTGGTTATAAAATTGAGAATATGAGTCATATAAGAAAATACTTCCATCCGTGAATATTTTTTTAACACAGTAAACATTAAACAAAAAATGAAAAGATCATGAAATAAAAGCAAAGAAACTAATTACAAACAAATATGTACAAAACACCAATTAAAATCAAGAAAAAATTTAAGCACCACATACCTCAACAACGACATCAAAATTGACAACATCGCATCGTAACGCTACATAAAATAAACTAGCCTACTATTATAGTAGTGGTGAGTCTAGGTCGATCCTATAGAGAGTGTTCAGTTAGCTTTTGAAATAAAAATAACTAGTGTTTAGGTTATAGGGGGAGTTTGTTTGGTTTGAAATAAGAAAATAAAAATGAAACTAAGCTAATGAAAACGAATTAAAGAAAACATGCAAGAATGATAAAAGTGATGAATTTGGTTCAATCTCATCTTACACCCAATTAGACAAATTTTATTGAATTGTTGTTTATACCTCTCTTAGCAACTATTAATCGTAGATTAACAATAAGCTCTATCAACTCCAGTTTTTCCTTAGGTCGTGTTTAATTAGGAGCCACTCGTTAATTAAATCTAATCGTCAAATAATCTAGAACAAGCTCTCTAGATTTAGTTGGATAGCCGCATTTCGAATTAGGAAAATAGATTAATCAAGGAAACAATCATACAAGCTCGGGTCATTTAACTTAGATTATATTATCCCTATTGATTACGAACCATTAGTCGCTACAAATGAATTTCAAATATAACAATTACGTATTATATTGAAATTTTATTAATGAGTTATCACATAAAAAATAATCAAATAGAGTATTCAATCATTCTCACAGGACACCTAAACATTAAACATAGGATAACACAATCTACCCCTAATATAAAGAACAACAAACGATGAGAGAAATGTTTAACCGGGTCGTCGGCATCGATGACACCTCCAAACTGGTGTTGAAATGTCTAGCCCTCCATGGGTCTCCAAGGTAGCTCCTCTATTGCCCTTGGTTCCTCCTGAAACCCTTCAGATGTTTCTCCAAGTCTGAAGGGTTTCTTGACCTCATCATTCTCCTTTAATTTTGTCTTGTATACCCACTTCACACCAATTGTAAAGGTTTTTGTAAAAAAATAAAATTTATACATTTGATTAATATAAATTATAATTTTAGATAAAATAAAATTTATACATTTGATTAATATAAATTATAATTTTAGATATTATTACAAAGCTAACTAAGATTTTGGATTTACAATATAACTTATCCCTTTTATTTATTATGTTATGATATATAAATATAAATATAGATAACTTTTAAAGAAAAATAAAATTTTAAATATTTTATCTAAATTTTGATTTATTTAAATAAAAATGATCATTCATTATCTTCACTCTAAAAAATTAAAATTTAGAAGAGATAAAAATATTTACAAAAATATTATTTTAACAAAATAAAATATCAAGAAACATCATTAAAGCTTGTAAGATCCTACTTTCGATACTTAATTTGTCTGTCATGCGTAACTTATGTTCCAAACTCAAAAGGTTTTAAGTAGTCAGCATCTTGTTAGTTAGCAACAGGCAAATATAATGATCTTTGATCACATCCATTTGCATGTGACTTAACCTGGAACAAGAATAAATACTTTTCTTTTAATTTGGTCAACTATTCCCATTGCAGTAGAATGTGCCACTCAATGATATATTTATATATGTAAATCTATAAAAAACACCTTGAACATATAAATCATTATTGCAAAAAAGAGAATGACTGACCACCGAACTAAAGTATATGTATTAAACAAGAGAGATGTCTTTTTGAATTAGTGTTCCTTCCAATTAACAAGTGTTGCTTCATTTACATTGTCAGCATGCAACGTCCTTCTTCCATTTGGCATTTCACCAGCTGCCTGCCCTTTATATATAGTTAAGTCTTCTGATTCATTTAATTCTGACTCTCGTTTCTACTATTTAAACCAATAAAATTTATGACATTACTGAATAAAAAGAAACCAAGGAAGTGGTTGTGTTTATATATAAGCCATGTCGCACGTAATCTTTTTCATCAAGCACCAGAAAGGTCTGAATTATGGAAGATGATAACAGACCGAACTTTAACTGCATCTGGTGGCCACAGAATAATGATGTCGAACTTAGCGAAGCTCCGTCGAGAAGGCTATCGTATTCAGTATGCAGTGAAAATGATGTTTCTGTGAGAAGTGACAAGATGACAACATTATCAACAAGAGGCACTATGACACCGATGACGATGGCTATTCCAAATACGCCTGCATTCTCACTGGGGATGACGTCGCCGGAAATTCGTCATAAGATAGAGAATACGTCGCCGGAGACAGCAAGGGACGTGGCTCTGAGGATGTACGAGAGCATGAAGAGACATGGACTCGAGGAAGAGGCTGGCAAGGCAGTTGGTAGACAGCATGATAGTGGTACTCGTGAGATTGAGGAGATAACACAAGGTGGAGTAGTAGATAACGGAGAAGATGACGGAAGGAAGAGTGAGGAGCTTATGGGAATGGATTATTTGTTGAAAGATGGTTTTGTTAACTATCTGCGTGATATGGCCAAGATCACACCTCCTATTCCCCAACAGGTAATCAATCCTGTCACTATGTTTTCTTTTCTAAGGTAAATGATCCAAATTGTATTGCATGCCACAATTCATCTTTTGCATCCAATAATATGCAAATAGAACTACTCATACAATGTTTTATCTTTATGAATTTCTTTTCACTCTAGTATGTATAGCCAACTTTCATTTGACCGATTATGGCATATTAGTATAGGGATCAAATCTCCCGTATCAATTATAGTATTTTTATCATATTCTATGACATAAGATATCTATAAAACGCCACATTCATGTGGTTTTAATAATTTATATTGATATATAGAAAAGATTACGAGAAAATCTTTATTATGACAGATCACTTAAAATATATCAATGCATAAAAATTCAATTGAATTAAAAATTGTAAATAATTAATAAAAGGTCGTTTAAATAATATTTAAAGATATACTATTATTGATTATTATTAGTGTCTACTTTTAATGTTTATTACATAAATAGTAACTGCTACTGTGTAATAGTCATTACAAGAAAAACGTCATTTGCTGACGGAAAACATTCTGTCGGTAAGTCAGGTTAGAAACGGAATTTACTATAATCTTTACTTTTATCCACCAACGAATCTGGTAATTATCTAAGACTTTGTGCTAGATAAAAAGCTTTCCATTGTTTTTGTTTTTACTCTGAATGTAGTTAATTGCAACCAAATGCAGCAGTTAACTTTTACTTTGACCTTCAAGAATCTCTTTTGGCACCCAACAAAAGACATCAAGAATGGGGACTGGCAATATAAATCTAATTTAGCTGCAATATGAAAGGTTGAACCGTGACTAAGAATCAAGGTGTTTCAATACTGTTGCATGCTAAGCAATGGTGACGATAGGCGATTGTAGTTGGTTATCAGTAGTTTATTTTATACTAAGATTATTATAGCATCAAATCAGTTAGGCGAATCATATACGAGGAATCCTTTGTCCTTGGCCGTCCAGAGCTTCCACTTTGTCTGTTTATAGTTGATAACAGTGATGTCATGGTCGTCACCCTTTGTGCTTGGACATGATTAAACTGATCAACTTGTGACCAACATGATTAGACTGATGCAGTTTGTTCAAAGTTACAGACCACCGTATTCCTCTATGTTCGATTTGGTTGAGATGATATTCAATACAACATGAAATTTCTTTTCCCTAGTGAGATTTTTCCGCATTTCCATTACTATACAACACAGCCTCTTCAGTTGGGAGACATACATCAACTAACGATTAACTTTGCCTAACTACTTATTACCTATTAAACTGAGGTCATAGGAAAAATTCAGAAACACTGGAGTTGAGGGTGAGTTACCGTAACTACTTATCACCTATTAAACTGAGGTCATAAGAACCAATTCTTACGGTTTTCATAAGTTATAAAGGTCCTAAGAAATCAAGAGTAAACCTGTTGAAATATAAGTGGGAATTTATCCTACGGTGAGAAAAAATACAAGGCTTTGAGCATGCATATAAGCTTAGTGAGTTGCTCCTCTTATCACCAATTAGTTTTAAGATGGAACCTCATTTGAGCTTGTATTTGCTCAGTTTATTTAGGCCCAATTATATAAAATTTAACAAAAACAGAAATTAAAATTCAAGTAAGCTGTTATTTAACTAAACTTTAAAACAAAAATAGCATAGTAAAAATCAAAAGCAGGCGAAAGAAGCCCTAAACTTTAACATGAAGTTTTAAGTAACAGGTAATATTCGTTGTTCCAGGAAATTGTGGTCTCATATGCGTCCAGGAAGAGCAAATATGGTTGTTCTTCTTTTTTTTTGTCTTTACAGGATTACTCAACTTCCACAATCACTAATTTACCCCGTGTGGTGTGCTTGCAGATAGTCCGATTTTCTGGCATAAATTACTCGAGGAAGCTCGAGACCTTTGACAATGTATACGAAACATTTGGAAATAAACTAGTAGAATGTTTTTTTGGAGCCATAAAAACTCTTCTAGGAGGAAAGAACTCATGTTGGTTGCAGGTTTTGAAAGGAGTGGATGGGTATGTAATGCCAGGTTCAATGACACTTTTACTTGGTCCACCAGGTAAGAACACGGATCAAAAGGAAATAGTATGCACTCAATGTTCTCTAATAAAAACAAAATTACATCAGTAAGAAAGTGAAAAATGTATGAAGACCAAGAAAGTGCATCTGTAATGAGCATTCCTTTTAGTTTGTATTCTGGCAGGTTTCTTAAGGATTTGTACAATAAAAATACTTAACCTGTAACTTCTATAAAGTACCTAACAGCATATGAGTTCTATTTCTCATCCATTGAATATAACTTGGAAAAGAGATCTAAAAGCACTCCACCGTAATTGTTGATGCTAACTCAGTCAGATATTATTTTGTTAATAACATCCTACAGGAAGTGGCAAAAGCACCCTCCTCCAAGTTCTAGCAGGGAGAGTCAAAAAGACTAAGAACTTGATCTTGGAAGGAATGGTCTTGTACAACGACAAATACGCATCTGAGATTCAACTTAGTCGGCTCATAGCATATATTAGCTCGCAACTTAACAAGTAAGTGCTCTCTGAGTATGAAAATATGAAAAAACGTATGGATCAAGTAACACTTGAAACCATTTGGTTTGACACAAAGGTTTCAGAGTTTCTTATCCTAGTTCTTTATAACACCCTTGTCTTTTATTTCCTGTTGCTGGAAAATGTGTATCTCCTTGTGCATTGATTATTGGTTTATAAATTTATTACTCTGTTGAGAATCAGTGTAGGAGTCAATTTCCTTTATGTAATAGGAGAGTTGCCCTTCAGGTGCATTTTAAGTTGAAAAATCACAAAATGAAATGCAAATTACCAACTTGAAACATTTGGTAAATTATATATTCCAAAAAAATGCAGACATATTCCATTTCTCTCTGTTCGAGAAACACTCGAGTTTGCAAGGGATTGTACTCAAGGCCTTCGACCTGAGAATTTCACTCCTCAGATGAGAAAATTCTTCGCACATGCACTTGTGGAGGGGCAAGATCCCTTTCTGGAGTATGTGTTAGAAATTTTAGGCTTAAAGGAGATACAACACAAACTTGCAGGAGATGCTATCTCTGATACTGATCGCCAGAAGCTCACAACAGCGGAGTTAGCTCTTAGAACCTATTCTGTCATGGTTTATGATCAACCAATTTCTGGCTCTGATCTGGCAGCTACATATGACCTAGTAGACACCATAAGAACCATTAGCAGGATCCAGCAATCGGCTGCTGTCATGTCCCTGGCCCAACTTTCCCAAGATGTGTTTGATCTTTTCGACAGGATCATATTATTGGGTGACGGGCATGTATTATACCAAGGTCCTCGTCAAGATGCAGTGTATTACTTTTCCAAAATGGGGTTAGCACTAAAATCCCACTTAGCCAAATGTGCCTTTCTCTATTTGCTTATAGGTTTATAATTGTACATTTTCAGCATAATGTTAATGTGGCGCTCCCAAAATTCTTAATCCACAATTATCTAAATTGTTTCCAAACTATAATGTTAATTACCAAAATTCTCATTAGTTCCTTTTGTAGGCCTTACTGTTAAAAACCAGAAACATTTTCTTGTAGGTACATTAAGCCTTCACATCTGGAGTCCAATGAGTTTTTGGAGGACATTGCTGCCGGAAATGGTTCCCGGTATATGGCACCAGGGGGAACACCTTATACTCTAGATGAGCTTGTGGACTTCTACAGAGCTTCTGATCACTACAAAGATATAATGAGGATTGTTGGGGCACATGACGTGAAGCACACATATTGGGTAGCAAGTGAGCCAGGGCTTGGATTTTCCCTTAAAAACCCATCTAAGTTCAACTACCCAGCTAACCTCGAGCCAAGACATGAAACAGGTACACAAATCAATCCCAGATAAAACCATACTTATTGATTAAGTTGTATACAAGTTGATTTGACAATGTTAGAAATGTTTCTCTACTCGAACAAAAGCAATTCTGTGACATAATGAATCTCGTGAAGAAACCAAACTTTGCTTCCTGCGATTGAATAAGCACCTCACCAGGACACGTAATATGTTATTTGGCTGCAGAATTGGTAATTTCCTCTCTATCTACAAAAGTAGGGCACTCTGGTGGACTCGAGAGTACTGGAAGAGTACAAGTTGGAGATGTGGTCACAGCAATATCTATGAGCAAAGAGGAAATGTTATACCTTTCTGTCGGACACCAAAAAGTCCAGAATGAGCGTGCCTTGCATGCATGCTCTATATTGAAACAAACAAGTGGGAATGTACGTCTCCAAGTAGAGCGTTACAAAGATGAGGTAAGCTCAAAGCAATGGAACCCACAGTGGTGCTCCTAAAAGCATCATAAAATATAAGTTTGAGCAATAAAAGATACTGTGAAAAGTTATCTCATGTCATGATTACTTATATCATACATTTGGGATGTAGGAAGAGGAAGGCCAATGGGAGCAGTTCCAAAGGCCCTTTGTGCAAACATGGTGGAAATCCACCAGGACCCTTCTCGAAAGGCAAATCAATATCACCAAAAAGCTACATGCTGTTGTCAAGTTAAGGCTACTCCAGGTTCATACTGCCAAATTCATAGTAGCTTTATCTTGTCGTGATCATATTTCATCCTTTCCGTCTGCAGAAGTTGACATTATCTTGAGAATATAATTCTCTCAATATAGTAAGTATTGGTTTAAGAAATTGTACATCTACAAATGAGTCTGTTACTTGCAGGCAATGCTACTGGGGATTTTTGCAGGAACATTATTCTACAAACTTGGGGGTCAATACGACCAACAGCGAATGAATTCCATAAGATCTCTTGGATTTGTATCCATCATGAGCATAGTGCTAATAAATTTGGTACAGCTTCCTTTGTACATGCTCCAGAGGCCAATTTTCTACAAGCACAAGGCACAGAGATTTTACAGAGTTTCTTCATACATAGTTGCCCATTCCATAGTCAATATCCCACAAACTCTAATAGAAGTACTTCCTTTGACCTTTGTCCTCTAACACACGATTAAACATCTTATAAAACTCAACTAAACTCTAAATCTTTGATGCAGGCCTTGGCATATTCAGCAGGTGTTTATTTTCTAGCTGGCTTATCTCTGGCAGGAAAGGGGGTGCCACTTTTGGCGTTCCTGTTACTCTTATTCTTGGTAGCATATTTTGGTTCATTAGCCTTCCTCTTTCTCAGTTCCATCTCTTCAATTCCAGAAGTTGGGAATGCTCTGGCAGGTACCTCATTTTTGTTGAAAAATCTCATCATAAATTTTCTGAAGTCAATTTAGTGAAGGATAAGCCTGAAAATAATAGGATTTTCATGTTAGAATTTGGAAGAAAAAATGTTTCAATTTCTTAAACACCAAAATTTGGTAGGCACTAAATACTCCTTTCTTGCAAAATAAAAATGCATCTTTCCCATAAGTAAAAAGAAGTTAGTGCTAGATAGCTTACCGTGGCCTCCAATATGCAGATATAACTATGTATGTAATAAACTATCCCCCCAATATAGCTCAAATTCCATGCTAACGTGCTATCCCAGCTAAGGCATAATGCACTCTGATTTCTAACTCCTGGCAGATGATATTTGCCTCTGGTTACCAGACTATTGCTTCAATGTCTCTAAAACATTGCATTTTACTTTTGCAGGTTTACTTGTCTCAATCTTCCTACTCTTCAGTGGTTTCGTGATCTATCCATCCAACATTCCGACTTATTGGAAATGGCTAATGTACGTGAATCCTATTCACTGGGCCAATATCTCATTTTGCAGGTTCCAATTTAACGAAGGCTATGTAGAAGATTGCTCCAATTACCTGGGAAAACTCCCTTTCTGTGACCAATTCCCGGAGATGACAGTTGGAAATGCATACCTCAAGTTTTATGAACTCATTAAGGATGCTGAAGGACCCTGGCTACCTTACGTTGTTCTCCTGGGATGGATACTCATTGCTAATCTCTTGGCATTCTTGGGGTATAAGAATATAGAGTTTACAGGGACCAGCCAGTCATTGCCCCATCTTCAAAAGAAAACAAAAGTTAGCTATTACAGATCAGATACAAGAAGTGAATTTCAGTCACAAAACAGCTATGGTGGGCATTCCAACAATTATAGTGGTTCAGAATATTACAGGCCACGGACTTCAAGGACTGACTCCGGCATAACAAATCAGAACACCAGAGTTGAAAGATGGATCGAAGAATTCCAAATTGATGTAGAAAGGGAGGGGCTACAAGTTCCTGTAAAGCCAACAATGCTCCTATTCAAGAATCTATCATTCGCAAGGTAATAGTTAACCATTCACAAGGAAACTCGAAGTTTCTGCCGAATAAATTTCTTCATTTGTGCACCAAAACAACCCTCATTAGTAAGCCTTGCATTGCATTGCATTTGCAATCTCATGTAGAACTAAGAAAGGGAAGAGACAAAAATAGCACTGATGCTTATCCTTTTTACATTAGGGACAATGAAGGAAGTACAACAGTTTTCAGCAGTATCTCAGGCTTTGCAAGATCAGGTGATATGCTAGCAGTACTGGGTGGTACGAGAACAAGCAAAGCCATACTGCTTAAGTGCCTAGCATGTAGGGTGCCATGCTCAGGTGAGCTACAAGCAAATGGGTTTAGGAAAGGGGCTATATACTCTCGAATAGTGGGCTATGTTGAGAAACTAGATGCACATCAACCTTTTCTTACTGTCCGGGAGTCCCTTCAGTTCAGTGCTGCACTACGTCTTGGGAAATCGATCAGCTCCACGCACCGTGCCATCCATGTTGAACTTGTTCTTGAAAAACTTGGCTTACTTCCCTTTTCCAACCGACTTGTTGCTTCTCTTCATAATGCCACTGGAAATACATTTGAAATAGCTAAAAGGATAACAATTGCAGTTGAGTTGGCAGCAAATCCAAGTATTCTCTTCCTTGAGGAACCAATAGCCGGACTTGACATAACAGCGAGTTCTTCTATCCTTCACCTTCTCGCTCAATTGTCAAATTCAGGTCGACTCATTGTTGCCTCTCTTACACACCCTAACACACGCATATTGTCCTCCTTTAACCTGGCTCTCATTTTGACAAAAGAAGGGCTTCAGGCATATTTCGGCCCTATAGGATATAACTGCAGTACATTGTTAGATTACTTTAAATCAATCCCAACAGCTCCTCATTACTCTAAAAGAGAGAGTCCGGTTAGCTATATCATGGGAACTCTTGGTGTAAGTATAAGGAAAATGCCAACTCCTTGTCTAGATTTTGCAAAGATATATGAAGCTAGCTCTTTGAGAGAGATCAACAATAATGAGATTCAACATATGCAGACATTATTCAAGGACAGCAGACCAGAGGTTCGGTTTTCTACTTTTGCAGCTTCATATTCAACACAAGCCACGCTGGTACTACTAAGAACACAAAGATTATTATGGAGGAATGTGCAATATACATATAGCAGACTCACATGGTGCATAATGATTGGTTTACTAATGGGCTCCCTGTACTATCAAATTGGATACAAGGACATATACAGTGTAACTTCAAGGACACTTTACATATACATGCAGGCTATACTCATAGGAGTGATTTCAGCTAATAACATCATTCCTCAAATTGGCACAGACAGGCTGGTTTACTTTCGGGAGAAAAGGGCTGGAATGTATCTTCCAATATTCTATCCAGTATCCTGGGCTGTGGGTGAGATTCCGTACTTTGTAATTGCAACTCTAGCACTCACAGGGATTGGCAATGGCATGGCAGGAATTGGAACAAGGTCTGTGGCTGAATTCTTTACGTATTGGTTAGTGCTCTTTATGTTCACGCTTTGCGTGACATATTTTGGGATGATGATCACTTTCTTAGCACCACTGCCAACACTGGCTGCATTTGCAGTATCAATAGTGACTTCACTCTGGGTGTCGGCTTCTGGCGTGGTGGTTGTGCTATCAGACATAAGATTCTACCAATGGATTTACTGGAGCAATCCATTCCAATATGTCATAAATGCAATGACCTCCATCAGCTTTTACTGCAATACAAAGGAATGTGCATCAGAATGCAGTTGCCCAATGTTAGCAGATGGTTCCTATGTATGGGATAGATTGGCATCACTTAGAAGCTTGAATCGTGATAGGGTGGAAATAGACATATTCATGCTGTTTGCGATGTGCATGCTGTTTGCCAACCTTGCTTTCATCTTCTTTATTGTGTTGAAGCACAACTCATCAACACAATCGTAGTTCTTTTGTCAATTACAGAAACAAAAGATTTAATGAAGAGTAAGCAAAGAGTGGAACATCTCTTTGGAGAATAGAATACTATGATCACAGAGACACAGGATATCCAAGGGAACCAAACATCCAAAGGATATAAAAGGAAGATTCTTAGCTTGTAAATGTTTTTCTTAATTTAGAGTTGATGTGCCAACTAAAAAATAAACTCCACACGTTCTTTCCTGAAAAGTTTTTCAAAAACCATCCTAGTCATTATGTTATTGACTACCAAACAACCTCCAATATGCTTGAATTTCAAAGAAGCGTTATAAGCCGTTCTTCCCAAAAAGCAAAGCTTATGTTTCAACTAGATCCAAAATGGAATTAGTTGGAGTCCACCTTCAGAGTATTAAGTAAGCTGGATTTGTAGCCATAACCACCAAATAATGATACAAGAAAGACATAGAATAAGTTACCTTGGATTGTAGTGTCCACGAGACCCACATCTTACCACAACTAACCAACATTAAGTAAAGTAGTAATCATTAGTGTGGCCACAAGAAAACACTTGATGCCTTCTCGAGAAACGGGACTTATCCGCACTCCATAAAGGGAAGAGGTGGGTATACAGCCTCTGGAGGAGGTCTTGAAGATGGTGGAAAATTATCCCATGAAATTCCCATGCTATCTCTCGGCAAAGCATCAGTTAAAGGGGGAAAAACAGAAAAGAAATGATACAGTTCCGCAACGAAGAAACTGCATCAATGCAATCCAGTGCAAGCTCACATCTTTTACACTAAATACTAAGTTTACACAATATATTCAATATTGTGTTTATGGTTTTAACTTGAGCATAAAAAGTAGGGACGCGGAACGATTGCAACCTGACCCCCCACAGAAAATGAGTTATATGTTACAGCAAAATATCGCAATCATTTTGAACTAAGATCATAACAACAAATAATTAAGATACCTAGCCTCCAAAGAGATACGAGGAAAGAATAGTTGTCAGTTGATTATCAAGGAAACCTGTAGCTGAACTAATGAATGAAATTGGACACCAACCAACAACAACCCATCAGTTCTTTTTTTTAATAATTGAAACAACACGCAGGCGATGTTATAATCGAAGTTAACAATGGAAAGAAACTGTCTTTCTACATTTCGAAACACATCCAATACTCCTATCGGCTATATAAAGTTCACCTCGAGTAGTACGAGAAGGATGCAACTTGCAAGTACTTGTATGAATCTCAAAATTATATCTTCAAATCAATATAACCGAGCACGTGAGTATCGTGAAGAACCTAGAAAACGAAAAGATGACAGCTCGACAGAACGACTGCAGACTCCTTTGGTGGAATAAAAAAAAGAGAAAAAGAGGGAACGTTGGGCTTGTACAGGAGAGATTTAGCGCGAAGGTGAGAAGATGATACGAATAAAAGAATTGAAGACATGAGCGTACTTGTCTTGTTTTGTTTATAAAGAGATAAACGATGCAGTAGCTGTTAATGTCGTTAACATTAAGTTATTTCTTAAGTTTGGTGAATAAGTAAATTCAATTTCTCCTATCTTTACTTATTCTAAGTGGGTTAGAAATAAAAACGAAGATTTATTGGATAAAAATATTCTTAAGGAATTCACAATAACGACTAACATAGATATGTTCTCCGTCTAGCTTGAAGTAATGTACTGGAGGTTTATCTTTATCTTCTGCATGTGATAACACTTATTGAAGTATCAATACAGGACCGGATGTAGTTGAGGGTTCAGGTTAATCTTTATTGGGCCTAGTGTAGATGGATTTAATTGTTCCATCTAGCAAGGTCTTATGCATAAGAGTAGTAGCGTTTGGTATTGAAATGAGGGCCAATAGTGAGGATGACACTTTCATTATTGAGAGTTTCAGTAGAGTACCAATTAGGCTCCGTTTAATTGGCGAGAAAGTAAAGTAAATTTAGAATTTGATTCCTCGAAAAATAAATCTATAGAAAGTAAAGATATTCACATGTATAGATACTTATAAGAATTCTAATAGGAAAGTTTGGTGGATTCTTATTATAGTGTTTGGTATGCAACAGTATTTTATGAAATGTAATTTAATTTTGACTTGTGTTTCCAATTATATCCTTCAAACTAAACCAAAATTGAAATCGTTAAATACTGTTAATTTGTAATACAAATTATATTATTAAATGTTAATTTTTTCATTTATGATATTCTAATCATATAATACTGTTATATCATAAATATAATATTAAAAAATACTAAAATTATGATGGGAGAAATTGCTAGATTTATTTTCGTAGCTATTTTGATCATTTTTTATAGAAAAAAAAACAAATACTACTCTAAATCTAGGCTAATTACTCCGATTGAGTAGAAATTGCTTTCATAAATCAAACAAAAATTGCAACTTTGTTTAACAAGTAATATGATTACTTTCAACCAAGGCATTCGAAGTACAAAAACACCATAATTTAGTCTAAAGTGCTATTGATTGAAAAAAATATAGCAAGAGAAATAAAATAACAGCTTTCGTAAATCAAACAAAAACTACACAAAAGTTAAGTAAGAAGGAAAAATATGAGCTTGAAGATTGTCGATTGAAACTTCTGAAAAAAAATATCCAAAATCCTGCTAACGGGAGAACAATAAAAATAATTGAAAAGGAGATAGGATTTTATAAAAGAGTTGTCGTAGAGTTGAGAGAGAAGGAACGATTCAATTAACTAGCTTATTTTTTAGATTAAAATTTTGAGGAAAGTAATCTAAATACCAAAAGATGATGGGATTTAGAATCCAAGTAAAGTGCTACTACTTTCTCTAGATTAGAAAAGTTTTTACTTTCCTAACTACTCAAAAAAAATGAACTAAACGTGATAATATAAATTTTAGTAAAAAAATTACTTTCTCAAGCAAGAATCCATGCCAACCAAACAAGGTATTTTGGTACGTAGTGTAGACAGTGTCAAGAAAAGAAATCTTAGTTATAGCAGGAATGCCTTTTTTTCCATAGAGGATGAGAATATGACAAATAACTCCAATAATAATAATAGTAAAATTAATAATAATAATAATAATAATAATAATAATAATAATAATAATAATAATAATAATAACAACAACAACAACAACAATA
>JAOTAY010000001.1:12487967-12500332 GCA_025629805.1 Erythroxylum baracoense
AGTGAGTATAAATCTTCGAAAAATAGCCTAAATATAGTGCTTTCGACTCACTTTAGCTCTTTCGCTTCCTAATTGTGCCTAAAATCACATATGAGTCAAAGTGAAAATCTTAAGCATTTTCATAGCAATAATCACTAAATGTTGTGGAATAAATTCATGATCAATTAAGCACATATCAATTTCCACCACACTTAGCTCTTGTCCTTCATCGGGCAAACCATTAAAATTAAGATCATAGACACAAAACATTGACTCATGTCCCATATGTTCCAAGAATACATAATTATAATCAAAGATGAATGTCTTTCAAAATTCATAGCAAGAATTTAACATTCAATGCTTCTACTCATGATCAATCAACATTCAATAGCTTTAAAAACTGAGCAATCTAACTATAAACTTGGAAAATGTTTTTACAGAAAGTATATTCCCAGGTACACTCAACACCATTCACAATCAAAACATTCCACAACTTTGCATATCATTTCATTTCTCCACCAT
This sequence comes from Erythroxylum baracoense, assembly GCA_025629805.1. Lineage (NCBI taxonomy): Eukaryota > Viridiplantae > Streptophyta > Magnoliopsida > Malpighiales > Erythroxylaceae > Erythroxylum > Erythroxylum baracoense. The sequence continues at coordinate 12,488,469 of JAOTAY010000001.1, forward strand.
TAAGGTTCACATGCAAAATAATGGATTAAAGGACTTTTCAAGCTTGTGAAGTGGGCAAGGGTAAGGTGAGATGTATTTGGGTAGTAGCATGAAAGTCATTAAAGCTAGTGAAATAAAAGTAACACTCAATGTGACATCAAGTGAAAAAATTAACATTCAATCACAATTTTGTACATCAACTGTGATGAATGCAAAATTGATGTTTCACAGCTCAAACTCGAGCTCTCACACACAAACCACATGAAGCATAAATCACTCACAAAAGTTGATTATAAACAAGACTTTGTAACTATAGGGAGTGACCAACGAAAGCAGCATCCACCTCATATATGACATACTCAAATAACCCATTTAATACAACTTTAAGAGGAAAGATTACTCATAAATAACTTTGCAACACATATGCATTTCCTCCTTGATACTTTTATTTAAACTTTTTTATTTTTTCTTTCTTTTCTTTTTCTTTTCTCTTTTTCTTCCTTTTTTTCCCTTTTCTTCATATAAACATTGAAAGAAACTACATCAACATGGGAAATTTCAATGATATGACATAAAATGACATCCTAACATTATATGCAACCCATACATATGTACACCCCTACAATTAGACTTTTAATATCCACAAACTCAACAATCAACAAATGTTTCACTAGCTTTAGGACTTGGAAAGGACATTTGGATAGGTTTTAGGCATGTAATGTAGTTAGTACATAAAAAAAAGGCAAATAAAGCTCAAGGGGGTTTATCAAAAGGAAAATTATATAATGAGTAGGCTATTTGGCTAATGTAGTTCAGAAAAGCAAAGAATGCTTAATCATTTCCATGTTAATACATGTGATAAAAATATGGTCTTAAATAGAAAATCAAAGCAAAGTTAGGATGTACATGTCATGAAAGTCACACATAAGCAAAGACAATGAGACTAATATAAACATGTCAGTCTATAAAGGCATAAAATCTTACTGGCTTTATCTACCACTAGTCACTACTCTTCTAAAGATAGTACACATTGACTAATCATAAAAGTAAAAGTACCTGCTAAGTTTCCCATGAAATTCTCTAGTCAATTCATTCTCTAGTCATGACTATATAATCCTAGAAGCAATAGAAAATGAGAAAATGTTTGATTTTTTATTTCATTCTATCTCTCTCATTTTGATTGAAAGCTTAAAACAAACAAGAAACAAACCAATATAGAAACACACAGGCATATCCTAACTAGTGCAAAAAAGTAAAGGAAAAGAAATTTACTTCCCTTAGGTTGCCTCCAAAGAAGCTCCTTTGTTTAGTGTTGCTATCTCAATTCCATGTTTTCTCCTCACTTAACAAAATTATGATCTTCTAGTGTCACAGTTTGAGTCACTTCCATGTGAGGTTATTCAGGATAGGGTCCTGGTTGATAATCCATCACATTCAACACATTCCCTATTTTCAGAATCTCAATCTTTACTGATTCCATGCTCTCTAGAAAGATCTTGAATGTCTCTTCACCTTTTGCTTCTTCGTTTAATTTCTCTAACTTGCTAGGTAAAGGTAAAAATTCAGTCTTAACAACAAATTGGAACTCAATGTTTACCTTGGAGCTAAAAGATATATCCTTTTTTGCTTCGAGCTCCTTCTCCACTTCTTCGACATAAAAAATTCCTTTAGTAGTACACTCAAGATTCTTAGGCTCCTCATCACTCTATAATCTATGCTAACATCCCTTGGGTACATCTCAGGTTGATATGGCTGCTCCTCTTCACTTTATGGTTCCAGGTAATTGTTATCTCCCCACCTAGACATTGCTTCTTGCTGGAACTTTTTCACATCCTGCTGAAATTGCAAAGTGTTAGCAATAACAGCGCTAACTAATTATTCTAAGGATATACTTGAGTTTTGCTGGCTCTCACATTCTTGGAAACTAGACTAAAATTGTCTTTCCTCCTACTGGAATTGTTGTACTCCTGTCGAAACTACTGTAAATCCTGCTGAAACTATTATACACCCTATTGAAACTGCTGTATATTTTGTTGAAATTGAAGATTTTTAACAGTTATAATATTAAGCAAATCTTACAAAGATGTACCTGAGTCATGATAAAAAGCTCCTGGTCTATACTAGAATTGTTGTGTATCCTGCAAACTATCATGGAAGTAATTATATTGATGATCCCATCCATAACTAAAGTTAGGTTGATCAGTCCAAACTTGGTTATAAGATTGGGAATATGAGTTATAAAAAAAAATTACTTCTGTCCATGAATATTTTTTTCAACATATAAACACTAAACAAAAAGTGAAAAGATCAAGAAATAACTGAAAAGAAATAAATTGCAAACAAATATGTACAAATAATTAAAATCAAGAACAAAAACTAAAGCACTACACTCCCCAACAATGGCGCCAAAATTGATAGTAGCGCGATGTAACGCTACGCAAAATAAATTAGACCTACGACTATAGCAATGGTGAGTCTATATCAATCCCACATAGAGTGTTCGGTTAGCTTTTGAAATGAAAATAATTAGTGTTCAAGTTTGGGGCATTTGTTTGGTTTGAAATAAGAAAATAAAAATGAAACTAAGTTAATGAAAACAACTTAAAGAAAACATACAAAAATGATGAAAGTGATGAAATCGTTAGGGACCCGGTTCTTTGATTCAATCTCAGCTTACACCCAATTAGACATATTTCGTTGATTTGGTGTTCTTTTACCTCTCCTTGAACTATTTGTTGTAAAGTAACAACAAGCTCTGTTAACCTCGATTTTTCCTTAGGTCGTGTTTAATTAGGAGATGCTCATAAATTAAACCGAGCTATTAAATAACGTAGGATACAATCTCTAGATTGAATTAGACACAAATTAGAAAAACAAACCAATCTAAGTAACAACCATATACACTCGGGTCATTCAACCTAGGTTATGTTATTCCTATTAATTACAAACCATTACTCGCTACAAATGAATATCAAGAGAACAATTACTTATTATATTGAAATTCTAGCTATGGGTTCATACATAAACAATCGAACTATACTATAATATGACCATTCATACATAAAACCCAAATCCATATGCATAAGATAACATAATCAATCCATAAGAAGAGAAAGAACAACAAACTTAGAGAGAAATACACTTAATCGAGTTCGTCGGCATCGATGTCACCTCTAAACTGGCATCGGGAAGCTAACTCTCCATTGCTCTCAAGGTTGAGAGTTTTGTACCTTCTTCTCATCTTCTCCCGAAGTTCCCTTTTTCTCTCAGCCAAAAACACAAAAAAATTTCACAACCCTCGCGGGTCACCAATACGTTGCTTTTATATGAAAAAATAGGGTTTTTGGTGAGATGGCATTGTGTCACACCCGTGATTTGGTGTGTCACAGGGTGTGTCACGAGTGTGACACACCTTCTCATGGTTGTGAGTGGTGTCTCACGGTCGTGAGATACCTTATCATAGTCATGAGTCAATATTCACGGCTGTGATAAGTTAATAGCATAGCTGTGACTCCTTTCTCCTTGTTCTTTTTTTCTTCTTCTTACTCCATCCTTCATCTTTTTTTTATTTTCTGCATATATCTCATATTTCTTAGCATTTTCTTATCTTCTCATGCTTTTAATCTTCTTCTTGCTCCATGAAGATAAGTGAGTATCAGCTTCAAAAATGACCCAAATATACTGCTTTCAACTCACTTTAGCTCTTTTGCTTCCGAATTGTAACTAAAACCACATATGAGTCAAAGTGAGTATCTTAAGCATTTTCATGGCAATAATCACTAAGCGTTATGGAATAAATTCATAATCAATTAAGCACATATCAAGTACTAATAAGATCAATCTCTTATAGGATAGACTAAAATCACAGCTTTAAGTACCATTTCAATTGTGATAAAATGGAGTTGTTTAATCTTACCTTTGTGCATGATCTACTTCTTTTTAGTAGTTTAGATCCAAACTCAGTTCATTTACTTATATATTCACTAAGTTCTTTCAACGTATTATCTAGTTTTTCAATAAAGAAAAATAAGAGTGCCCTACAAGTATATGTATATATATCAGTTGACTCCTCAATCCAGGTTGCTTTTGGCAATCATAGGTCTTTTGCACCAAAATTTTCCTTTTAAGTACCTATGTATTTCAATATCTGGCAAAAGAGTATCTTGTGGTGAGTGTCAATCTCTCGTTGATGCAGTTAGCATGATAATTGATCACTGGAATAAGAGCTTTCTCTCTTATACTAGAAGGCTCCATTTTATCACCTTATCATCGAACAATTTGTATATTCATTAATGTTCACATCTATTTTTGCCTCAAAAATTGATAAAGGATATTAAAAAATGCTAAACAACTTCTTGTTGGCTGAAGAACTAGAGAATCACCTAGGAGCTAAAGTAAAATGGATTGATATCTATACACCAAAAAAAGAGGGAGGTTTAGGGTTAGTATTTATGAGGATCGCCAATAATATGCTCTTAACAAGGAAAATATGAAAGCTTTTCACTAATACTCAATCCATTTGGGTTAAATTCACATATACGTTTATTAGAAAATAAAGCTTCCAATGCATCAAGAGTAAGCCATCCAAATCTTTGGTCTTTTAACTAAATTCTTAAATTAAGAAGGATATGAACCAAATAATCAAGCTCATAATTAGAGATGGAGAAAAAACCTCATTTTGGTATGGTTTTTTAGAATGGCTTAGACTCCTTACACAATATCTTAGGAATAAAATTCTTAAAACTGATCAGTTCCTTTAATGCTAAAGTTAATAGAGTGTAGTTCATGGGAATTGAAATCGTAGGATCAGGGAACTTGCATTTGTTACGGCTAAATCTCCAACTTATAGGCTTAATGTAAAAGAAAAGGATATACCCCGAGTAGGCATGTTATAGCTCTAAGGTTTTAACCAGCAAGTCATGCCTACAATTATTCAATATTAGCAAACCACTAGTCTCTTGGTAGAGGCTAATTTAGTTCCTTAATAGATAACCTAATGCTTTTTTTTTCTCTAGTTAGTTATCAAGATTAAGTTGGAAACTGTGGATAGACTAAGAGGGGTTCGTTTTAACATACTTTGTAAGCTCTATAATTTGCTCCCGGAAAGTATTAACCATTTTCTCTACACTTACTGCTACTTCTCATAATTCTGATGCAAATGCAAATGAATTTATGTTTGCAAGCTCACCTTTTGCTTAGTATCTTGGCCATTATTTATTTCATAAGTTGAGCAAATTAAGTTTCCACAAAGGTAACTATGTTGCATTCAAACTTTTAATTAGTTGGGAAACTTATACTCTTTTTAAGGGGAGAAATAACATATATTTTCAAGGGACAAATCAAAATCCTCAATATTTAATTCAAGTAACCTTACATAGCATTAGGGAATTAACCTTACAAAGCATCAGAGAATTGTTGGTTGTGTCATATAACTACGGGCCATGATCTTGCTTCCTTATGGGATGGACTCATGGTTTGATAACTCGTAATGAACAGGATTGATTAAATACAATCCTATAGCTAAGAAAGCTTACTAAGTCTTTTGTTGTCAAGCTAAGCTTCTGTATGAGGTTTAGGATTCCTAAAACTATTTTCCTTTTACATCAATGCATTTTTATTTCTTTAAAAAAGGACCGCCCTTCTCAGCTCTTCTTAAATGTAAACTTGTTTTGAAGCTTTGGTATGCATTGTAAAAAATTCAGGACTAGAAAACAAGCATTCTCTGCAAGCAGCTGAACAACAATCCTTTTGGACCCATATCAACTAGCTCTGATATCAATGAGAGATTTTGAGGGGGCCTAGGGAGGAATTGGATTGGATCCAAATGAGTCTATATATAATTAGGCCATTATATCTCAACTCACAATCTTAAAACAGTGGATTATAAGCCATATCTTTATATATAACTCACTTTATCTTTATATCTTTTTTCGACGTGGAATTACTCCACTTATAAATTTTCAAAAAGTACTTTCGACATTGAATAAACATTCAAATTTAAGAGTTTCAATGGTAGTTTATGAATTTTGTTTTCATCCAAAGACCAAGGAGTATAAGGTGATCAAGATAGTCTACCATGAACAATAAAGTATGACTTCTTCGTGGCTGACCCTGAGACTTTTGTGCTTAGTTTCTACAATCCTACAAGGAGAAAGATTGAAAAGATACCGTTATTTTCTTGTGCGGCCGATATCAGAGGCACTTGTGAACAAAAAGTTACATTAGCTATCTCTTTGTAAAGTCCAAGGAGAAACTACAGTTACAGGGTTATTATCTTATTTGACATAGAAACGAAAGAATTTTGAATAGCTCCGCCACCATGATATGACACTGTAGACCTGGCCGAATTTCAACTTGTAACATTTCGCTAGTTGTTGTCAATGAAAAATGGGTGATGGAGGATTATAATTTGTGGGCTTCATTGACCAAGGAAACTGTTATTGGCTATTATGTTCCTCGAAGTATATATTTGACATGGCTCAAAGTATGGTAGGCATATAGGAAACGCTTTGCTAGTGGAATCCGGATCCTCTATCCAATATAACCTTGTCTTATTCTGTCTAACTCAAAAATATTGTCGTTATTCTTAAATTTTAAACACTCTCTTATTCTTCTCAAAATGCGTAGATTATTAGTCAAACTGAACTAGCCGATGTCCTCTATCCTCTATTGTCTTCTTCGTATCACTTCAGAAATCCCACTGTCTTCTCTTCGTCTCCTTCCTACCTTGCAACTTTATCTATTAAGGATGAAGCATGAATACTATGAAGCATTTGTCATTTTATTTATAACCCTATCTAATATTGGAGAATCCTAGAGCATGCACAGCAGTGCAGCCTAACATTGCACGGTCGTGCAGCCTAACGCATAGTCGTGCAATGCTACGGGGACTCTCTATCACGATGTGACTAGGGAGTCACACCAATGCTAAAGAGTCACACCCATGCACCCCCCAGTCACACGCACACCTGTGCACTCCCCAGTCGCCCATGCTCAAGCACAGGGACTCCCCAGTCACACCCGTGACTTGGGAGTGCACACTCATGACTCTGGTCCTGTTCTCTCCCTCCCGTATAAATACCTATCTCAACCCAATATAATCCCTCACTAACGCACTCAAACTCGCTCTCGTAATAATCTCTTTGTCGCTACTACAAAAGCGCCATAACACAACTGTGCAGTTGCGTCCACCAAACTAACTTATTAGGAGCATAAACGCGACCTCTACCTACGCAATCAGTTATGCCTCCAAGAATGAAACAACCGAGAGTTCCCTTGTATCCGCCACAAGAGCTTAATTCAGGTATTTTGTGCCTCATATTTCAAAGTAGAGAGCACCAATAAAGGTACGTTATTCTTAAGGATCGTAAAATTATTCTGAATAGATTTTTAGATTCTCAAGCACTTATTGAATTAGGAATATTTGATCGAGTCCACGAGTTACTGCGAAATATAGATTAGGAAAAAATTTTCTGAATTTAGAAAAAATTCATATGTAGAATTGACAATAGAGTTTCTAACCACTTTAGAATTAGTTCATGAAACTAATGATAGGGACACTAGGTTAACTCTTAAATTTCGATTAATGAATGCATATTATCATATCACTTTAGAAGTACTTAATGATATTTTTGGCTTTCCAAATACTGTTTTCTATGAATATCCTAACGAATTTGTAGCTGGCGAGTTTTGGTCACAATTGACCAATTTTAAGAAAGTGTTTGCCGCTAGTCATTCTAAAGCATCTGCTATTGTAGACCCTATCTTTCGTTATCTCCATCGGTTTTTAACTTTTACACTATTCGGTAGAGGAGATAGCAATGGGGCAATTTCTAAAAGTAACTTATTTGTTTTATGGTGCATGGTACATGTGAGGCCCTTTAATGATGGCAGTTGGTTGAGTTTGCATTTACATGAAGTGGCTCAATCTAATGGAGGAAAAATAGTTGTTGGTGCATTTATGACCCAAATTGTAGAACATCTTGGCTTGCTAACTGAGAGAACACCTATACCGATGGAGCTAGTTTCGGAAAACTTGACTCTCGACTTGAAATCTTTTGTCTAGATGAAGGTTATCAGGTGGCAAGGCGATCACTATATTCTTATCCATGATGAGACAAGGGAAGCTTTGAGCAACAAGCGAACTCAAGTTGCAGAAATGGAAACTTCAGAAGAAGATGATGTTCCACCTCCCCAACCTTAATATATGCATCAGACATCTTCATATAATTCCGTGGAGTATCAATCATTGACAAATCAATTGATAGTATTTGAACGGTGAACAAATGATAGGCTCCACAACATTAAAGCTAGCCTGGCAAAGATTCGAACCTTTATGGCCAATTTGAATGCTAGCTTTGAACAACCTCTACCCCTATCTTAGTATCATGTTTCTAACCTTTCCTTTTTTATTGGTTGTTGTTTTAATTTCTTTTCGTTTTCATCTTTGTCCTTCCTTTCATTCTTTTTCCTCTTAGATCACCCTTTCATTTTCTTATCACATTAAAGGCAAAGTAATGTTCAAGTGCTACGTGAGTAATAGTTTAGAAGAAAAGAAAAAAATGATTATTTGTGTCTTGTGTGTTTGTTTTCCCATTTAGTAGTTAGATCTGTATGATTATTAAATTAACTCAATCTAGATTAGAAATGTATAATATGAGTGAATGAGTATAGTTGCATGCTTAGACCAATTGACTTGGATTTCGGTTAAAAGGACATTGGCCTGTTGTGATAGATGAATGACACCTTTCAATTGGTAAGATTTTGAGCCTTTTTGAAATATTAAAGACCAAAGTAGGTAATTCTTTGTCGAAAGTGTTCTTTCATGGTTAGAGAACTCCAGAACTTGCTTGCAGATACTAGTTTAGATCACAAAATCTTATGCAAATATTGAAATGATGAAGGCAATTAGGATTTAGCCTTTTTGCTTAAAAGGCCAACATGATTTTACCTCTAATAAACCCCCTTTGAGCTCATGACACCTTTTTTTTCTTTAACCCAAATATCAACCTTAACCTTGATTATTTATCGTCTTCGTTGTACCTACCATAAAGCAAGTTGAGCATTTGAATGAGTATAATTGGGTTTAGGGAATAAGTGTGGGGAATTATAACGTATAGTTTGCTATTGTATTAGGGATGGGTATGGTTCTGGAGATTTTCAATTCTCCTTTATATTTTTCTTCTTTTGATTTTCTTATTTTATAATCATAAATACAAAAAAGTCACAAATATAGTGAAAAAAAGAAGGAAAAATGAAAAAAGAAAAGAAAAGGAAAGAAAAGAAAAGGAAGGAAGAGAAGATGAGCAGAAAATGAAAAGAAGAAGAGAGAAAAGAAGTGTTAATTTTGTTAAGTGAGAGGAAAGAATTGAGTGTTTTATGGTCATTCTTTTGTTTATGTTTAAATGCTCAATTTGTGTTGTGGTTTTAACCAACAATTTTCATTTTTCCTACCCTTAGCTTGGCTCCATTATAACCTAAATAAAGTCCTTCAGATTGATGCTTGTGTTTGATATGAGTGGTGCAGATTGAATTGGTAAGCAAGCTTATGGTAGATGCCTTACATGAAATGAACAATGAGTGAATAAGTATTTATCACACTTGTTTGATGGTTTTTTTAATTGAAGTACTTGTTGATTTTGGCTAAATATGCAAATAATAACTTGTTCATAGAGTATTGTGACTTTTCAATTCTTAGGTTGTGTTTGTTGAAATGATCGTTGATATCTTTTACTATTAGTTGGGAAAATTGTTGTCTATTCTCTAGTATTGTTTGTTTTGCTTCAGTAAAATCGTTTGGAATGTTGCACAAATTGTTGTTTACATTATTTATTTTCATTGCTATTTTACCACAATACATTGCTAACATCGAAAAAGAGAATAATTGGAAATCCCGAGTAATCGGTGAAGGCGCTAAAGTGGTGATAAATCCTGTCAATAAAATAGGTCCTAGAGAAAGTCCATCTATTCCCAATCTCCAGTAGAAATCTAAAAAATTTATCCATATATAATCCTCTATTAATTGAATTAATGGATCGTCCAATTAGAAATAATAAGAAAATCAATAGGTTATTAAAAAAAGTTATAATATAGAAATATATATAGTATACCTCCTAATTACCTTATTTCCTTAATGAGGGAAAAAGAAAATTAACGAACCCATGGATATTGGTAAAACTACAAATATTGTTAACCAAGGAAGAGAGTTCCTGGTAAAGACAACATAGACTGAAGGATTGCCTACGCAGCAAAAACAAAGTTGCAATCCTAAATTGATCTATTGCGTTTAAATTCATATTAATAATAAAAACAGGTAAAAACAAAGACCTGGAATTTATAAAGATTGAAAGGTAATGAACTTCGAAAATACGAAGTCTCTATGCACTCCACACCGAGAAATACATCTCGCTTTCAGCACTTGATATGGCTATAAAGGAATTTGAAGAACCTTTTCTTCAAGAATGGAGAAAATTTTTTTTGTCTCTTTCTCTCTTGTTTCCAACGTACAGAACTGAAAAGGAGAGGTTAAAGAAAAACAAACTTCCTTTCTAAACGGAACAAATAAAATAATTCCTTTTTGGTTAATAAATTGAAAAAGTGCAAACCCTATTGAAAAAACACACACATACATTTTTTTTGTATTTCTTCTTTTCCTTTGTCCTTCTTTTTTCATAAAACAAAACTATTTTTATTTTATTTATTTATTTATTTCACACAAGAGAGTTTCCAATATTAATTATATTTTCCGTGTTAGTAAAAAAACATAATAATTTGCCATCTAGATTATTTAATAAATTATCTCATAATAAATTAAATAATTACAAACAGGAAGTATTACACTTCTAAGTGTGTGACCACATAGGTTCATCACTACGTCGGTAGTAATTAATCCAATTAATTACTAATCAAGGTTGGCGTCTAACAATACTCCTTAACGACCAGATAGTGTGAAGTAACAGCCTTACAAAGACAGAACTTGGTTAAGGATAATGTATTATTACCTTACATCATAACAACTCCAGATTATCCTAAGGTATGGTTTAATTGTCAAACCCTATTAGATAACCAACTGGTACATGTCGATCATTAATGATTGGTGAATGACTTAAAAAAGTCCTTTCTTACTCATTCAATCGCCCTGGCCAAGATCTTCATACAACCATTAAAATCAATGACAACATAAAGCTCAAACTCATTACCTAGAGTGGATGGATCCTTTCTTGACTCACCACTAATCAGATAAGTACTTAATTATATCCAATGACCATTCAATTAGCATTTTTATACACTAGGTGTCTGGCATCAAAACATAATAACTGACTTATTGATTACTATGATGATCTCAGGTCAAAGGAAAAATATACATTTATATCCTAATGAGAATATCCCACTTGACAATTCATTGTTAATATTAACCATTAGGAATTTTCAATTTGGTCAATTCAATGATCATATCTCTATATGCATCATCTATATATGTAACTTAGTGAATGAGTTTTACTAATATCCATTCAATAGATACTATTACATACATATTGATCTAACTGGATCATTATAGTCCCAATTTGATGATCCTACGGTCAAGAACACTTTTAGATTAAACCTTAAAAACTTAACTCGCATTATCATAATCTCCATTATGATGGCAAGTGTATAAATTTAATCGAGGACTTATCATATTAGGTTAAAAACAATAAACATAATATGATAATATAATTATTTGCCATTTTATTAAACAAAGTTAATAGTCATAAAACAAAGGTGTTCAATCTATTATATAATGATTGGGTCATGGCATAATTCCAATATAGACTTGGTCCAAAAAAACCCTACTTATATATATATATATATATATATATATATATATATATATATATGATTTTTTT
>JAOTAY010000001.1:12502713-12519815 GCA_025629805.1 Erythroxylum baracoense
TGGATTCCACCTTTTAAAGACCAAATTCAACATGGAATAGAAGTCCTTCTCCTCCATGGATTCTTCTTTTGAATCCTGCAATGATTCAACTTTCTCTTGCACCTCCTCATGACCAATATAAATAGGACATATTAGTCATTATTTTTACTACTTCTCATTCTCTCTCTCTCATTCTCTCTTGTACGTTACTGTTCACACTTACTATTCATGCGAATAGTAATTTTCTCTCTCTTCATCTTTTATCTTCTTCACTTAAATAATAATTAAGGTTTTATTTATTTTTCTTTGTTGCACCTTATGTTGATGATAAACTAATTTTTTTCTTTTCAATTGTAAGAGGTATTATCCTTTAAACCCTAGTTTATTCATGAGAACTTATGCTTAATATTCTTGAGTATATGTGTGATGATTTTGTGTTCTTAGTTTATATGCATGAATGCCAAATTGTGTAGGCATGAATTTAATCTAGAATTTGTTCTTGCTAGCATGTTTAGTTTGCTAAATTAATCATCTTAGGTTCAAGTTTCCAAGTAGTTAATGTTAGTGGCTTTAACTTGTTAAAATTCATTCGAGTTTTGGTTTTAACTTGTTTAGATCAAAAACCTTGATTTTGTCAATGCATTCGAGTTTTGATTGATAGAATTAAGACATTAAACCATTGATCTTAATGCTTTACCTTGATTCTTAATACATTCGAGTTTTGGCCAAGTCTTTGAAGTAAAAGAGTTACCTTGCATTAGAGTTTTGGAGATAAACTAGACAAGATTGGTGTCCTTAATCACACACATCACAATTGAAGCATCTTTACTTTCTATGATTGCATTTACTAGGTGTTTATTGATGAACTCTCTTGCAATTGAATCTTGATAATCCTTGATTTTCTTGAAATTGTTGAATTGCTCTCTTTAATCTAGCTTTTGATTTTAATTATTTTCTTGCTTGAATTTCGCATAAAAACCTCCCAAGAATCGTGTGTGTGTGTGAGTTTTCTTTTCATGATTTGTTCTGTTGTTTTTAGCTTAGTTTTGTATCTAGTTAATTCACTTGCATTCTTGCTTTTAAACACTCTTGCTTGCTTGGAAAAAAATTAGTGCTTATTTTATAGTTCTCTGTGGGATCAATACCTTACTTGCCTATACTACGTGTGTAGAATTTTAGGGTTTAATTTGTAGGATTAAACGATATCCTGTCAGTAGGTATCATTCATACAAATTGCATTCATTTATGCAACTATCAATTTGTGCCATCAACTGTTGATTTAGCACACTCATTGGATCATCAACTCTTGAATTGTATACATCCCATGTATATAACCTAACTTCACCTCTATTTCCGTTGACCTTGGGTTTGCCCAACAAATCAATGCTTCCATTTGAGACTAACCCATTAATATGGAAATCTAATTTCTATAGTTTGAACATATTCATGTGGAGCGGGTTTGAGTTTGCCAAACATCCCAACTTTAAAAGAACTTTGGTTCTTGCCCTATTAATAAAAGGCATAAGTCCTAATATTCGGTTGAGGGATTTGTTCTTTGGTGTCATCAATACTTGGATGATCTTGATGTATATCATATATATACTTTTAGATTATGGACAACTCAATTGAATTGAGCCTATGTCTATAACGACCCTTAAAATGCTTCTAATGCATGTATTACACAAAGGAGGTTTAATTTTAGTTATGACTTGACTATATATCTAAAACTTGTGATTCGATTCAACTCTTAAACCTAATCAGGTACTAATGTTAGTCTTGGCTAATCCGAACTATGAATGCGATTCAATTAGGAACCCTAAAATTTAATTATTTTGATGTTCAGGTTAAACATTTTAATCCTAGTTTATATGTCTTTATCTAGTCACACTAGAAATGTTATGCTCTACTTGGATTAATTATAAATTAATCTTTAGGGATTCCAAAATTATCGTACATCAATTAGTCATCTATAATATCCCTAGGTAATCTCAAATTTATCTAAACAATTTCGGCATAAGTCAAAATTATCTTGAAAGCTAAAATATTATAAATAAATAAGTTAACCTACTAGACACTAAAGAGACTGATTCAAAATTTGAAAAATTTTCGGAACCCTAATTTCAAGCACATGCATTAAACATGCTATTACCATCAAAATAATATATTTCTTATCACATAAGAACTTTATTAAGGTCTATTGAAATAAATACACTATAAGTCATTAAGTAAGTCAACTATATCAACTTTCAAAAAGTTGACAAATGTTGACTTTGACTTGATTTAATAATTGAATCAATTTCAATTAATTCTGAAAAAATTATAAAGTCTTATAAACATTCTAAATGTGTCTAATAAAAAATTATAGAGCCTAATTCTTAGGAATTATTTATTAATAAATTGGAATAAGCCAGCATATTGCATATGCATGACATTTGTCATATTATATCTAACACGAGTCTAAGATAATCATTTTAACAACAAGTATCATACATCATATATACATGGCAACATCTCATCTTGCATGTACATGCATAAAATTTATAACAAACAATTTTTATAAAAAATTAATATGGAATTTACAAGCATGCATGTTCATCACATTTCCAGAATTTCCCATAACTTCATATATGCATTAGGCTGAAACTAAATTCGTAATAAAATAGCAAATAACATTCAATTGCAATTTCTTTTTACAAAAACATAACATAACACCGTATAAACATTTCTGTGAAAACAAATCAGAAAAACAATTTTTCTAGAATTATTAAAAAAATTTCAAAATCAACACATGCATTTAGTTTTCGAGAAATTCCCAAAAAACAACATATGAACAGTCTGAATGTTAATTCGAAATAAAATAGAAAATGACATTCAATTACAATTTTATTTAGCATAAACATGAAATAATATCTTATAAACATTTATGCAAAATAAAATCATAAGAAAAATTTCAACAATTTACACGAATTATTCCGAATTAACATGCATGTCAGTCACAACTTAGCAAACACTTTGCACATGTTCAATATATCATCTATACATGCATAAACTTGCTCGAATACCACTGTTGGGATGCCATGGAGTACCACAATTTAAGAAATATTAGACCTTTCACAAATTTCAAGTCTCAAAAAGTAAAAAATGAAAACAACCTTCAAGGTTCAAAATAATAACAGGTCTTCAAAGAAAACTAGGAATAAGGCTTAATATGTGGGTTTAATCAATGAAAAAGAATAAGGCTTAACTTGGTTATTCCTAAAGGTCAATTTTGGGTACGATAACTTTCAAAGAAAAAGGGTTAAACAAGTTGGTAAATCTAAGTGCCTTTATCATAGTAATGTTTCTAATTTTCACAAATATGGTCTCAAAATGCATAATAAACGCAAGTTCTAGAATTATCCTATTATGAATGATATCACACACATGAAAGAACAACAAGAGCTTTAAAAATTTTGAAAATTTGCTCTTAGGCTCAAAAGCTCACGAAAAAGATGGGTATATGTGTGTAAATAATATGCAATATTATTTAAATAGAAAATTTCAATGATTACAAAAAATATGACTTAAAAAATTAATTTCATTCTAACCATCAACCTATTGCACACCAATTCAAATCAATATTCAACAATAACATATAGTATTCATGGACAAATCTCAAGCAATTCAAGATATTAGTTAATAAAATTTATAATCAAGATTACAATAAACTTAAAGAATTCATGATAAGATTCATTAAACTCATCCCCACACTTAAAGTTGTACATTGAGACAATGTACATAATGCGCATTTATGAAAAAATGAGAGGGTTTAGTTGGTACTTTCCTCAATATGAAGATTTTGTTCTGATTTTGATCTATCTAATATGAAACTAACATCCTTGCAAAATATAAAAGAAAAGGATAACATAACACAAAATAAAATCTTATATTAAGACAAAAGTAAACAAAAGATAATATCAAAATTAAAATAAAATTAAAACTAACTCGTAGGTTGCCTCCCATGTAGCATTTTTGTAATGTCAGTAGCTCAACATATCTTACATATTTAACGTCATCCTAGATCAATAATCAGTGGCTTGCTCTATCCTTTTCTTCAAATGGGAGTTTTGCAGCCTGTAAGTAAGCCACCTATAATAAGATAATTAGAAGGACATAGTTGATTAGACTAATAAAACTAATAAACTCCATTAATGTCCTTTTTAATGGCAAACTGTTAAAAATGTAAGGAATAACAAAACTCCATGTATCATCGACTAGCTCAAACAGTTTGTCCTTGAGGAAGTGGGAACCCTCTGTACTTAAGGTCACTATCAACATCTCATCAGTAGTTTCCTTACTTTATTCATCCGCCAATTCTTCCTCAATCACCTCTATCCACTCTTCTTCTTCTTCTTCTTCTTCGTCTTCTTGAATAGAGCTTTCCGACTCATCTTCTTTAGTTATCTTCTTCCACTCCTCTACTTTCTCTTCCTGGATGGAGGTTTCTTTGTCTTCTTCTTCAGGAAGCTCTTATTTACTACTAAGGGTGATTGCCTCCTGAATGATAGTATCAGTTTTAATAGAACTGGACAAACTCCCTTGTATTTCGTTAAATAATATATCCATCAGTTGATCAATTGATTCACCATATTCTGTATACGAGCCTTTGTTTCGTGATGCCTCATGTTTGAATCTTGAATATACTCAATCATCATATCTCTCAAAGTAGTAGTTAACTCCTTGCCTTCGTCACTTTGAGATAATTGGAAGCTCGGATTATACTCATTATATGCAAGTGAAGGAAGTCTCTTATTGAATTCACGTTGACTAGCTACTCTTTCAACAAGGAATTCTATTAGTTGTCTGTAACACTTTTTTGTTCCTTCAGAAGCTCTTTTTGAAATGTCCCTTCATTCATGAAGCTAACTCTTATCTTTTTTTCGCTTTCAAATTTATGTTGATCAGCTTTCATTTCAGCAATGGCTTCCACCAATTTATCTTCCAGAGTCGGCTTGTTATATGGAGATGCTTGGTATCGTAAATATCCAATTGGAGCATAATCTTTCTATCTATAAGTATAAGAGTTGCTCCACTCTAAATTGTAGTTGTTCTTGTACACTGCACCATGAGATTGATTATACATGCTAGGTTGCTCCCATCAATGTGTTGGTGCCAGACATTCATGATTATACTGATAACTCCCACCAATGTCACTACATAGCCTGAATATTAGTTCAGCTTTCGAAAATATGTGTAGACACCTCACTCTCCCATATGGTGATGATATAGATCGCAAAGACGTATTTTAGATCCCATAAAAGTCTTGTCTGCTCCATCCATCCATTATGAGTTATGGCTATAAGAATGATTCCTACAATAAACTACAACTCAAGATCAAATAGAGAAATTCAAAAGATAATTAAATTAATAAACCACAGATACAATAAGATAAAATAAATAAAATAAAATAAATATAAAAAGCAAAATTAAGATAAAATAAACTAAAATGAAAAAAGCTAGAGTAATAGCATTCAGGCTTTTCTAATATCAAAGTCACCAATAACGATGCCAAAAACTTGATTGACCTATATTGTGATAGTCAATATTGTAATAAATCGCTTGATTGACCTATATCGTGATAGTCAATATTGTAATAAATCGCAAGTATACGGTGTAACTATAGCTAGTACCAGCAAGTATGGGACAATCCCACAAAGATTATGAATACTAATAATCACTCTTCCCCTGTTATCTAGCCTAAGGATTGATTTTAGACTTTTAATGGAAAGAAACTAAAACAAATAAAATAAAATAGGAAATAATAATAAACACAGAGATAGCGGAATTCGTTTAGAAAACTATCGTTATCAGAAATTAGTATCAAAAATCGAATCCCCCTAAATCCTTAACAGATTGATTTTTTATCATACAATTGTTTATTGATGTATTGGACCGTGGAGACTCGTATGATATGCTAGTAGCTGACCTTGAGTCTACTAACAATTAATACTAAAGTCTCTAACCAAATTACTCAGGTTAAATCTTATAGGATTGCATTACTTGATTTATAAGTCCCTCTATTAGATTTGACCCTAATCTGGAAGATTTATATCGTCCTACCATTAATGTTGCAATCAACTCCTTTTAATTACGGTAGATCTATTCACACTATAATTTCTCAATCTCTACGTATAAAATTAGATTATGATCTAATATCTTATTATTAGAACATAAATAAAATGCTAATCAGATCGCAATATATCAAACAACTAATCGCATTGATAAAAAAATCAAATCATGTCAAAGTATTAACATAAGGTTCATCTAACATAAATATTAACTGAATGTTTAGTTACATATAATCGAACACGAAATTAAACATACATTGAAAGAAAAACAAATAGGAAACAACGGATTCATAATTCTAAATCTCCATTATTGTCTTTTATCGAATTTTCTTGCAATGTAGAGGCTTGATCTTGAAATCTGATGGATCTGTCGATCATTTCTTCGTGTTTTCCACTTCCCTAGACCAAAATCATCCCTTTTGGACATTCTCTATTTCTAAAAATCGCCTCCTAAAGTCTTCTCTCATTAGTAGCGAAAAAAATTATTTTATATCAAAAATTAGGGTTCTTGGGTTATGCACTCTCGTATGCACGCCCTATGCACATGACCGTGCATAATTAGAGTTAGCTAGAAATTGCAAAAATGCACGACCGTGCACTTTTGCATGCCTGTGCACTCCGATATCTTCATATTTAGGTCACAATGTCTTCATAAAAGTTGTAGCTCTACTTCTTAGCTTTCCAACATATCCTTTTTTGCTTAAAAAGCCCTATAGAGAAAGTTATGGGGCAAAAACTAAGAGAAATTCAGGCCAGGCTGATGCAGACTTCATATTTCATTCTTAACCTTTTTAGCCCCTCAGAACAACACTTTTGGACCTTGAATCCTGCATATGAATTATGGATCAAGATGTTGGCTTGAATTTAAGCTTTTGAATCACCTCATGTAGATCTCATAAGCCTCAAATATACCCATGTAAAGCTCTAGTGGTCAGGCTGCCTATTCTTCTGTATGTCGAATCTTCTCTTTATGTCGTGTTTTCATCCGAATTCTTCTCCTTTAAGTCCATAAAGGCAATTATCACCTATAAACACACTTGAAGTGAATTAAGTGTTAAATATAATATAAAAGGATAAAATATCAAGCAAAATAAATCAAATATGGGTATAAAAATATAGTCAAATGTCTATTTATGATTGCAAATTATACATAACTAATTATGATTCTTGAGGAACTTAGGTACTATAGACCTTACCCTCACTGCTTGTGTTGAAGTTGCAATCTACAATGTTTCCAGGGTTATATGGTGATAAGAGATAAGTATAAAAGATTGATACAAGGTTTATCTCAACCTTTGATTGAATCTTCTATTTTAGCATCTCTTGGGGAATAGAATAAGAAAGGGAAATCAGAAATCATATGCAGTCATTGCAGAAAGAAAGGACATACAAAAGAAAAATATTACAAAATAATTAATTTTCCTCTTGACTTCAAATTTAGCAATTCAAAAGAACAAGGGAAGATATTGGTTAATGCAGATAGCTCTAATAGAAGTTATTTTGTGAATAACAAAATTAGTGAATATACTCAAATTTAAGAAACATTTCCAACGACACTAACCAAGAATCAAATGTAAAGACTGTTAGCACTTCTAAGTGGACAAGGAACGTTACAAGCACAACAAAATGTTTCAACAGCTCAATCATCAGGCTCTAACTATGATGTACACACTACACAACCAAATGAGATGGGTAACGCACACTATTCCAATTTTGTAGGTATAACTCTCAACCTACCTTTTTCATTCACCACAAGCATACTTAACGCATTTCAAGCTACTACAACATCATTGAATGATAAATGGGTGTTAGATAAAGGTGTTTCTGAACATATGTGCAACAATGCTTCAATCTTGTGTAATGTCAATCTTGCTAAACATCTGTATGTTCAGATACCAAATAAACAAAAAGCTGAAGTCAGACATCTTAGTTCAGTATCACTCCCTTGTTTACTACACATACATAATGTTATGTTCATACCCTCTTTCAAGTTCAACCTCTTATCTATTAGTAAATTTACAAAAACTCAAGTGTTCCTTGTGTTTTCATCCAAACATTGTGTAATCGAAGGCTAGTGTCCCCAGATGATGATTGGTTATGCTAAAAAGCATGCAGGCTTGTAATTTCTTCAACAAGACCTAAATTCATTTGATCATACGCATGAAGTCTCGAGTACTATACATAAACTTGATTTCAGGTTTGTTTTCAATGTAAACACCAATTCGGAGTCATCGTTGTTTGATATTTGGCATTATAGGTTTGGCCATGTTACTCATGACAGATTGAGTGTAATATATAAATTCAAACCTAATATAATTTCTCATTCAACTAAAGTTTGTGAAATTTGTCCTTTGGTAAAACAAAAGGGAATTCCTTTTTCATCTTATATTAAAAACACTTAGCACCCTTTTGATTTAGTATATATTGATGTACCAGATTATGATGCTACAATCAGTGGTTTCACTATTTCCTTACATTGATGGAGAATTTCACTAGAATCACCTAGGTTTATCTTGTAAGGCATAAGTTAGATGTTCAGTTTATCCTACCTAGCTTTTATAACCTAATTGAGACTTAATTTTATAGGAAAATAAAGCAAGATCAGATAATGCCAAAAAACTTAACAGGAAACCATTTTTTGATGAAAAAGGAAATATACATCATTTTTCCAGTATTGAAACTCCTCAACAAAACTTTGTGGTTGAAAGGAAACATCAACATTTGTTTATTGTTGCTAGAGCTCTTATGTTTCATTCCAAACTTCCTAAAAAATTATGGGGAGAAGCCATACTCACATCCTGTTATATAATCAATAAGATACCTACAAAAATCTTGCAAAATCTAACACCTTATGACAAACTATTTGGCAACCACCTCTTTATACACACATGAAGGTCTTTAGTTCTTTTTATTTTGCTTCAACACTTCGTAATCACAGATAAAAGTTTGAAATTAGAGCAAAACATATGTTTTTATTGGATACCTATGGCATTAAATGGTACAAAGTATATAATCTTGATAGTCATAAACTCTTTGTCTCAAGAGATGCTTTTCATGAACATATATTCCCTTTTGATTCCAATTACTCATCCCATACTAACAAGCTCAATGATCATTCACATTCCTTCCCTCATATTGCATACTATGAAATTCCACATAGCACATCACATTTGCATAACAGTTATATTAATGAGCCTAAAAAAGCATTGAGATCATTTCCTAATAACATTACTTTATGCCCTGTGTTATCTTACAAGATACTCTTACTTCACCAACTTAGTCATCTCACATTCAATCATCAACTCAACCCACTAGCCTCCCACAACCTTTAAGACAATCAACAAGACGATCAAAACTTCCAAAATACCTTAATATATATCAACATAACTTTAAGAAAAACTTCATCTACACCTTATCTCCAATTTTGTCACAACATCTAAACTCTCCCAGAAACACAATTGTTTTGTATTTGCACTTTAAACTTTACAATAACCCACTCATTATCATGAGTTGTGCAAGTGGAATATTGGAGGAAGGCCATAACTAAAGAGTTACATGCTTTAAAGGAGAATAATACATGAGAAGTAGTATGCCTTCCACCTGGATAGCACACAGTTACCTGCAAATGGGTATGAAAGACCACACTAAATTTGGTGGGACAATTCAAAGATTCAAAGCAAGACTTAGAGCAAAAGGGTTCAATCAAAAGATTAGTTTTGATTATCACAAAACCTTTAGTCCAGTGGTTAACTAAACTACTGTGAGATTGTTCTTTACTTTGGATAAAAAACATGATTGGAAACTATAACAACTTGACATTAACATTGCTTTCCTAAATGGCGATTTACATGTAGATGTATACATGAATTTACCTCAAGGTTATGAAGTGAAGGGGGAGAAGGATGGAAAAACCGATTATCTAGTATGTAAGCTTAAAAAATCACTTTATTGACTCAAGTGGGCTCCTATACAATGGAATTCTAATTTCACTAAAGCCCTTCTTGAGTTTGGTTTCTCTTAGTCCAGGTCAGATTATTCCTTATTCACTAAGGCTTCTTTGTCTGATAATTTGGTATCACTACTAGTTTATGTAGATGGTATTCTGATTGGATGCAAAACATAGGATATGATTGATAATGTTCTTAACTTTTTGCACATAAAGTTTAGACTTAAAAATTTAGGACAACCTAAGTTCTTCCTTGTGTTGAAATTATAAGGTCAGAAAAAGGATTAGTGCTGTGTCGGAGGAAATATACATTGGATCTTATGGAACAATGTGAATTATTAGGTCTAATTCTTATTGAACCAGAACATGGACTGAAACAAGTGGAAGAAAATTTTTTGGATGATACAACAACCTATAGAAGACTTGTCGGAAAGCTGAGATACCTCACCTTTACAAAACCTAACCTCAACTATTCAATGCATATTTCATCACAATTCATGAGTAAGCCTTCCAAGATACATTGGCAAGCAACTTTGAAAGTAGTTAGATATTTGAAGGGAACACCAGGTCAGGGAATTATGTTGAACACTGAGGAAGATACACATCTAGAATGTTACATAGCCAGTGATTAGGGAATATATTCAGTACTAGAAGATTTATATATGGTTTTTGTGCATTGTATATAGTAGCTATGATTAGTTGGAAAGTCAAAAAGCAATCAGTAGTGACTTGAAGCTCAACCGAAGTTGGGTATAGAGCTATGACTCTTGCTTGTTGTGAAGTTCTTTGGATAAAAATTTACTTGAAGATTTCAGACTAAAGTATGAAGGAGAAATTGTGATGTATTCAGATAATCAATCTACTCTTCAAATATGTAAAAATCATATGGATCATGAGAGGACAAAACACTTTGCGATGGATTGTTACTTTATTAGGGAAAAAAGTTAAAAAGGAGAGGGCGAGGGTAAAATATGTGCCAACAAAGCTGCAAATTGCAAATATTTACACAAAGGCACTTAAATCATCTCAATTTAAATTTCTAATTACCACGATGAACATGATCAACATTCGTGCTTATCTTGAGGGAGAGTGTGAGGAGAAAAATGAAAGTCTATTTTTAAAAGAAAAAGAAGAAATTGAAGCAGGAATAAGTTTGTTAGATGAGTTGTACATAAAAAATAAAGAGTTAGTTCAATTAGTTAAAGAAGTCAGCATTATGTTGTATCTTATAAAAAACACTATATAAATACAGCATAGAAAAATAAATGAAGAAGAGATCCTTTCATGATTTTATTCAGTCTCTCATTCTTCCTTCTGAACTCTCAAAAGTTGCAAGTATATTTAAACTAACACCATACTTATATATATATATGATAAGGGTAACATATAACGATAGCAAAGAATGAAATTTAAACAAGTACTAGTAGAAAGGGCGAATGATGAAAGCCACCACAATCGACAGACAGATACAAAATGCTCAGGGTGCTCTCCCTCACAAATACTCATTATGAAAGTGGTGAAATATGGAATATAAGCTTCTTATTTTTTACGATCACGATCAACGGTAGCTAACGGTCAGGATGTAGATATGATTTCCTTCCTTGAGGCTGAGGAACAACTTTCATCCCCTATGAAATATTATGTGAAAGGATTAAGAGTAATAATGAGAGTCATTTGGTCTTCACTGAAATAATCATGCTTGACTAGAATACTCCCAATTCAATGATCTAGTTCTCCTGAACAAACCAAGTTTAGATATCATATGCTGTGACTTTTGAGTTATGACAGGTTAATGATATATGCTAATTGTAGCCTCATTATATTGAGGCCGGCTTGTTTCATATCGGTCTCTGTTTATACCCTTTTACAGGTTCAATTCAAGAGTGCTTATTGTCTTAAAAGTGGGTCAGAAAATACAAGAAGAGAGGACAAAATGTGATTATCCCTCCACCCAACTCTTATATAAAGGAGTTCCTTCCACCCATCGAGGTAACGAATATTACTTTCAGAAGATAAATTCTTTTGACTGTTTTGTACTTGCACCCCTGAATCTTTACTAACCTCATGTTGGATTATAATTTCACCCAACCTAACAAAATTCTTCAACACATCAGCTCTTCTTATTAATTTTACTCTACGACATACTTGAAAAGAATCTGTAAAATAGCATGATATATTAATAATCACACAAATATTGCAAGTTGTCAGTATTGTTGAAAACTTTAAGACGCCTTTTGATTA
Organism: Erythroxylum baracoense; assembly: GCA_025629805.1. NCBI lineage: Eukaryota > Viridiplantae > Streptophyta > Magnoliopsida > Malpighiales > Erythroxylaceae > Erythroxylum > Erythroxylum baracoense. Next base: position 12,514,987 of record JAOTAY010000001.1, read on the forward strand.
AAGATGGGAGAAATATAGATAGTATAAAATTAGTGATCTTACCTAATTATTAAGTAAACCCTGGCAGAAGTTCTACAATGGCGAAAGCCTGAGGTAGAGACTTCATTTCTCTGTTATGAAAAACAATTCTTGAGCACATACACAGGACTTTCATCACCACCCAAGCTTTCCTCATCGATCTCGCACACAGTTAATGACCTAAAGTCTTGTGGGCTCTCTTCAGAGTCTGCTCCTTCAATCTCCCAAAAGCTCCAAATAGACAGAGATAAGCAAAATACTCCAAATCTCACATTTTTAGCGATACCATATGATTGCTGGAAATGTATTCATTTTGACATCCCTTTGACACAAAATGTTTCAAACAAAATTGTTAAATTAATAGATTTTAGAGCAACTTCGCTGTGTCCTTAATCTTAAAGGTAAAAGTTCCTACCCCTTTGGGAATATTGGGCATAATTGCCAGACCTTGGACTGATGCTCAAAGATGAGTGACGTTCATGTGTGAGATTCAAGATCCACCTCCAAGGCCAGAGGTGATCAAGGCATTGCAATTATGGCAGATGAGGCGTGAGAGCAATCACCAGTAATCTCCACAAGAACAGACTCCGTTCTTGAAGTGGTGAAACCTATGCATATCACGCACAATTATTTCCCTATCAGTCACCAGAGAAATGTACTTGGTTGCATTATGGCAATCTCCACAAACTCGTAAATTCTTCCTAATATGTAGGGTTGTACCAGGTCTTGTATTCAGAATTCCAAATGCAATGGCCAACTTCTCACTATGAGTATTCAGTAACTGCTCCTTGACGTGGTCTTCCACATCATGGATTGAATTTGTGTCAGGCACATACCCAGCAGCTTTGATCTTGTCTACAAGAGTCTGAAGAAAAGCATAGATCATTTTGGATTGCGGATGACCTGTACTTCCAGAATAGAAACTATGAACCTCGTTTCTTAATTCCACTAAACTGCAGCCAGGTGTTTTCTCAAGTCCCTTCTTTTCCATCATGCTTCTTACTTTTGCCACTTTGTCCCACATTGAAGCCGTGGCAAAGATATTAGCGAGCAATACATGATAACCGGCTTCATGTGGGTTCAACTCAAAGAGTTTGTTCCCTGCTTTCTCTCCTAATTCAGCATTCTTGTGAATTCTGCAAGCGCCCAGCATAGCACCATAGACAGTAATCCCTGGTTCAACTGGCATATTCTGAATGAAATCCCAAGCCTCATTCAGCCTACCAGATCGACCAAGAAGATCCACCATGGCTCCATAGTGATCCATGCTAGGCTTTAAGCTACAGTTATCCTTCATGCTATTAAATAACTGTAGCCCCTCTTCCACTAAACCCGAATGGCTGCAGGCTGATAATAAACAAAGAAACGTAATATCATTTGGCTCAACAGGCCCATTCTCCATTTCCATGAACAAGTCCACAGCCGCTCTTCCATGTCCATGCACCCCATAACCATCTATCATAGCATTCCACGTTATTACATGCCTTTCGTCCATCATGTCAAACAGCTTTCTTGCAGTGTGAACGGCTCCACATTTCGCATACATGTCAACAAGAGCAGTCATCACGAAAACATTCCCATTCAAAAATTTTCGAATAACAAATCCATGAATCCACTTTGCTTGGCGAGGACTTGATAGTTCAGCAAGAGCAGGGATCACACTCACCATTGTGAAAGAGTCCGGGTTTATATTCTGGGTTTGCATTTGACAAAAAGAATTTAATGCTTCACTTACATGACCATTTTGGGCATAACCCAGTATCATAGCATTCCATGAAACAAGCGTTTTATTTTCCAAGTTTTTAAATATATTAGAAGCGATATCTACCCTCTTACACTTGGAATACATCGAAATCAAAGAGTTCATCACAGAAACATCAGAGTGAAGTTTCCATTGCTTGGCCAATTCGTGAACAAGCTTTCCACGCTCAAGATCACCCAAATTGGCACACGCATGCAAAGCTTCCATGATAGTGACATTGGTTGGTTGAACCCCTTCATCCATCATTTCCTGAAATAGCACCATTGCTTCTTCCTCATCTCCACTTTGGACATAACCGTCGATCATGGAATTCCACGAAACAACAGTCCTATGATTCATTCCATCAAAAATCATTCTAGCAGTCTGGACGGACCCACATTTTGAATACATATCAACAATAGCAGTAGAGACGTTTACAATCGACTCAAATCCAGCTCTCAAGACATACGCATGAATGGCCTTGCCAATTCTCAGTGACCCCGTATCGGCAGCCGCAGGCAAAATTGAAACAACAGTGACGGCGTCCGGCCTTTGCGATTCTTCAAACATTCTTAAAACCAACTCCAATGCCACCTTTGGCAATCCATTCTGCGCATAGCCAGAAACAATTGTATTCCAACAAACCAAGTCCCTCTCAGGCATTCTATCAAACACTTTATACGCTTCATTGATTTGCCTACATTTAGCATACATATTCATCACCCCAGTCATAGCAAACAAATTCCAAGAAAACCCACCGGTAACTAACTGCCCATGAATCTCCATTCCTCTCCTGAGGTCCGAATCATCACCGCAAAGCTTCAACATATAAGTAAAGTTATACACAACGGGAACAACGCCATCATGCCTCATTCGGCAAAAGAACGACAGGGCAGAGTCCAAAGACGAGTTCTTTGCATACCCTTTAAGCATAGTGTGGTAAAGCACGTCTAGCTTATCGTCAACAAGCTCGAAAACACGGGCAGCTTCTGTCAGGTTACCGTAGTTGCAGAAGAGACTAACGAGCTTGGTCTGGAAAAGGTGTTCATTGTAGAGACCGTTCTTGATGACGAGAGGAATGATCTGGTGGAGCTCACTGATTGAAGTGCATAGCTCTAACAGGAGGGCAGATGGGTGCTGGTAGACATGGGAAGGTATGTAGGCTCTTTGGGAGAGGGTATGGACAGTCGTCGGCGAGACTGGTGATGGTGGTGTTAACGTTGCAACTAATGGCGATAGCTTTGCGCTCATCATCTCTTTTGCCTTCTTCTCTCAGCCTCTAAAGCCTCAAATTCAATGCCTAACGATGTATAATATTTTGATAAAATATTTTTTTCCAAAAAAGAGTGATATTATTATTATTATTCCAATTTTTATTTAAGATTTAACAAATATTGTCAAGTCAAACTCAAACATCAGACCGGACATTGAACTAGTTGAAAGAAAGGTTTAAAGTTTACAAGTTCAACCGGTAGTGAACCACTATAAAATCGGTAAAACTTATAAGAATAGGTAAAAATAAAATATTTTATTGAAATAAAAAATACATCAATATCTATTATTATACAATGAACTAATAATAAATAAATATGAGTCTAATATAAAACTTAAAATAACAATAAAAATCAAAATTGTATTTCTGAAAGAGGTTGTGTCTCATCATCGTCAAAAGCTCCAAATTCTTCAATGTTATTTAAAGATTCGTAAACTACGCTTTCACCCAAATATTTGCATCAACTTCTTCTACTGCATTAAAATAAATTACAAATTAGTAATGTATAAAATTATCCTCAATTGTAAACTTGTAATACAGTATAATTTTAACTTAAATATGATCAAAATAAGATATGAACTGCCCATCAGTAGATGTTCTTAATTCATTCGTTGTGACAAATGCATTTTCTTCATAAATCATCTTTTCAAGTTCATTATAATCAAGATCAGACGATGATTTTTCTTCTTCGATCCAAAAATAAATATGTTCAATACAATCAATATCAACTGGATCATATATTCTCTTCTTACTAAGCACTCTGAACACATAATAGAAAAATTATAAAGTCAATAATAAAAATAAAATTATTGAAATGAAAACAAAACTATAAAATACCTGTTCTTCATTCTCAGATTATAAGTAACGTAATCAAGGTCATTATGTCTTTGATATTCCAAACGATTTCATTTTTTTGTATGAATACATTCAAAAACACTCTAATTACGTTCACAACCTGATACAGATACTGTTTGACTGAGTAACCTAATAACGAGTTTTCTCAATGTTGGAGCACTGTCACCGAATAATCTCCACCACTCATCTTTATTTTAAATTAATAGTTATGATAAATACAAATATATATTATTAATAAGTAAACAATGAATTAAAAGTATAAAATATTAAAACTTACCTGGCTGCATTTTTTTCATCATAAGTTCTCTCTTTGCTGATGATCTACCAAAACTCTCTAAATCATCACGATACAATTTAATTTCATTTATCGCTTGTGATTGTTCTTTAATAGAGAAAATATCTTTACATTCAATCACATCAAACAAACCGCCCATAATATTATTTGTATGTGCTTCCCCACTATATAAGCAATAAGGATTGAGAAAATAAGCTGCTAAGTAGATCCTTTGAGTAAAATGCTTATCCCGTCGTTGATCAATAATATCTATATAAGGCTTGTACAATTTCTCTTTCTCTTTAAAAAGATTTATAATTGTTTTGTGAGCCCTATACATGCCATCATTTATATACCCCAAAGATGGCTTCTCATCTGAATCAACAATCCTCAACAGCCTTATAAGCGAAGCCACAATCTTCATAATGATCAAGCAAGCATCCCAAAATTTATTATCCAGAATAATAGCACAAATTTCTTTTCCTTTTTCACTCTTTGAAAATTTATGACTTAAAAAGTGTTTACTTGTCACTAAATTTTGAAGTAGTTGCTTATGTTGATAAACACTTTTCAAAGTAATAAATGTAGTTGCAAACCTGGTAGCAGCGGGACGCACGATCTCAACCCAATCTTCTTGCTTTCTTAACCAAGACAAAAATGTGACATGA
>JAOTAY010000001.1:12529976-12542462 GCA_025629805.1 Erythroxylum baracoense
TATCAGTGGACTATTTTGCAAATTTTAAAAATTTCAGGGACTATTTCATAAATATAAAAAATTGCCCGAAACGGTACTCGGTATTGATCGATACCGGTACAGTATCGTTCCAGAACTCAATCCGATACTGAATCCGGTACGGTATTCGCAACATTAGTTATAATAAGGAAATCCGACTTCACTTGACTTGATCCGACCCGTTTTAAATCCTATCGTAACCAAGGGTGAAGGGTGGGTTTAAGTGAGGGTTTTAGACTTGATTCATCTGTTTTGTCTCAACTCTCAACTCTCAAGAAAGAATTTCCCCCTATAACGCTCAAGCCAGAAAATAAGAAAAAACGAAAAGGGCTGTAACCTTTCATACCAATCGACCAAGTTCTCCCATGGGTGTTGTAAAGGAAGAGCAGGAGTTAGTTTCTTCTTCTTATTACTATCCTGTCTGTAGCTCATTGATTGGTTTTTCTTAATTCGTTAATTCTGCGAAACCTTAGGCCCAACGTCAGCGAGCAATTCATCGACAAACAAAAGCTCGCGGCCCCCATCAAATCCGCCGTTGATAAGTACCGCCTTCTTCCCGAGTTCTTAAAGGTACCCATTTAACTGCATCACTCGGATTCTTCACTGTGAAGTCGTTTCCGTCATTTTGTTGAAGTTTCTATCTTTATGCTTTTAATTGCTGTTTTCAGGTTAGAGGGTTGGTGAAACAGCATTTGGACTCCTTCAATTATTTTGTTAACGTTGGAATAAAGAAGATTGTTCGTGCTAATGATCGAATTGTGTCCACTGTTGATCCTAGTCTTTATCTCAGGTTTTAAGTTTTGCTATTCTTCTGTTCCCGTTTACTCTCTGTGCTTTTTATTCTTTCCTCTTCCTCGTGTTATTTCTTTCCTTTTGTGATTATTCAGGTTCAGAGATGTGAGAATTGGAACACCTTCGTTGATAGTGGACGGGGTTAGTGAACAACTTAGTCCTCATATGTGCCGATTATCGGACTTGACGTATGTTACATTACATTTCACTTCTCTGTAGAACTTTTTTATAGATTTTTGTTTTCTTTTGCTTATCTAAAAAGTTTATTACATTGAGACATATGAAGTCATTGGTCTGCACATGTTCTGCCTTTAGGCATCATACTGAGTAACTTCTAAACTGGGTTTTAATTACTGTCAATTTCAGTTATGCTGCACCGATATTGGTTAATATAGAGTATATTCAAGGGAGTCATGATCAAAAATCTAAAGTGGAAAAGGTGATCAGAATCCTGATCTCTTTTGTTCTTCCTTAGTTCTTCAGGATGTTAAATAAAACCATTCCTGCAGAATGATGTTGTTATTGGCAGAATGCCCATCATGTTACGGAGCTGCTGCTGTGTCCTAGATGGGAAAACTGAGGCTGAACTTGCAAGACTTGGTCTGTACCAATTAAACTTCTGTATATAAATGTTTTGCCTCTTCCTTCTAGTCCATTTTTTATCCCTTTGGGTTCTCTTATGTTCTATTTTTTCCTTTCAATAGGGGAGTGTCCCCTTGACCCAGGAGGATATTTCATTGTGAAGGGAACAGAAAAGGTGATAGTATGGCATCTTGCTATCTAAATGCTGTTATTTATCTTAACTCAAACCAAATTTACATTTTCTTCTTTTCTTAATAGTTTTTCTGTTTTCAGCAAATAATTATAGTGCAAATCCTTTTTAGGTGATTTTGATACAAGAGCAACTCTCAAAGAATAGGATAATTATTGACACTGACAAGAAGGGAAAGTGAGTTCTATTTCTCATGGTTTATCTTTTTCTTGTTTCTTCATGTTCCCTCTCCTATAAATGGTTGCTTTGGGGATTCTTTTTCTGGTTTCATTTTTATTCCTGCTTCTCTTGTCCAGCTGTGTTCATAGCCATAATTTGGGTTGGCTAGTGGAGCATATATGTTCTTAGTTCATGTTTTCTAGCTGTTTTTTGTGCCATGTTTCAGTTTGACTTTGCCTATGCTATAAGGCTGTACTCAGAAATACTCTGCTAGTCGGGGTGGCTTGGCTGAATGTTTCGTTATCTCTTCTTTTTTTTTGTTGAATTTTCTGTTTTTATGTTTTAACTTGTGTTAGTTTCCTGTTTTTTTTTTCTCTGTTGGATTATGTAGGACTATGTAAATATTATCTAGAAGATTGTATAGTTATCATAAATCCTTGATTTCTAGGGATTAGAATAAGATACAGATTTCCATGTATCTTAGGGAATCTGTTACTATATTTAGTATAGACAATTGTATATATATATCATATGACTGTAACCTATTTTTTCAATGAGAATGAAAGTTTTCTTCTCTGCCAATATTTAACAGTCTCATTGTTGTCTTTTGCCGCTTCCCAAATCCTTTTTCAGTATCACAGCGTCTGTTACAAGCAGCACGGAGGCAACAAAGAGTAAAACAGTTATCCAGATGGAAAAGGAGAAGATGTATTTATGTCTCAACCAATTTGCAAAGAAGGTCTTCATATAAGATTATTTTTATTTACTCTTTTTCATGGTGGTCCTTAAGTGGTGCACTTTCTTGAGTACAGCTGTTGCTTCTGTTTCACACTCTTTAGTATTACCATACTTGCGTGCATCAACAAAAAATAAGTCATGAGGTTTGTCTAAAACATATTTCAATCAACTGGGTTTTAAAGTAAGTCATGAGGTTTGTTTAAATCATATTTCAATCAACTGGATTTTATCTTTAGACATTACATTCCTCCGTAAAAATATTTAAGGAGAAGAGTGAAGCGATTTAGCTGTAAATAAATATTTTTGACTCAAGTGAAATATGAGATGAAGTTAATGGTTCTTGAGAAAAGATTGAAGCTGCAGGCAAAACAACACTTGACTATAGGTATTCACTACAAATCATAAGCATTTTAACGTTCTTCGTATCCAAACGAAAATCAGAACTTTGTCTTTCTTTCTTTCTTTGACTTCTGTTTTCCAATTCATTCCAAAGAGTTGTCTTAAGAGTATGTAGTGTTTGATATGTTTTTCTTTTCTATAGATTCCTATAATGATAGTATTGAAGGCAATGGGAATGGAGAGTGATCAAGAGGTGGTACAGATGGTAGGAAGGGATCCTAGATATAGTGCCCTTCTTTTGCCATCTATTGAGGTAATTTCTTGTGCAAAATTCTTTTCTCGAAAATTCATATTCATCTTCTATGAAAATTATTTCATATTAATTTAGATTACTTTGTCATCACCACCCTAAATTATTTCTTTTCCCATCCTTGAGTACTTATTGCTAGTAGCAATTTTTATTGGTTTAGTTTCATGATACATAATGGGGTTTGTGCTAACAAGATGCCTTTCTTAACCATTTTACTTAGGGAAAAAACTTTGTGGCTGTTGCCATAAATAGCAAATATTATCTTTGTAAAATAAAATTTTGCTGTGCTTGGTAATGATAGTCACTAAAGGCCACCAAGTGATGGCCATGTGGTTGGTTCCTTTACTTAAATAGTTGGGAATTCAACTCCTTGTTTCCTCAAATTTCCATGTATTATGTATGTGTGCTGATGTATTTCTCATACAATTTCAGGAATGTGCTAGTCTTGGTATATATACCTCCCAAGAAGCATTGCAGCACCTTGAACGGCAGGTCTAAGTTATAACATTTTATCATTTTTGTGTTTAGTTCTTGTTATAAGTTATAAATTTACATTCAAACGATCCCTTGTTCTTGGATGCATCTGCATTATAAGAACTACTGTTGGCTGTTTCATTCCTTTTTTGAGCTTTCATAAGTTCAACCATTACATTTCTTTTTGTTCCGAGCAAGCTGCCTACTGAAAAAGAACACTCTACTACTGTTTGTGCGGTTCATTTTCCATTTAATCCTGTTAAAAGTTTATGTATATAATTTTTGGAGAGAACAAAATTTTGTATAACCTTTTCACCTGTGGGTAACAAATTCATTTGGCATCTTTAGTTCCTTATTATTGAATGTTTTTCGTTTTGCAGGTGAAATATAGATTTACTGGTCCGTCTGGAAAGGTTGGTCGTGTCTCTCTTTATGCTACAAAAACACTCATATGCTCCATGCATACACACAAAGGACCATGATGCATTGATTTTCTAAGTAATCATGCACCTTTTACTGACATATGCTGTATATTTATGCATCTTTTAGTTGTATATATGCTGTATCACGAGATGTCAACGTAAACTTACTTTATGGTATTTAAACAGGAAAGTAGAGCTCTGCCTGTCCTACGAGACGTATTTCTTGCTAATGTTCCAGTAAGATTTTTCTCATTTTTTAAAACCAAAATTAATTATCAAATTGAATCGTTGCTCACCTCTTGTTCCCTTCCTTTAGGTACATAAAAATAATTTTCGTCCAAAATGTTTGTATGTCGCGGTAATGCTAAGAAGGATGATGGAAGCTATGTTAAATAAGGATGCGATGGATGATAAGGTAATTGATTTAGTTCCCTGATAAATGGCTTCATTTTATGTAATTTTCTAGGGTAAGAAAATTAATGAGAACAAGCAGTGATCTTGTTTTGTGAGGAAAAATTAAGTTATCATGTTGACATGACCTTGTGTAAACAAGAGCTATTGTATGACGGTTATAGTTTCCTTCAGACAACTACCTTCAGATAAAATTGTTGCATGTGATATGTGATTTGATTTTTTTTTTTGGGTGTTTGTGATCTCAAGTAAATGTTTTCTTCTACGCTTAGGATTATGTTGGGAACAAGAGATTGGAGCTTTCTGGCCAATTAATTTCTCTGCTTTTTGAGGTATCATGGCTCAAGTTTACTCACTAATGTAGATGTTAGATGTCCTGAAAAATCAAACCTTGAAAGCGTGTGAGTCTCTCTATCATTCTCGCCCATCTCTCTACTTCACTTGGTATTGCAGGATTTGTTTAAGTCAACAATAGCAGATGTTCAGAAATCAGTTGATTATGCTTTACAAAGACGGAACCGCTCTAGCCGGTTTGACCTTGCCCAGGTATGACATCGCAAGCTAAATTCAATCTCATTGACACAATCTTATATTTTTTGGATGTGTGTATCAGAATACCTTGCTAAGTTTTATTCATGTACACAAATTTGTATCCTATGTAATGCATCCATGATCTCTTACTTTAGATATTTTCTTTATTATGTACGTTCAGAAATGTGCATATAGACTTCTTTGTAATATTAAATATTCAGGCCTTAATCATTGAATAATGCCCTAGAGATCATAGGTCGCTGACAAGCTTTTGTCCATTTATTTGAATTTGGTATTATAATATGTATCATCACAGTGCAGCATTTTAAGAAGGCTATTGACGTGTTTCTTTTGCAGTTGTTACTGTTCATTTGCGTCTATATTTTCCCTGGTGAAAGGGGTTGTATGCATAATGTTATACCTATATATGTGAGCTTTAATCATCCTGATTTGAGGGCCAGTTAGGGATAAAATTAAAAAGCAGTAGTATTTTGCTTTTATTTTTCTGAAGAATTTATCTCGATATGTGCACGCTAGGCTTCTCTGTGGTTTGAATGAAATGATATCTAGGAATCTCTTTCAGCATCTTCTGCTTTTACTGGAACTTATACTCTAATGCATCAATATCACATCTTCTGAAAATGATTCTAATTCAGGTTCTTTAATTTTTGAAATGTTTTTAGTATTTGGTTAAAGATTTTATTACTAATGGACTTGAAAGGACACTCTCTACTGGCAACTGGGATGTCAAACGATTTAAAATGAACAGGAAAGGCATGTCACAGGTTGTATACTCTGTCTCTACCAGTTGAATTGTTTTCCGTACTATTTGTCCTTTTTCTTAATTGTTTTAGAAACATTCACTGAGTTGGGCTCCTCTTCCAAAGGTATTGGCTCGGCTATCATTTATATCAACTCTGGGCCATATGACTAGAGTTTCACCACAATTCGAGAAGTCTAGGAAAGTAAGTGGACCAAGAGCCTTGCAGCCAAGCCAGGTAGTGTTGGCTTCATTGAGTAGTACTGGAAACCTTGATGATTAATATGTTTTTTTTTTGGTTTTTTGCCAACTTCAATTCCTTAATTCATATATTCTTTGTCACAGTGGGGTATGCTTTGTCCTTGTGATACACCCGAAGGCGAAGCATGTGGTTTAGTGAAGAACTTAGCTCTAATGACTCATGTTACTACTGATGAAGAAGAAGGCCCTTTGATTTCACTGGTATGTTGTGTATTGGTATCTATTTTTAGCCATATTATAAGTGTGCTTTTTGTTTACTTAGTGATGTTCTTATTCTGCACCTTTTCTTTTGCATCTGAATAAGCACAATCCTATATTAGTTGTTCTTACCCTATTTGACAGGCTAGGATCCAACTTTTCTGTAATTTACTTTCACCACCAATCCGATTACACATATCTTTCTTGTCTTCTGGCCTCCATCTTCTCTCAGTTTTCCCTCTTAATTCTGTTGCTGCAGCATTTATGCAACCCAGCTCCTCATATTTCTTTGGGTCCTTGCCTACTGATATATTTTTTTTTGAGTCCTTGCCTCAAGCTACCTGAGTTTGAATCCCTTAGTTTCTGAGGTTCCATCTGCAAAAAAGCAGTGTTCAGGGTTGGTTCTTAAACTTGTAATGGGGAAAATAGGTTTATGCAAGAAAAGAGAATGAAGAAGGCATATGAAAGTAATAGGATAATTGATCATACGGGAGAGACTCGGTGTATGCCATAGTATCCTTGACCGTCCTGCCAATTTTTGCTATTTCACAGAAGATTACATCTTCATATCTTTGTAAATTACAAGTTTGTAAAAATATTCGTTTGTGTATATGCATGCATCTCTGTATTCCCATGTGTATATTTGTGCATAGTTATTTCCTGTGTTTGTGTGTATCTGTTTATAGCACATAGCATGGATATGTTTTACACATATAAGCCAACATCTTTTCTGGTTCCATTTTGGAAACTCCAATAGTGCTATTGCTTGGGCGTTGAAGATTTGGAACTTCTATCAGGAGAAGAGCTGCATACACCTAATTCTTTTCTGGTTATAGTCAATGGGCGCATTCTTGGCAAGCATGGGAGGCCTCAGGTGACTTTTCTTGATTAAGTGAACATATATGACAAGTCCTCTCTTTTTTTAAATTGAAATTTAGCTTCTGATGGGAAATCCTTTGTTTAGCATTTTGCTGATGCAATGAGAAAGTTGCGACGAGCTGGCAAAATAGGGGAGTTTGTTAGTGTCTTTGTAAATGAGAAGCAGGTAACTACTTTTGTCTTATTTACAACAAAGAATCTTTCCACTTGGAAGGTTGTTATTGTGACTTTATGAAAGTGTAACATGTTCTAATTTTCCATAACTTCCTCCATTCTTCGTTAACTTTCATTATCTTTTTCTCTTTTTGTACCTCCACAGGAGAATTTCATGATCCTCTGTCTTTATGCATTTGTTAGACATGATGCAGGCTAGGATCTGATTTATTTTACAACATAAGTTATGAGCAATTTGAAATGATGAATCGTCTTATTTTGATTAAGTAAAAATAATAAATAGACAGCAACTATGATGATTCTTTTTTACACTTCTTGTTTTCATTTTCTTTATTTCTTATGATGTAACTAGAATATTTTGCTGAAGTTCTTAAGAGAAATAATGCTCTTCAGCGTGCAGTCTACATTGCTTCTGATGGAGGTAGAGTTTGTCGTCCCCTTGTTATTGCAGACAAAGGCGTTTCACGGATAAAGGAACAACATATGATAGAGTTACGAGTGAGTTTGAGCTGTTTTCATAGTATACAATGAGAAGATGGCTACATAAAAACTCTTGTTTACTTCTTTTCCTTTCAAGGATGGAGCTCGCACTTTTGATGACTTCTTGCAGGAGGGATTGATTGAGTACCTTGATGTCAATGAGGAAAACAATGCGTTGGTTGGTTCAAATCGGAAAACTTCTGGAATTTTTATGTTTGGAAAGTTTTCCTAGGTGATCTATCATTTTGTCTGATGGTGTAAACATAGAAAGCGTCTAATGACTTTCCAATTCCATGTATTACAGATAGCTTTATATGAAGGAGAGGCTACTCCTGAGACAACCCATATTGAGATAGAGCCTTTCACAATATTAGGTGTTTGTGCTGGGCTTATTCCATATCCTCATCATAATCAGTCACCACGAAACACTTATCAGGTTAATACCGTGGACCTTTACAGTGACTAATACAGTGCCCAACAAACCAAAATTTTTTATCCTTTTTTTACTTGTTATACCCAACAGTGTGCCATGGGAAAGCAAGCCATGGGAAATATTGCGTATAATCAGGCAAGTGATTCACATTATGTTGTTTCTTGTTTTTTTGCTACAGTAAATGCAGGAAAGACAAATTTTATTTTCTATGTAGTTTTATTTTGCATTATTTTCGGTTGATATGTTTTCTGACTATTTCATGTTTAGATTTCTGTCCATAAATGATTGAGAATGACAAACTTTTTTCTCTTTCCATTAGTTGGCTAGTAAAAAGTACTGTTGAATTTGCTTCATAAGAGTTTCCATGCTAAATTTAGACCTTGTATGAGAGCATGAGCGTGCTTTATAGTTGTGTGATGTTTGACCATTTCAATAGGCAGTGGTATATCTTTCCCTGTTTAGAGAAATAGACATTTACTTCATGCTGATGCCAGAAATTTACAGCAAATGGTTGCATAGCCCCACTGCTCCCTTGAGCAATATCTCAATCACTTTGTCATTCAAAAAATTGTTTAACTATCGAAATTGTTAAAATCCTTGTGAGAACAAAGTTTAAGGATTTCCAAAAGCCTGTGGGTAGTGAGTTCAATTATCAGCAAATGCTGCTACTTCCAATCTGAAGTGTTTTTTCATCTCCACTGGATCCTGCATATCTTTTTTCCTGTGATTAGGTGCGTTTACAACGATAAATCATTCAACACCTTGGAATCTTATTACCTTCTACTCTTTTTAAACTACTCTGTTTTATTTTCTGTAAATAATTGTACCTGTTGATCGTTTTGTCAGTTCAGGATATCTAGAATGCACTAGTCATGATCTTTCACCTTGATCTTGTAGTTATGTCGGATGGACACGTTACTTTACCTGTTGGTGTATCCCCAGCGGCCTTTGTTAACAACAAAGTCAATTGAACTGGTAATATATATTTTATCCTACTGGTGGGGTATGCCCATGGATGTGTGTTAATCATTTTACTGTCAGGTGGGGTATGATAAACTTGGAGCTGGTCAGAATGCAACTGTTGCAGTGATGAGTTATAGTGGCTATGACATAGAGGATGCAATAGTCATGAACAAAGCCTCTTTAGACCGTGGTTTTGGTCGTTGCATTGTTCTGAAGAAGTACACGAGCATTGAATTTTAGATATTTCATACTTCCGTGTGACCAACAATGGTCATTGTATCTTCTGCTTAGTGTTGCGTGAGGCAGTAAAGAATGTGATCAGATAATTTTTGTTGACAGGTATTCTGCTGTCAATCAAAAGTACGAGAATGGTGCGTCAGATAGAATATTAAGGCCAGGAAGAACTGAAGAAAGGGAAAGAGTAATGCATATTGCTCACATTTTGCAGTTTTATTCTATTGATACCTGCATTTATAGCATCTTTCATAGCTATATTTTGCATTTATGTAATCGGCTTTCAGAAGTTCCAGACAAAAAATGGGAAGAACTTTCATAATTGTAAAACATATATTCATAGCAGGCAATGTTTGAGGATCCAGCTTGGAATGAGCCAACTGCTTGGACTAAAAATTTTATTAATGATGCAATATTTTGGTCTGAATTGCCAGTTGTCTTTCTGTGGTTAAAATCCTGGATGAGCATTTTGAATTCAGTTTTGAGACCTATTCCCAGCATTATTTTGGTCTTTCTGTTGTTGTCCTTCAGCTTGTCATATGACCCTCAGGCAGATTTGATCTGCTGGTATCACAATGATCTAATTTGTTTCAGTATTAGATTACTTTGCTTTCAACATTTTCTACCCTGTGTTTATGTGTTTTATGGTTTCTTTAATGTGTTCTCTATTTTAGGTGCTGGATGATGATGGACTGGCTGCTCCTGGTGAGATTATTAGACCTGGTGATATCTATATTAACAAGGAGTCCCCCATTGAGACAAGGGGGCAGTTAAAATCTGCTGCAGCATTAGCCGATATGTTAGTAAAACTTCTCTCAGTATTTTAAACTTTTATTTTATTTTTACTCACTCATTTTTTCAATATCCAGCAAATATAGACCTAGCATACAGACATTCAAAGGTCCTGAAGGGGAGTCATGCGTTGTAGATAAAGTTGCTCTCTGTTCTGATAAGAACAACAATCTATGTATAAAATTCATAATTCGTCATACCCGAAGGCCAGAGGTAAGAAATTTTCTTTTATCATAAGTTACAAGCTTTTGAAACTTTATACTAGGTTTTCATTTTTACATATACTCAGGTTGGTGACAAATTCAGTAGCAGACATGGACAAAAAGGTGTTTGTGGAACAATCATCCAACAGGAAGATCTCCCATTTTCAGAACGTGGTATTTGCCCTGATTTGATCATGAATCCACATGGCTTTCCAAGGTATTTTACTTTTTAATTTCAGTTATGAATATAGAGGATCACCAGATATTGTGAGGAAAATTAATTCATAAATTGTTGTTTGTAGTTGTGGGGATATAAAGTCGTTTAGTGTCATGTTAGCATTCTGTGGTCATTAATAGCTCTATGAAATCATGAACTTGCTTCTTTTTGGTTGCTATGTTCTTTCTTTTCCCTAATGAAAATAAATGAACAAATAGCAATATAAGGAAGAAAACTAACAGTGACAGGGTCTCATTTTAATGCATGCTTCGAACCATAAAGCTAAAGGGTGAACCTGGTAGATGGGTTAGTCTTCATATTACATGTTGGAGTATCTGAGTTTTTGT
Source organism: Erythroxylum baracoense (assembly GCA_025629805.1). Taxonomy (NCBI): domain Eukaryota; kingdom Viridiplantae; phylum Streptophyta; class Magnoliopsida; order Malpighiales; family Erythroxylaceae; genus Erythroxylum; species Erythroxylum baracoense. Next base: position 12,540,884 of record JAOTAY010000001.1, read on the forward strand.
CATGGTGGTACATATGAGGTTCCTTTTGTTGAATCCTTGAAGATATCATTACTACTTTTGCATTAATAAATTGAAACATTCAGTCTATTATAGAATTTTTTGCTTCAATTTGTGATCCAAAAATAAAGCCTATATTGTCATTTTGTTTTTCCTAGTCGAATGACTGTTGGAAAGATGATAGAACTTCTTGGAAGTAAAGCTGGAGTTTCAAAAGGTGCATTTCACTATGGCAGTGCATTTGGAGAACCAAGTGGTCATGCAGACAGGGTTGAAGCTATAAGGTGCTTTCTATACCCACTATGATTACTTACCATGCCAAAAAATTTGTACCAATCATAACTCGTGTATAATTTATTACTATGAAAGGCATTTGCGTTAATCACGAAGTTCAAATGATTTCTTTAAATGGTAAAGAAAATATTTGAGGAAAAAAATGAATCAAGGTTACAGAACCACCTGTTCCCATTGTTGAGCAAAGGCGTTTTCTTTTCTTGAAAAGCCATTGTCAATCACCCTCAGAACAACCAAAAAATATGTTAGCTCCTTGTTTTTTCTTTTTCTTTTGCTGTATCTTGGTATACCTGATGAAGTTTAAGATAATTCTGCTTTTTTTATCAGTGAAACCCTTGTCAGTCATGGCTTCAGTTACAACGGCAAAGATTTCATATATTCAGGTTGGTTTATTCTACACCTAGCAGGATTATCTACCTCCTAATTTGTGGTGAGTTTAGTTGTATTTCTGTACTAAATTATTCTTCTCCAGGTATCACAGGTTGTCCATTGCAAGCATATATTTTCATGGGCCCAATATACTACCAGAAGTTAAAACATATGGTGAGATTTTAATTCTTTCTGGTGTTACAAAGAAGCTTATGATCATTTAAATGCAACACATCTCCAATTCCATGAGATATAATTGTTGGGTTGGGTCCTTTCTTCTTTCTTTGAAATGTCGATGTATGTGATAATTTTTTCCTTCTGATCTTGTAGATGGCTTTTCACTTGGTTATTATGGTACTTACTATTTTTTAGACCATAACAGGTGGGATAGGGTGTATCTACTATTTCTTCTTTCACATATAGATGTAGCGATTGATCCCTGCTTTGATTTATTATGCAATACCATTAATTGTATAGTTTGATTGGAGAATATCAATCATAGCAGTGAGTGATGGATAATATATGCATGACAGATTCACTAAACTAACAGCTTACTGCTTTACATTCTTTTGCTTGTTGATGTTTATTGTCTTGTGATTACTGATTAGGTCCTAGATAAAATGCATGCACGAGGCAGTGGACCTCGTGTCATGCTTACAAGACAACCAACAGAAGGAAGAGCTCGGAATGGAGGCCTCCGAGTAGGAGAAATGGAACGTGACTGTTTGATTGCTTATGGGGCTAGCAATTTGATCTTCGAGCGACTGATGCTTTCCAGTGATCCTTTTGAAGTGCAGGTATCTTTGGTGCATACTTGTTTATTGATGGATCACTTGGCATGCTGATAGAAAACTCTAGTTTAATCAGCTAGAGTGTAGTATATTATTTAGTATATCCAGTGCCTAGCACTGCTATTACA
>JAOTAY010000001.1:12548444-12565630 GCA_025629805.1 Erythroxylum baracoense
TCAATCTCAATTAACACCATATGCTTCCAAAAATAAATCTTAATTTCTCCATTTAATAACTTCAATCTTTAAAAAAATTATATCCCCAAAAATTATAATTAAAGCCTAATCACAACAAAATAATAAAATTAATCCCAAACAAATCGGGGTCCAACACTCCGGACTCTCAGCAATAGGAGGTTTCATCCTCGACGCATCTAGCAAATGGGTCACCGGTTTCTCAGCAAAAATTGGAATCGGGACACCCTTCACAATGGAACTTTGGGGTATATCGATGGGTCTAACTTTGGCATCATAGCTCCAAATAACGGACATAGGTGTCCGATCCGACTGCAAACATGCTGTTGATTACCTAACCCGGTCACATCAACCCATTCATGTCCCCCTTGCAATAAAGATCAAGAACCAGATTAAAACGTTTACAACGTGTAGCATATCCTTTATCAACCGGCAGGCAAACGTAGTAGCAGATCATTTAGCCAAGACGGGATTGAGTTTACCCGATGACGAGATTAAGACATATGCCCAAAATCCCCTAGCTACCAAGACTGTGAGACGAAGCAATGCGGAGGCATTTTTGGGTCGCGCACCAAACTTTCCACTTTACTCCGCTCTATACTGGAACCATGAAGCCCCGACAACGCTTCGAGGAAGTCACGAGATAGGAAGGCATAGCCTCACCCCGCCCGTCGACGAGAATCGAATTTCTGCCACTAACCAGCTGGAAGCTTCCCGAGACATTATTACGGGAAAACTACCCACGACGTTCCACTTTCTCCCGCCTTAATGGCACATGTTTCATACAATGGCTGTTATGCCCTCCCATCTATTTAAAAAAAAAGTCTGGCAATTGGTCCTTCTGGCTTCCATGCCAAATCTTTTAAAGCTACTTGGAATCAAGCAAGTCCCTTGTTTTTTAGAAATGTGATCTTTTTTAATAAAAGTAAACTACTGCCTAAATTGAACAAAACTTTTATATGTCTTGTTCTAAAGTCTCCAACCCCTCTAGCCTAAATGATTATTGGCACATTTCATGTTGCAATGTGGTTTATAGATTGATTTATAAGATAGTTGCTAATAGGCTGAAGAGTACACTTCGTAATTTCATCAATCCTTACCAAGGTGCCAATGTAAGCGGTAGAAGTATTGGTATCAACATAAGCCTTACACGAGAGCTTTTTGGAGATTACTCTTTTAAAAAAATATATCAAGAGTTGTGCATTGAAAATTGATTTCACTAAAGCCCTCGATTATGTTAATTGGGAATTTATTTTGAACTATATATGCTTGCTCTTGGATTTCCTTACAAGTTTATAGGTTGGATCAAAGCTTATATCTCCTAAATTTCTTTTGTAGTAATGGTGAATGGCGGGTCTTTAAATCTCTCCAAAGTAGCTAGGAGACTTAGGGCCTGTTTGTTAGGGCCTGTTTGGTTGAATGTTAATGAATAGAACAGAACGAAACGGAATGGAATAGAAGGGAACGGTTTATAATGGAATAGAATATAATATAGTAAAAAGTTGTTTGGGAATGATGAACGGGTTTATAATGTAAGGTAGTGAAACATTGTTTGGAAGATGATGGAATGAAATGTAATATATAATAAATGACTATTATACCCCTGATATTAAAATAATCATGTCCAATTAAAAAGTCACTCACAACCGACAAATAATTTTTTTATATATTTTCTATTTTAAAATTTTTATTAATTTTTATTAATTATATACAATTTATTATTAATTATATAAAATAATAATATTATTTATTTAATAAATTTTATTCTATTATATGTGATTTATATTTTAAAATTATTTATTTATATTTTTATTTATATAAAAATAAATACAAACAATTAAAGAATAATTTTTTCTATTTTCATTAATAAAAATTTTATTAATTTTTTTATTTTATTATTAATTATATACAATTTTTATTAATAATATAAAAACATTATTATTAGGGTAAAGAGAAATAATATAAAAATATTGTTAATTATATACAAGTGGGTTAGGGTTAGAAGAAATAATTAGTATTAAGAAAAATTATTGAGAGTGTATTAGGTAGTATGTATTAATTAGTTTACGTTCCATCCTAAACTCCCCAACTCTGAGATTTCTTATTTTCACTGTTTAGGATGGAATGAAACGTAACATCCGCTTCCATCTCATTCCGTTCTATTCTATTATGAAACCCTCAACCAAACAATGGAAATGTGTTACGTTCCATTCCGTTTCACTACTAAACCTCCAACCACAAACCCTTAGGCAAGGAGCCCCCTTGTCTCATTACCTATTTGTAATTACAATGGATATCTTGAGGAGAATTGCTTTATTGAATATTGCTATGACCCTTGACTTTAATTACCACCATAGATACTACAAACTCCAGATTTAATTGCAATTACAAATGATCTTCTTATGCTTAATGGACTAGACTATAATTCAATAAGCTGACTCATTAAATCTCTACAAACTTCTAAGAAAGTTTCAGTGTTATGATTAAATCCTTCTTCACTTGGCTTAAAGCTGAAGCAATTGCCTTTCACGTACTTAGGAGAACCTATCTTAGCCGGGAGCTTGAATGCAATGGATTATACAATCCGCTAGTGAGCTCAACAGAGAAAAGACCACATTCCTAGTGCAATAGGTACTTGTCCAATAAAGGCAGACTACAACTAGCTATCAGTGTGCTCAATAGTCTCAATATCTACTAGTGTTCACATCTAGCATTGCCAAAGGTAGTGATGAAGATAATAGACAAGCTCATAACGGACTTTATTTGGAAAGGTCACTAGTAGCACCAAAATTTCAAGTATTGAGTGGAATACTAGGAATATCATGCAAGGTCATATTAACCGCATACTTAGAAATGTCTACATGATTTAGAAATGTCAATGAGTTGGATTAAGCCTGGCCTAATTACAGGCTAGGGTAGCTCGTGGCCTGACAGGCTACAGGGAAGTTGGGCTAACCTGACCTATCTTATAATTTCTTAAAAAAATGCCAAAAATGATGTCGTTTTTTATAAAACGATGTTGTTTTTGAAGTAACGGTTGGGTCATGGGTTGGACTAGGCTGATTACTTTTAATCCATGTGATTTGGACAATTCGGTCCAAAATTAGACCGATCGGACTGAGCCAAAATTTTTTTGAGAAATTAAAAATAACAATTTTTTACTAAAAGTACGCCGATTGATTGTTTTCTCACCAAAAGTATTCAATGGTCATCCTAACCATAAAATTTGACATCCCTAATAAGACTGATTTTTGGTTTGACAATTAGCTCTCCGTCGGTCCTCTGCATAAACTCAGAGATTTTAACTTACTGAAGACCATTATTCCTATTTCAACTAAGTTCTGTGGCCCTGTACAGAATGAATCATGACACTGACCATTTCATTCTACATGTGGCTTCTAAGGAGTCTTTTAGTAAACCTGACTGTATCTACCGGACACAAGGTATAAGTCTAAAATTCACTAAAACATCCTATAAAAAACATTTAATTGAATCTTTGTTTGACTTGGTTTGGGATTCTCACGTGGCTTCTATCTTAAAGACTTGCTGCAAGGGACATGATGAAGTTCACAATTGGTTGCCCGTAATATGTATTATGTGGAGTTGAACAGGAGAGTCATGATCATCTTTTCTTTGAGTGTGATCAGGAACATTAAAATGCGCTTTTTGCTCGGATTGAGGCATAAGTGTGACAAAAAACAATGCAAGATAGACTTTGGAATGTTAGTGTACGAAATGCCGCTTAAGGGGAACAACATAATTATCATTAAGACAAGGCCAAGACTTGTCCTAAATAGATTCCTATTAAAACTTCGCCTAGCTGCCGTAGCCACGGGAATTGACTTTGATTTGTTTCTTCTCCGCAATAGAAACTTGCTTTGGGAGGTTGAACACCTCATTATTTGTGTCGGGCCTGGAGGATTGAGATGTTGGTTGAAACATACTTTCCATATGGATGGTTCCAGCCAAGAGGGTTTTTGGAATCAAATGAATTGAATTGAATTAATTAATTTTATGTAATTGAATTCAATTCATGCGTTTAGAATGTTAAAAAAGAGATTACTTGGATTCAACAACATAATTGTTAGATATATGTTAAATATATCTATTGATTTTATTTTGACGTATTTTTATAAATTAAACTTATCAGATTTTTTATTATCTTGGATTCAAAAGTTGGATAATGTTTTAGATAAAATAGAATTTTATCTTACATAGATGTGAATTTGATGAAGGATATTTGCCAAAAATTCTATTTTTTGAATTAAGTGGTCTTATGAAACACAGCAGCAAAACTTGTGTTGGGCATTAAAGGTGAATGGATTTTGAGTAAATAAAAGACCCACGGCTGATTGGTGGTGAGTAAGGAGAGTGATTTATGGTGTGTGCAAGAGTGTTCTGTGTGGTGTGTGACATTGTGGGTCTTCATTGTGAGAGTCGTATATGTCTCTATCATGAAAAAAGTGAATTAGGTTGTGCGTATCGTGTATGTTTGGATGAGGAGCTGAAGTGAATCTGTGGAGGGTTTTTGCATCAAAGGTGTTAAGTGCATGAATTGCAATTATTGAAAAACACAACTGAAGGTGCACTTGTTCTTTTTGGTTGGATATATACAATGCTAGTTTAATTGTTTGTTGAATAAAGACTTGTTCTTCTTGACTTGTGCGTGAAAGACATATGGGGTTCTCTTGATTCTTGTGTGGATGACGTAGCCTATAGTGTGTGGTTCTCTATTGGGTTTTTATGCAATCCAAATTGCGTATGTGTGCTGCACTTTTCATGATTGTGCGTGGTTAATGGGTTTGTGAGTGTAGCTGCAATTTTCTTTTGGGAATTTCGAGAATCAATTGATTATCTTTGTGCTGAAATTTTTGTGGATTATGTCACGTGGGCTGAATGGTTTTGTGCTGCGTTTTCTTTGATGTGTTGTCGTTGATTGAGTATTCTTGTAGCTGTAATTTCTGCAGAAGTTTTCGTGACTTGATTATGAGTTCTGCGTGAATCAACCCATTATTGTTGCAACGACTTCCGGATTTATTTCAGTGGAGCTGAACTTTTTGGGAAGTTTTTTTTAATCTCAAGTGTATTGTTGTTCTTTTCTTAGTTAATTAATCACTTGAGTTATTTTTTAATTAATTTTCGTTCATTAGGTTGTTTAGAAAAATCCTCTGACGAGGTTAATACGAGTTGGTCGTGTTACTGGGTGTGAAAAGCTTTCACGGGAAGTAAGGTTGAGAGATAATGTCAAGGGTTAAGTGGTATCGGCTCAGTAAAGCCTTGGGTAAATCTATTGTACTTTGATAAAAGAATTAATCTATGTGAGGGCCCCGCAGACATAGCAAAGGAGTGCCGAACTGCGATACTAAATTTCTGGTGTCATCTGTTATTTTTCTTTTGATTGATTTTTGTTTTCATTTGTGCCAGAGACGACCACGTAAAATTAGACAATTTGCAAATCACCTACCCCCTACGATTTTTCAATTGGTATCAGCGCGGGTCACCATTTCAGAACTTGATAGCAAGTTGGTGCAGATCCTAGTTTCGCGAACATGGCTATAAGAGAAAGAAGCAAAGGATTGGAACTACAGGTTAAAACTGGAAAAGGTATGAATATACAGAAGATGAATCCGATGAAAATGAAGATATGAAGCTATTAACACGAGAGTTCAGTAAGTGTCTGAAGAGAGTGAAAAAGGATAGACCTGAGTTTAGGCAAAACGGTGGGAGCTCATTGAACAACAACTTTAAACAACAAGCCAAAACTCACAAGGGATAAAAAAGGTGAAGAGAATTCAATGCCATGAGTGTCAAGGCTTCGGGCACGTTCAACCTGAATGTGCTAATACATTGAAGAAAAGAAAAGAAAAATCATTTACTAGCACTTGGAGTGAGAATGAATCCAAGAGTGAATATGGTGGTGAAGAAGAAATCGCTAATGGTGCTGCGTTAGTTGCTTTCCATAGTAAAAGTCCAGTTATTTGCTTAACAATAACTGAGAAAGAAGTAACTGAAGACGTAAAAGGGGAAAAATGAAAATTTTCCAGAAAAATGCAAACAACTCTGCTCAAGACTCAATATCAGATTATGACAGTGATGAAAGTGGCCTAGATTATAGAAAGGAGAATATTTACGAGGCTTACAAAGCTATGTATGAAAAATGGGTGAATACGTATAGAAAGAATGAAAGATTGAAGGAAGAAAATCTCTCCATGAAGAATACTATCCAAGGATTAGAAAAGAAATTGAAGTTGGCATTAGATGAGCTTGGTAAAACTAGAATGAAATTCGTAAGTACCGAAAAGGGATTGAAAATGTTGAATGGAGGCACAGAAAAACTAGAAAAGTTAATGGAAATCGGTAAGGTTAAAGGAGATCTTTAAGGCATTGGCTATAAGGGTGAATGTTCTAAGGTGAATGATGAGAAAATTGATATACCCACATCTGTCCAAGAAGAAACATCGAGGACGAATAGAAGATTTGTTCCCAATGTCATTTTTGCGGAGTTATCGGGCACATAAGGCCAAAATGCTACAAGTTACTACAGATGTTGTTTCAAAAAAGCCAAAACCGAAGGATCCTATATCCCTCATATAAATTTCAGAATCAACCTTCAGTACCGAAATCCACTTGGGTTAGAAAGGGTCAAGGACAAGCACAAAGATGTAGTGAAGGAAAAACAAGAAAGTGTTCAGATTCACAGTTAGTTACTACTTTTGAAGAAACTGTTCAGACTGAGGATAAGTCAGTTACTTCAGATGAAAAAATCAATCAGACAGCTGATGATCGAGATAATGTGATAAGGAATAAGCCCATGTTTGAATTTCCTCGAGAGGCACAGGAACTGTGTGCTTTACATTTTTGAAGTATAGTTTGATGTTATTTATTTTAAAAAAACCAAAACAAAAAACAAAAAAAGGGGAAAAGAAAAGTTAAAAAAAAAGAATTTTGTCTTCTTTAATTTTTATGTTGCCATTGTCGTCCCATCTTTTTAGTAGTTTGTATTGTGACTTCTATTTGGTTCCACCAAAGACTCTTCAGCTCTCTCATCAGTATGAGTCTCTCTCTTGGGTATCTCTCTCTCTTTCGGGCATATCTCTTGGTATTTTGAATGGCAGTAAATTGTCATTTTGGCGTGCTTGTGATTCTTTCGCTGCACTTATTATTGATTCTTATGATTATGTATTCTGACACTGTTTTGTCCTAAGGGAAGACATCAAATTGTTTTTGGTGACTTTCCATTCATGGGGTGATTTTAAGGTATATGCGTGACTATTAGTCTTGCTTTTTGGCATCTTTTATCCTAATAGGGAGAAATTTGGATGATTGGATTATTGTTTATATTGATGCTCTTTGGAACTTGATGTTGGATTGAGGGGGAGGTCATATGAATTGTGAATTTGATACTTATATGTTCAATTATGTGATTTAGGGGGGGCTTCATATTTGTGACAAATATGTCAAAAAGGGGGAGATTGTTAGATATATGTTGAATATATCTATTTATTTTATTTTGACATATTTTTATAAATTAGACTTATTAAATTTTTATTATCTTGGATTCAAAAGTTGGATAATGTTTTAGATAAAATAGAATTCTATCTTGCATAGATATGAATTTGATGAAGAATATTTGCCAAAAATTCTATTTTTTGAAATAAGTGGTCTTATGAAACGCAACAGCCAAAGTTGTGTTGGGCGTTAAAGGTGAATGGATTTTGAGTGAATAAAAGACCCACGGCTAATCGGTGGTGAGTAGGGAGAGTGATTTATGGTGTGTGCATGAGTGTTCTGTGTGGTGTGTGACATTGTGGGTCTTCATTGTGAGAGTCGTATATGTCTCTATCATGGAAAAAGTGAATCAGGGTGTGCGTATCGTGTATGTTTGGATGAGGGGCTGAAGTGAATCTATGGAGGGTTTTTGTGTCAAAGGTGTTAAGTGCGTGAATTGCAATTATTGAAAAACACAACTGAAGGTGCACTTGTTCTTTTTGGTTGGATATACACAGTGCTGGTTTAATTGTTTATTAAATAAAGACTTGTTCTTCTTGACTTGTGCGTGAAAGACATATGGGGTTCTCTTGATTCTTGTATGGATGACGTAACCTATGGTGTGTGGTTCTCTATTGGATTTTTATGCAATCCAAGCTGCGTATGTGTGCTGCACTTTTCATGATTGTGCGTAGTTAATGAGTTTGTAAGTGTAGCTGTAATTTTCTTTTGGGAATTGCGAGAATCAGTTGGTTATCTTTGTGTTGGAATTTTTGTGGATTATGTCACGTGGGCTGAATGGTTTTGTGCTGCGTTTTCTTTGATGTGTTGTCGTTGATTGGGTATTCTTGTAGCTGTGATTTCTGCAGAAGTTTTTGTGACTTAATTATGAGTTCTGCGCGAATCAGCCCATTATTGTTGCAACGACTTCCGAATTTATTTCAGTGGAGCTGAACTTTTCGGAAAGTTGTTCTTTTCTTTTATCTCAAGTGTATTGTTGTTCTTTTCTTAGTTAATTAACCACTTGAATTATTTTTAATTAATTGTCGTTCATTAAGTTGTTTAGAAAAATTCTTTGATGAGGTTAACACGAGTCAGTCGTGTTACTGGGTGTGAAAAGCTTTCACGAGAAGTGAGGTTCAGAGATAGTGTCAAGAGTTGAGTGGTGTCGGCTCAGTAAAGTCTTGGGTGAATCTATTGTACTTCGGTGAAAGAATTAATCTAGGTGAGGGCCCCGCAGACTTAGATAAGAAGTGTCGAACTGCATTACCAATTTTTTTGTTTCATCTATTATTTTTCTTTTGGTTGATTTTTGTTTTCATTTGTGCCATAGACGACCACGTAAAATCTGACAGTTTGCGAAACATCTACTCCTACAATTTTTCAGTAATTGAATCTTATTTTTTTATGAGTTCAATTCACATCTCAAATGATGCGATTTGGTGTGTGAATTCTTTTCAAAACATTAAAATTTTTTTTGTCATTATACACTTCATAAATATATAAATTACTACAGAACACACACACATTAATTACATATTATTTTTAGTTAAGGATAAAATGTTCATATGAAGTAGTTGAATTCATTTTTATTGTGTTCCAAACAATGTAATTGAATTCAATTATAATATTTATAGATTTATTCCAAACAGTGTAAATCGAAATTAATTCAATGCTACACATATAATTGAATCTAATTCAAAAATTTCTAAACAATCCGTTGGCTACCTCACTCATTTATGATCTGTTTCTTTGTGAAGATTGATTGTACTTTTGTTAAAATTAATGGAATGACTTAATTAACTTAAAAAAAACACAAGTGACTCCTAAAAACTTTGTATTATATATCTCGTCACTTTCGCTTTTGTTTTAGAATTTGACCTGAGCTTTTTTATTATTTATTTATCCAAAAAAATAAAAGTACAATCCTTCACTCATTTCTCAAAGCAAAACTCTTCTAATTTTAATTATTTCATCGATTAAATAGAATTCAAATATGAGCTTATAAAAGATTTACTTCCTAGAAAAAAATTATAACAGTATCTAAAGAAGGCCCATTCGAAGCCTCATAGACCACGGAGCACAAACGTTCCGCCCTCACTCCGGCGAGGCCTAATTAAATCCCTACGGCGTTTGTTCTGGCAGTCTTAATCAAATTCCATACTTAGACGCACACGTACGGGTAAGCTAGATAGAGAGTGATTGAATATGGACGATTATCAGGAGATGGAGAGATTTGGAATGGACAACGATTACGAGGGCGGTGTTTGGAGAGACGGCGAGTTCTTCTACGAGAAGCGTAAAGAGAAGCGGAAGCAGACCAAAGACGACGTTCTCTACGGTGTTTTCGCTTATAATTCCGATTCAGATGACGATGAGGACGGTGGTGGCTCCTCCTCCCGGAAGCGTCGAAAAGATCGAGACTTTGGCCGGAAGGCTGACCTCACTAAGCCTGTAAACTTCGTTTCCACAGGCACGTATAGAAAACTTCAAAACCCATGTTTATTATCGCATTTGATTACAGAAAGTGACATAAAAATGTGTGCTTTTGCAGGACCTGTGATGCCTGATAAGGAAATTGATAGGAATTTGAAAGAAGAGAATGTTGTTGTTGATGATATGTTTGTTGATGATAATGAAAGGCCTGGTTTGGGGTCTGGTTCTGGGTCGAGTTTGGGTCGGGGGTTTAATGTAGGGATAGGGTTTAACTCGGGGATTAGTGATAGAAATGTGCTTAAGAAGAGTGAAGGGTTAGAGGATGATGGTGTTGGTGATGATGAGGAGGATAATTTCTTGCCGACGGAGTTGGGGAGGAGGATAAAGGAGGGGGCACAAAGGAGGGAGCGAGAGAGGAAAGAGAAGAAAGTAAAAGATGGAGGGGAAGTGAGGAAAGTGAGAGCAGGGGACGTTGGGGAGTTTGAAAAATATACTAAAGGGATTGGGATGAAGTTGTTGGAGAAAATGGGTTATAAGGGTGGAGGGTTGGGGAAAAATCAGCAAGGAATTGTTGCTCCTATTGAAGCCAGGATGAGACCAAAGAATATGGGTATGGGTTTCAATGATTTTAAAGAAGCATCGAATAAATTACCTCAGCTGGAGGATGAGAAGAAGATCCAGACTCAAACTGTGGACAAAGCAAAGGAGAGGCTATGGATGAAGGGAAGGAAGAAGAAGCAGGACCAGTACGTGACAGCAGAGAAGTTGCTGGCAAAAAAGGAAGAGGAGGGTTTTGAAGTTGTACAAAAGGTGCTTGATATGCGTGGACCTCAGGTGAGGGTGTTGACAAATTTGGAGAATCTAAATGCTGAAGAGAAAGCAAGGGAGAGTGATGTCCCAATGCCTGAGCTTCAGCATAATGTGAGGTTGATTGTGGATTTGGCTGAACTTGATATCCAAAAGATTGATAGGGATTTGAGAAATGAGAGGGAGACAGCTATTAGCTTACAGAAGGAGAAGGAAAAGTTGGAAATAGAGGCTGCACGGCAGAAAAAGCAATTAGATAACATGGAGGAAATCATGAGTGTCTTGAGCCATATAGAGGAACAAACTTCTTCAGGATCAATGACCTTGGACACACTTGCAAAGAATTTTACAGAATTACGTAGGAAATATGCTGATGATTTTAAGCTTTGCAACTTATCTTGCATTGCTTGTTCATTCGCTTTGCCTCTATTCATTAGAGAGTTTCAAGGATGGGACCCCCTCAGGAATCCAATGCATGGATTGGGACTGGTAGAGATATGGAAGAATGTGCTGCAGGGGGAGGAAAACCATGACATCTGGGATATATCCACGCCATATACCCAGTTAGTATCAGAAGTGGTTCTACCTGCTGTTAGAATATCAGGTATTAATACTTGGGAGCCTAGGGATCCTGAGCCAATGCTTAGATTTATGGAATCATGGGAAAAGTTGTTGCCGACATCTGTGACACAGAGTATACTGGATAATGTAGTTATGCCAAAATTGTCTGCAGCTGTGGACTTGTGGGATCCTCGAAGAGAGACCGTTCCAATCCATGTTTGGGTACATCCATGGCTGCCACAGCTTGGGCAAAAATTGGAGGGTTTATATCAGATGATACGAATGAAGTTGAGTATGGTTCTTGATGCTTGGCACCCAAGCGATGCCTCTGCATACACTATCTTGTCACCGTGGAAAACAGTGTTTGATCCAACAAGTTGGGAAAATCTTATGCGTAGATTCATAGTTCCAAAATTGCAGGTTGCATTGCAGGAGTTCCAAATAAACCCAGCTAGTCAGAAGCTTGACCAATTCTATTGGGTCATGTCTTGGGCTTCCGCAATACCACTGCATCTTATGGTTGATTTAATGGAGAGGTTTTTCTTTGCCAAGTGGTTGCAGGTCTTATATCACTGGCTGTGTGCAAGTCCAAACTTGCAAGAGGTACATAAATGGTATACAGGCTGGAAGGCACTTCTGCCGCCAGAGCTTCAGTCTCATGAAAATATCCGTTACCAATTCACTCTTGGCCTCAACATGATTGACCGGGCAATTGAAGGTGTCGAAGTAGTACAACCTGGGTTGAGGGAGAATCTTAGCTACATTAGAGCACAAGAGCAGAGGCAGTTTGAGGGTCAGCAGAGAGTTGCAGCACATGCTCAACAGCGCGTTGAAGTTGCAGGTGCTAATGCGAAGGGTGTGGATGGGGAAATGACTTTGAAAGAAGTTGTTGAGGCCCATGCACAACATAATGGCTTACTCTTTAGGCCGAAACCTGGCAGGCTGCATGATGGTCACCAGATCTATGGCTATGGTAACCTCAGCATGTATGTTGATTCTATTAATCAAAGATTGTATGCTCAGAAGGATGAAGGATGGATCTTGACAAACCTGGATAAATTGCTAGACATGCATAATGCCAAGAGACAACGCTGAGTCTCTTTATCTAATAATCTCAGCAATGTCTTTTGTATTGGTGTCACTATCAGAGGTGCACTCTTTTCTGTTGTTAGCTTATGTTTAGAACTTGTTTAGTGTAATATTGGCAGCTGTACCTTATTTGTAGTTAAATTTTCTTATATACACGGTTGTTCATCTCTAATGAGAGTAATTTTTGTGTCGTTGACATTTTTCCTATGCCTACTTCGTTGGTTGCCTATTCCACTTTCCTCCTCATCCCTTTTTTTTTTAATACTTCCAATCGGCCTTTTCTTTTAAATTCTTAAACTCAAGATTTCTTTATCAATTTAGATACTTGGATGGCCCTCATTACCTCGTACTTTTATCACATTAATTGCATTAGAAAACAAAACTAGTCTAGCTTTACACGTTATACCATTTGTGTTTTAAAATTTGTTTGTTATCAAAACCAATGGATTCTTATTTATGCATATTTCCTATCCACCTATGCATGTCTATTATAAAGAAAGCAAGAGTCATAATTGCTTAAACACACATTCAGATATGATACCTTTTCTAAGTATCAATTCAATTTGGAAAATAGAAATGGAAAAATGCATAAACAAAGAATAGGCGTAATAGTTTTGTTCACTGACCAATGACTGAATAATTTACCAAAAAATTGTTGAGCTCTTGGGAGTTGTTGAAGGGTACATCTCAAGGTAGTATAGAAATAGAATGACGTAGCAAGAATAATAGAATCTCTATTTTATTTTTAAATGAAAAAAAAGAAACTAAAAGCTGAAAGTCCTTAAATTACCCTCAGAGTCGGAATAATTACTTAAGATATTCTCTTTTGGACATTTATTATATTAAATACCTAGGCTTCTAAATTAATTTAGCTGAAAGTCCAAATAGTTGTTCAACCTCGTAGAAGTTGGGGATGACATAAATGTAGAACTACGCCATCCTTTATTCAATCTCTCCCAACTGAAAGTTGTGATACCTTAATGGCAAGAAATGATGAAATAACTTCACAAAGCAATTGCAAAAGCCTCCAACAAAGGAGTGGGCATAATCTAAAAGCAAATGAATTGGTCTTTCAAATTAAAATGCTTTGATAACCCATTTATTTGAAGAGTTTAACCCATTCAAGACAATTTCAAACTTGAATCTAAACCATATTTTAAGCCCAATTTATTTGCAAAATCAAAGGCCTGAATGACTTTCCTTGTAGCCCAATTAAAGTGTGTGACGGACGTGTATAGTAGGCCTTAAAGAGATTAACTAATAATAAAATTAAGTTGTAATAGACTTGTCATATTATCTTATCAAATGTAAATAAATAATTAAAAGAAAGTAATTAAAAATATCTCAAACTGAGTATTAACGTTTCTCAATCAATTACAATATGAAGTGTTAAGACACTCCACTTGTCTTTTTAAACGATTACTTAAGTTTGTTATAGATTTTTTCAAAATTTTAAAATAAAAGATTTAAAAATTAGGGTAAAAACCAATTTATTTCATAAGCTTTTGAAATGAATATTTTAATTAAATTTTATTAAGAAAGAGAATAATACAAAGTTAGAAAAAAGTATCTTAAATAATTTAAACATATAAAATATCCAAGCTACCAAGAGCTAAGAATTAATGGTTATTTGCGATTAAGTGGACTACTTCTTCTTCTTCTTCTTTTAGTAATCATGTGAAAACTCCTACCATTGTTTTGATGACAACATCATAGACTCTACAATCTCAAATTTCTTTTATTCTTGCATAAAATTCTCTTGGACAATTAAGAGTTCTAATAAAGCATCATAATGAGGCAACATATATTGGTTGAGGTCTTACATCTTTTTTAATAATAAAAGCAATTCAAGTTCCATCTTTAAGTGATAGGGTTTGTTAAAATATTGTTTATTCTATGCTCTCCTGTAACACCCAACTCCCATCTGATACATACACATGCACCCTTCGGTCACACATGCACATGCCTGACAAAAATGACGTGTTAACTATCTCACTTTCACTTATTACATGGCATCATAATTAAAATCACAAATCACACATTTGCTAACATCCAAAATTTTCCTCATTTTATATCATACCATCATATACATTGTAGCTTTAAGTTCAACATCATTTGTAATTATACAACATCATCCTATGAGCATAAACATCTCAGTCTACACAGTATGCTACAACATGAGGAATGCATAAAAGTTATTAACAACTTATGTCTTCAATTCCTAGCGGACCGACCTTTGAGTCATATCCGATCGTCAAAGTTGCACAAAATGCGCTTCTATAGAGTCTTAGAAGTTAGGTCGTCTCACTCTCGAACCTGAAATTGTCAACGTGCAATTTTGGTAAGTTTTGCAAACTCAATAGAGTAACCATCCTCGGTGGTTCACTCATGTTATAACACACAATCAATCATGAACATATTGTCACACAGTTCACATCAACTTGATTATCATCAAGATCTATTGCCAACAAATTATATTTCAGTCAAATAATTGAATCAAATTATTACTTCATAACACTTGAATAAAAACATAATCATTGGTTTAATTCCATGTATTCAATCATCTAACATTCTTACAGCTTTGCAAATCATTCAATGAATTCAAATTATATGTGCATGCTATATGTATGAGACTCACATGCATTTTTACATTGTTGTGATTGTGTGCTTTTTCAATATCCCATGTTATTGGGTTCATTGATCACAGTGAGCCTTAGGCTCTAGTCACATATGTGCTTGAGCTTTAAGTTCTTTTCAGTCGCAGTCTCGGTCAGTAGCATCACCAGTCACAACTGCCTTTATATCACATGTATTAAAATGAAATGCATGTCACAAATCATTCAAATACAATCAATCACTTTTATTCCCATCATCTTAGTCAATACAATTAGTCATAACATTCAGTCACTTTTAGTTGACAATCATTTAGGCAATCTCATTCACATACAAGTAGCTCTTCCAATAATATTCACATGCATCAAACGTCTTGGACAAGTATTGTCCGGAATTTAGTACACAATCAGTACATATTCATCAAATATCAAATTCAATTCAATAATGATGAGGTCAAATTAAAGTGAGATCATCTTAGGTTACTCACAATTGCTCCCTTAAGTCTATCGCCTTGATGTTCCAGCGATATCTGGAAGTGGTCACGCTATTTGCTCCCTATATACATTAAAACAATTTCACATTACTGTACTGCTTATGTAACTAGGTAAACACATATATATCGAAAGGTATCATGTATCATGCATGTACAATGACAAATTCTCAGGTATATTTCTGTAACAAATTGATGTATATATCAATTGTAATCCAATTGTGCCAAAATTCACACATTAAATCACTATTCTAGCTTTTGCTGAAAGCACCTCATTCGGTTCAACTTTCCATAAGCAATGAGATCAATAAAATGATGTATTTCTATAACACTTTCTTCTAGACAGTTGTTCCTCTATGTCTTAAGTTTCTAATGATAATAAGATCATACAATTTGGTTTATTATTCTATGAGTTATGCTCAAAACCACAAACTGTGTACATTTGGAATTTTGGCTAGAGCATGATCATGCAGTCAAGTTGTACAACTCATATCTCTCAATTCCAAGATTAAAAAATTACAAAATTGATACCAATTTAAAGATAAGATAATCAGCTACAACTTTGGTGAAGACACCTTAGTCTAATTCGGCCTACATCAATGCAGTTTATTTAGTAACTACAGGATATGATTTTTGTCCTTAGCAGTGCTACAGCCTAAGCCAAGACTCAATTGCATGTCAAGTTTTTGAAAGTTCTAGAGACAGAATTAAAATTAGACTTCTTCAAGAAAGTTGTATCCATAAGACTCTACTTTAATCTGAATTAAGAATCAACTCATTTAAAACTATACAGATCAAGATATACTCAAAATATCGAAGCATGTTCAATGAAAATGTTCCAGTTCACTTCCTCATTTTCATCCTAAATTCATCAATCAAATCTTTCCCAAATGACTTCAGATGGCTATATATTTTTATATAGAGGAATAAAAATGTGTTATTAGTTTGTTGGTTCAAAACTCAAGTCATTTGGAGGTCGGAAGAAGAAGTTATATTCAAAAGAATGAAGGATGTTCAAAACTGTCGAACAGTATCGTACACTACCTTTTATTCCAACTTCTTCCAACTCTTCCCAAAACAGACCTTTGGGTCAATATTTCATGGTCATTTTGACAAGGAATATGAAGGATTTAGTCAAAACATTCTTCTAAAAAATTGTTCCTTTATGCCTTAAGTTTCTAATGAAGCTAATTTCATGCAATTTTGTTCAGTATTCTGCAATTTATACTAAAAACACTATAGAATTTTCCCAAACCACAACAGAATGCCAAAGTCAACTTCAAGCTAAATTTTGAAACTCTTAGAGACAAAATTCAATTTAATTTCTTTATGAAAAATATAGCCCTATGTATTTAATTTACTCAAAATCAAACTCCATCCAATTTGGATATTCACAGACTAAGTTATGCCCTAAATACAGATGTATGTTTAGTAAAATACTGCATATATCATGCTATAAATACTAATCATTTACATACATATTTAACTCCAATTCCAGCTCAAAAGATAAAACCAACACAGTACTCCAAGCAAGCAGAAACATCACACTTTCAAGGTAAAACTTGGTTGGATTTTGGCTAGAACATGTGGGCAATTTCAAGCTGATTTTTTACTTAACTTTGTGAGGTTAAAACATGGATTTTTGTATAGCAATTGGACATAAGCATAAACTTACATAGGGAGA
>JAOTAY010000001.1:12565730-12608151 GCA_025629805.1 Erythroxylum baracoense
TCCAAATTAAGAACTCTTAAGGCCAGAATTAGACTTCACTTTCTTCACATGAAATGTAGCTAAACTCTTCTAGTTTCGTTTAAGCTATAAATAACCTCAATTGCACACCCACGTAAAAAGTTATGGCAGAAACACTGAAAATACCTACAAACACAAATTTTCCAGATTTTGTTCTAATTCTCATTCTACATCTTCCATACCTTTTCTAACACAACTAACACACAATTCACTTCATAACTTCACCATAACTCATCTTATAACCTATCTTTAACCATTAGGCCAAAAATTGACAGCACACACACATTCACTTTTCCATTAATTCCATTCCATCAAAACATCCTAATTCACCTAAACAACATCTCAATTCATTCTTTAACTTCAAACATATCATTCATCCATCTTCCAAGTCATAACACACCCAATTCATTCAAGACATAAGTTCATGCAATTCATTCATGTCATACCACAATTTATGCATGAAGCTATGAATTAAGAACATAAAAGAGCATAAAAACACTAATCTTACCAATTAAGCTCTTAATTCTCCAAATCTTCAATCTTCACAATTTTCTCTAACTTCTTCCCACTAACACATACACGGCATCAACTTGAGAGGGTGAGAGTTTAGGTTGTATGGTGACTCAAAGAGGAGAGAACCAAGTGTAGAAGAGTGGAAGAAGGTGAGCAAAAGGATAAAAATTCAAGAAGAGCAAAGGAGAAGCAACCTTCGGATGATGAGAGCAAATTTTCACTTTCAACACTTTAGTAAAAGAAGCAAAGAAGAAGATACAAGAAGGTTTGATAGAAAGAGTCGTGGATGACTCATTAATGAGATGATTATTAATGAATTAACTAAGGTTAGTGACACATGTCACAACCTCATTAGCTCTCTTCATTTCTTCCCAATTCGATTCCAATTTCTCTCCAATTTTCCAATGGCTCAATTCAATAATTCCTAATTTCATGTGCCTAAGTTTCCAGTGCCATTGGACAGTCAATTTCACTACCGGTAGACCCCTATTCTGTCACTTGACAATTTTTCGGGTCCGGAAACAATTCCGAAAAATTCCCGAAAAATTCCTATAATTCTCTAAAAATGAGAAAACCCTAATAATCCTCTCCAGTACAAATTCTCATTCACACAAGGCAAATTTTCATAAATCACAGTTATTCACACTTAAACCGGGAAATGTCATGAATGCATGTACAAGCATTTACATATGCAAAAATTCACTATTTACTTTTCATGTGCATATATGAATGCATGAATATGTCACTACACAGTTAAACACTCCTAACTCGATCCAATTTACCAAAATACCCTTGCCATAGGTGAGGGGATGTTACACAACACCTGTTTAACTTTGAGGGATGCTATGAATGACAATCAAGCTATTACTTGAAATAGGATTTTATATTTCACAATGATCCTTCTCAAGAACTAAGTCCCGAGATTGATCACTCCCATTAATCAAGTCATTCTCAAGAAACTTTGCATTTCTTGATTCCATAAACCTAATACTGTGAGATAGACAATAAAATTTGTACCCTTTGGACCTTTTAGCTTATCCAATGAAATATCCACTTATAGTCCTTAGATCCAGTTTCTTTTCTTGTGGATTATAAACTCTTTCTTCAAACGGGCATCCCCAAACACTTAAATGTCACAAACTTGATTTCCAACCTTTCCATAACTCAAATGGTGTTTTTGAAATAGCCTTGGTTGGAACTCGATTTAATATATACACTGTCATTTTAAGAGCTTCGGTTCATAAGGAATTAGGAAGTTAGAGTTGCTAAGCATACTCCGCACCATGTCAAATAATGTTCGATTTCTTCTTTATGCTACACCATTTTGGTCCAGAGACCCAAGCATGGTGTATTGAGCTATTATCCCATGCTCCTGAAGAAACTTCGCAAATGGACTAGGTGTTTTTCCATCCTCAGTATATCTACCATAAAATTCTCCACCTCTATCTGATCTCACGATCTTTATTTACCTACCTCATTGTCTCTCTACTTCCATTTTAAATACCTTAAAGGCATCTAATGCTTCGTTCTTATTATGAAGCAAGTAGAGGTACATATATCGCGGGTAATTATCTATAAATGAGATGAAGTATTTTTGACCATATGAGTCTATTTCTGGACTACAAATGTCTATATATATGATCTCTAATATGTCTAAACTCCTCTTGACACTTTTCTTTGTCATGTTGGTCTGCTTTCCCTTTATGCAGTCCACAACAATATTAAAGTTAGTAAAATCCAGTGTGCTAAGTACTCCATCATTCACTAATTTTTAATTCTTTCAAGGAAAATATGTCCCAATCTTCGGTGTCATAACACAGAGGATTGTTCATTCATAATATATTTTTAATACCAGCATTATTATAGACATGCATTGTATTGTGAAAAACATTTTCTTGCAAATTAATTTTGAAAAGACCATCAATCATTGTACCATTCCCAATAAGATTAGATCCATGATATAAACCAAATGATGAATTTGAAAAGTTAAAGGAATATCCCAAAGGTATAAGTCTTGAAACTGAAATCAAATTTCTAAGGAAACTTGGAATATAAAATATTCTTTCCAAATTCAAAACAAAACCACAATTTAAAACTAATTTGCATGTCCCAATAGCTTCCACATGTGAACACATCTTGATGTCTAAATAGATGCACTGTTCACTGCCCACTAGCTTTCTGTGGTTTAGAAAACCCTTTCTTTATAAACCAATCCTTAAATTTGGCACAATCCTTCTTTATGTGCCCTTTCTTTTTGCAAAAGAGACACTTAGGATTGAAATCCTCTTTATCTCAGTATGGACTAGTATTTTATCCTTTCCTTTTTCTTTGGCTTGTGCTATATTCCTTCCTTCTGTGGCCATATACCACTTTCACCTAATTCCATTACCAACCTCCCTTCCTCTTGAACACACATGGTCAGTAGTTCATTGATAGACTGTTTATCCTTATGTGCGTTGTAAGAGATTTTAAAGGGTCCATATTAAGGTGGAAGGGAATAATGTATGTAATGCATAAGGAAAGATTCAAACATAGAAACCTCAAGAGACCTTAGCTGAGTCGCAATGTCCCTTATTTGCATGATGTGCTCATGCACACCTTTAACACTTGTGAGTTTTATAGATGATAACTCAGTTATTAAGGTGCTGGCTAGGGCTTTATCTGAAGAGTCAAACTGTTCATCAATAGCCTTCAGTATATCCCTAACATGATCACACTCTCCAATAGAACCACGAATACTAGCATGAATTTTGGCCTTTATATACATCATGCTGAGGCGATTAGATCGATTCCAATGTTCATAAAGAGCAATTTTAGCTTGAGTGCTAGTTTCGGTAGGTGCAAATGGTTCATCTTTTCGGATAGCATAATCAATGTCCATCCACCCTAATTGGAGGAGAATCCTCTCTTTTCATATTTTATAATTATCACCATTCATTTCGGTAATATCACATTGAATATCATCAAAATTCACAGGTTGAATAACTATACAAAAATTCAAATAAACATACTTATTTCACTAACTTTTGAAGCAAATAATCATATATCATGTTTTACCAATGTTAAAACATACAATCATATTTCAAATGTGAATCATATAATAATCTACATGTGGGATAAGTTTTAATTGAAAAGATTCATACATAACCTTTACGATGGAACTATAAAATTATATTTCTTTTCTTCATACCTGTGGGTAAATTAAGAAAAAGATAATTTGCTATTCCATCCTAATTAACCATGCAAATCTAATAAATATTCATGTGGGATAAATTTTATTATATTTGAATATGATTAATTATAATTTGTGTAATTGTACTGTATGTGATCCATAACACTTAATATATAATTTCTCTTAATCAAAGATGTTGTGGTTAATCTTCAACTAATTAAAATTATATTGACCATACGACACCTCATTTTATGAAAATTTTAATAATAAAGGTTCCACATAATCTTTTAAAACTTATTAATTGTGCATCAATATATTGCATAAAAATAAACATATACATGAATTTGAAATTAAATCATGTAATTCATTAAAATTGTATTAATCTGTCAAAATAGAAATATTTATGGTCCAAAATGTCAATACAATACAAAGATGGACCACTTTCAATCCAAATTATATACAATTTATTCTTTACAAGCATGAAATTAAAGCTTTTATGATGCCTTACGTTATAATTGTTATTTCCAAAAATGATGCTTATGCTTTACATATAAAGATTACATTGATGGGCCCCACTAAAACAAGTTTAGGAGAATTTATGTAAAAACTTTTCAACTATGAGCCCCACAACAAGAAGTTGTTGTGCTTCCTCTCGCATAAGTCAGACAACAATGAAAATAAACACAAATTTAAAGCAATAAATCTGAAAAGTCTTTGATGGTGGGTCCCATAAAAATTTGTCCATGGAACCCATATTCAGCGTAAGTGACAATTTTCTATTCATCGTCGTCAACCTTCAATCCGGTCCAAACAACCCGGATCCAACCCATTTTATAAATTCGATTATATCTTGACTTTTAAAACTCCATTTTTGATGATTCAAAAGCTATTTTAATCAGAATTGAATTTCCTTCTTATGTGCAAGATCAATTTCGCAATATGGTGACTCCTAAAACATCAATATTTGCAACAGAAAAATCACATATTCATCATATAATCACATAAATTCAATTACATCGAGGTAGTGGTAGATCTTACTCTGATACTAACTCTTAGACATGAAAAGAAACGATATACAAGTCTATTGCGATAAAAAACAAAAATGTGAAATTTCAATCTCACAACTTTGCCACTGACGATGAGGTTTGAATGGGTGAAAGGGCTCTTTTAAGTTTTTAGTGAATGCAATTAGATGATGTGTGCAGAAAAAATGCCAAGCTTAGGGATCCAATACTGTTTCATAGTTTTTATACACCCTGTTGTCTTTCATCAAAATAACAGAAGGAGATGACGGTAGTGGACAAACTTGAGGTTTCAAAAAGAAAAGCAACAGACACAACCCATAATAAATAGTGAAACTATTGGGTAATTATTGAACAACAAGGGCTTCTGATTTTTTGGGTTAGGAATTTTTTATTTTCAAGGATTTGAATTAGTATTAATTAACTTATTAGCATTAATTAGAATTAGTTTAATTTAATTCGATTCTATTATAAAATTTATATTGAAAATTTTTAAATATGATATATAGACCCACATTGTTACATGACATAAACATGATAGTAAAGTCTCTTAATGATAAAAAAGAATAAATATATATCACGTCTTATTTAAAGTTAATTTTATTTTTTTAAAATGTTAAGGTTCAAATTAAACGTTCTAAAATATTAAAATTTATTGTTTATTTTTGTGAAAATATTAAAATTTAAAATACACTTTTAAACTTAATAAAATTTTCTGCCAACTATATTGTGAGCTCCGAAGAAGAGTGTCTCATTCATTAATCAAAAATAATTTTTAAGGAGACAGGATATTAGAAACCCCTTCGTCTATCTGAAAAGTATGTCTTTTCCTATGATCCAAAAATTAATAAGGTAAAAGTAGCACAATCAATGTATTAATATGAATGTTAAGCCCACGACGAGTAGGTGCTTTTAAAGTTAATGTTGAATAAACCTCTCGTTGGTCGAGGTCTTATGACAATATCGTTGTTAGTTGTTACCCAAATAGTACGGAATCACCCAATAAGAGTACACCATTAATGTCTCTTGCCCTTAATTGGGAGTTTTTTGTTCTTGTTTCGCGTCCGGCACAGCACTTCTTGTGACCAAAATGAAGATTTGTAGATTTTACGAGGTCACTTTTTTTCTCTTATGAAAAATGAGATTTTTGATAAAGCCTAAAGATGCTTAAAACTTTACAAGCATTTTATAATTTATATTATAAAGAGTGTAAAGACACAAAAAAAAGACCATTCTTAACTCAAATTGATCAAGGTTTATTTGATTGGCGCTACCAAAGGCTTCTGTCCAGCGTTGCATTCCTCTACAAACAAGTTTTGGCTGCTTGCATTTGCTTTGGGGCGTTAATTTCTTTTGTCTTTGCGAACTTGAACGATATATACTAAGGTCAACTATTAACACGCCAGCAAATCAAACACTCAGCTCCAAACTCGACAGCTTTTACCCTACTCCCATCGTTACATCGATGATATCATGGTCTATGCAGCATCTTCTTTTCTATTTTAAAATGGGTGTTATTTATGCTCGTTGTCTTCTGAATGGTTCTCATGTTCTGCTCTATCCTTCGCTTGGTTGGGAGAGCTTTTGATGTACGATATTCGAATTCCTCAGAGTGTTGAGTAGTTTCTAGCCTTGTTGCCTCGGGTGTTATGTCCATTGCATTCTAGCTAGTTCTACGCTTGGTTACTCCTCGTAAATTATGGCTTCTTCAAAAACCATGTCTCCTTTAGTTCTTCTACTGTTCATTTACACTGGTCTCGTTAATTGTGAATCTTCCCTGTCCCCGAAGTTCGCTCCATCTTCTCTTCCAGCTCCATCTTGGATTTCTCTACCACCTGACTCGAGTCATATCTCTGCAAGTCCTTCTCAGCTACCCATTCCCACCGGCAGCTCAAACTGGGGCTCTTACCCACCAACACCTTCTCCGGGTGCTCGGTCTAATGCACCTCTCAGAGCTTATTCACCCTCGCCCCTCGGCGGAACGGTTCCCAGAACACAAGTCCCTCGTCTTTATGGAATCAGAGGAGCGTATTGGCCATCATATGATTTTGATGAACCTGAAGCCTCCTCCATCGTCACCTCATATTTCACTCACATTTTTTACGCTTTCCTCACGCTCGAGCCCTCAACCTTCAAGCTCAACGTCACGGCCAATGACCACCAAAAGATGCTTGAGCTAGTGAGCTCTCTCCGGACCCGAGTCCCACCCGTCAAAATATTGCTGTCCATTGGGGGAGCGGCAAGCGACTCAAATATATTTTCTACCATGGCAAGCACCACAGACACACGCCTAACGTTCGTTGATTCCACTATTGAAGTGGCAAGAAAATACGGATTCGATGGTCTAGACCTCGACTGGGAATACCCTGAAAATGACAAGGACATGGTCAATTGTGCTATACTTCTCAAACAATGGCGTAGAGGTCTTGTTCGTGAAGCCAAAGCTACTGGAAGACCTCGTCTTCTGCTAACTTCTGCTGTTTACTATAGCCCCAATTTCACTGTATATGGTCCCCCACGATCTTACCCAGCTTACGCTGTTAATAGATACCTCGACTTTATTAATGTTATGTCCTATGATTTCCACGGTTCTTGGGAGAACTGCACTGGGCCTAATTCGGTTCTCTATGATCCGAATAGTACTCTTAGTGCTAGT
Organism: Erythroxylum baracoense; assembly: GCA_025629805.1. Classification (NCBI taxonomy): domain Eukaryota; kingdom Viridiplantae; phylum Streptophyta; class Magnoliopsida; order Malpighiales; family Erythroxylaceae; genus Erythroxylum; species Erythroxylum baracoense. The sequence continues at coordinate 12,573,112 of JAOTAY010000001.1, forward strand.
TATGGAATCGGGTTGTGGATCGACTCAGGTGTCTCGCCCAAGAAGATTGTATTGGGTTTAGCCGCATACGGGCGGAGTTGGAAACTACAGAATCCGAAAGTTAACGGGATTGGAGCTCCGGCACTAGGGGTAGGACCCGGAGATCTTGGTATTCTCAATTACAATGAGATAGTGATGTTTAATACGGAGAATGAGGCGGTAGCAAATTATGTTGGAGAACTAGTGACGTTTTATTCTTATGCTGGGAACATTTGGATCGGGTATGACGATACCTTGTCCATTGATTTGAAGGTCCGATTCGCACGGTCCATGGGTTTGGCTGGATACTTCTTCTGGGCTCTTGGTGGGGATCTTAACTGGGCTCTCTCAAGACAAGGTAAACTCAAATAATAACAAACCTTATAAAAATCACACAGAGTTTGGGTTAATAATAACTCTCTTCGGCTAACCCTCTAGTTTGTCCATTTTGGCAGCTACACACTCCTGGAATGGCTAGTAAGCTACAAGTGCAGCCCTGTTGATAGCTTCCAAGCGATTCAGCGAATATTGTTTGATTGTATTTCTGATCCAATTTGTTTGATAATATCAATTACTGATCAAATTCGTAGGCTAGCTTATTATCCTTCGTTTGTATGCTACATTCCAATTATCAAACGATCTTATTTCCATTACATAATAACAACACAATTATTTTCTAAACGTGAATGATGCCAAGGACTTCTTTTCAACGTTTTAGAGCGTGGAATATGAGCTTTTATTGTGGAAAGACCTTAAATGGCAAGTTTTCTCGACATCAATCTGAATAAGAAGTTTTTTAAAGATAAAAGAGAATGTGAAATGCGAAGAACCAGTCAAGGAGATAGGGATGTCTAAATCTTTTATGTGAAACTTTTGACATTATGGACTGAACAAGACATGATGCCAAGAAGTCTGGTGTCTAAGGAAGCTTATGAAAATTTAAAGTGTTGGAAGGTGCGGTGAGATCTTACCTCTCTAATATGATAAGTCCCTTTTTTTTTATGTTCTTGCTTTACAACTTCACCTTATACTCTAATGACTCTAATGTAGTTCGAATTTATCCTTTTTGGATGTTGTGAGGAGCTACCAGAGTTACTCCAATTCACACCTCAAATCCCAAGCCTTGTGGATGGTAGCTCTAAGAGATAAGAACATGGGGGAAAATTCAATGTTTTGGGAAGAGTCTTAAGTGTTGGAGGGAGGAGCCTCTTGGATGCACTCTCTCTCTTGCAACTTATGCAGAGAAATAGAAAAAATGTTAGACATTCCTACAAGTAAGTACTTAATTGTTAGCTTTGTCTTTCTTATAAGACCAAACTTACTTGTCCACTTTGATTTTCTTGTGCCAATGTGGATACATTATATTATTTTTCTACATAATGAAAGCAAAAGATTGTAGTAGATTTGTACAGTTTCTTATGAAATTCAGGCCAAATTTTGAAAATGCTAGGAAAAACATCATTAATTGGAGAACTAAGGAATTCTTGGTGAACTTAGTACTGAATACGCAAGATATGTTAGATACTAAAAATCACTCAATGGATATTATTCTTCTCACTTCTTATTGCAAATTTGAGTCAAGGCACGAGAACGACAATTGAAACAATATTCAATGCAAGCATTGTATTATAAGAAGAGGAAATTTTAGTTATTGTAAAAAATCATACTCTTGAATGTAGGACATTCAAAGGCAAGTAAACTCAACCTGTAATCTTTAAAGTTAGTTATTGGAAAATTGGGACAGAATCTGATCTTGATCGCAATATAATAGTTATAAAACTCTTTCATATTTTGATTTTTTTAAAACTAAGATTACTTTAATTCTATAAAATAATTAATAATTAAACCATAATAAAGCATGAATCTTAATCCATACCTGATTCCGAAGTTTGATCATATCCTTGTTGTATCCCTTAAACTATTTTCAAAACCGATTCATTTCAATCATCGTAGCCGCATAAGTGTCTAGTCTCTAACGGTATCCTTAAAATAAGTTGAGAGAATTCTATAAGTCTTACATAAAGGGTTAAGCAAGAAGTGTTAGCTCCATTAAAGTTTAAGCTTATTTATAATAAGTTTTGGACATTTTAGTAATTTAATTGAAATTAAATTCTAATTTCAATTAAACTTTAGTTACAGTTACAAATAATTTTAATTAAATACTAATTATGCCCAAAAAAGATGTAATAACTCATATTGATCCTTATTTATCAAATATCTCATATTTAATCATAAAGTTTCTCCAACTTGATTAAAATAAATTTGCTTTCTTCAACCCGTTCCTGATGTGAGACCCATTAGGCTTCCAAATATTTTGGCAGTAGATACAGATTATAACCTTAAATCATATTTAGGATTAGTTAAATTAAACTTTTTAATTTATCTTTAATTCTCTAATTAGTCAATTTATATCCATAGATCAAAATTAACATCTACCAACACATCATGATTATCTAAATACTTAGGAATGTCAAATTAGTTTTGACTAACCTTTTCGTGCATGATTTTTTTGTATAATTCAATCATTTCATTATACAATGAAGAGCATATAATTAATGCCTATTCTATTTTGACTCCAATCATACTAGTTATTTGCCATTAGCTATTGCTTCAATTAATAACATTTGTAAACTATTTACAAAATGTTATTCCACCTTGGTTAAGGATTTCCTAAATCAATATTAATAGAGAAAAATAGAACATTCTCCCTAATTATTTTAGGGTAATGAATTCTATCTTAATCACTAAATGACCTCCATATAGCTCTTACTATATCCAATGACTATCGACTAAACTACCTATTATTAGAATAGGTTATAAGTAGTATCAAAACATAGCAATCCCTATATAAGATAACTTTGGAGACCTCAAGTCAAATGATTACTTATATAATCATCTCAATGAGAATTTCCATAGACATACAAGTAATGATCCAACTGGATTTCTCATATTGGTTTATTTCAGTTAACTTGTTTTCTAACAAGCACCCATATGTTTGTTTAAGTATCTTCATACTTTAGTCTATAAGATCGACCACTTCCTTCATAAGGAAAAACAAAATATGTGCTAGTCTTTTTACGTTATATTATTGTCATGTCTTAATATAATAATGACTATGAACAATTTAGGGATCATAATTTTATTTGCAATGTATAATTATCCCATGGACTTTATCATATTCATCTAACATGTACAACAAAATAAAGAATGCCTTTAAATTTTTGTGTCCCTAAACTACAACCAATCGATTGGCTTCAGGGCATAAACTAATAATCTCCCACTTGCACTAAGCCAATCTCTTAAGTATCTTACATCATATTACCATATGATAATCATGTTACTGCTGGGATAGTGGCTTAATGCGAGAATTCTACAAGATTCTCTATAGTGAGTACTTGCTTAAATTTTATAACTTTCATATTAATTATCATCATAATTAAGAAAAATTTCCTAAATACATCCTTGGATCTTTGATAAGACCTTTGCTCCTTTTACATTCCCAATGACTCTAATGTTCTATAGTACATTAATATTTTGAACAATGTAATGAACTATCTTAAGTTCTTTAAAGAACTTATTAATCCAATTAAACGTTCCACTAAATGAAAAATGAATTAAGGCTTAATTAGCAACCATTGCTACATTGGAACCTTTCCAATCTTAAAATGATATTAGTCTAAGTAAAATAAACCTTAATTAAGATTTAATTATAAAGTAAATACCCTTATCACTTTGAACTCAAATATTAACTCATGCATAGAATAATGTATATCTTTAGTACTTCACAAGTATCTGACATCTCAAATACTAAACATCGTTAATACATTATTTATGTGCTTAGACTTAGTATAGTTGAACAACTTCTAATCTATCTCTATAGATCTAATTCTGAGAATTAAATTGTTAACTTTTCATATATAAAAAGAGTTGTTCTTGGACAATTATATTTTCAATAATTGAAAATTAGAATTATTGTTCTCTATAAGCAATGGTCTCTACTTACTCCCACTAAAAAGGACAACTATACTCCACCAACCTTTTTGTAGATATGATAAATTCATAATCATTTCTAAAAGAAACTCTCTAAATTCATCATGAAAGTGAATCTTTCAATATCTTGTAGCCTTTTAACTATACATCAAATTTATTAACAGACGCACTAGTTCCAATAAGATTTATTGTTATGAGATTTAAACTTTTAAAATATATCTTACTCCCAATACTTATGTGGAGAATCATTCTCCTATAAGTATACATTGAAACAAATAGTTTGTTCAATAAGTTTGTAAGATTATATCCAACCTTTGGATATCTTATAACCTTTTATTATCCAATGTAGTTCTAAACTTAATGGATAATATGTACTTCATCTAAGCATTACATCCTTAAATCATTAACTTTGACTCTTTCAAAAACTTAACGTTTCATATCTAATATAAATCTTGCTAATTGACTCAATTGGAAATATTGATGCTAAGTCATTGTACTAGGCATAACTATATAAGAAATAAGAGTGTTTGGACCATCAAGTTGAAAACTGACTCATCTTGGAGTATGACACAAATCTTAAAGCTTAGTAGTCATGCAACCTTTGATACTCTATAAGATATCTAATGGTGTCCACACATGGTTATAAACAAATAACCAGAGCCCTCCCAACCCTCTCTATTAACTCAAACTTTTTGAGTAGTAGGTTCCTCTATTTAGCTAATGCAAGAGTCAATTAATTATTCATTGATGGTAGGTGGGGATGTAACAATAGGTAGGCCAAAATTTTCCAATGATGCTTCTCTCTTTACTCCCCTTTTATTAGTATGGAGGAAAGTGTTCATTAGATTAGGAATTCATCGGGTACTTTCTCTAACAAGTCCTATATGAACTCTATAAGGAAATGGCTAATAAATTCCTTTGGCATCTTTTAGTTTTGAGTAAGTTACAAGTTCTAAAAGTCTCATTTATCTTAAGGCTAGCAGTGAGGGAAAAACTATCAACTTTGGATAGAATTAGAGGCGGTACCAATATCTTAACCATTTTTTTTGTTTTGTATGGGCTTTAATGAATCCATTAGCCATCTTTTCTTTGATTTCCATTTCTCTAAATGGATATAGAATGACATTCTAGCTTGATACAACTTAAATTGCCAAGTCATAGGTTGGAGATCAGTTCTTCGATAAATCTTAGGTATAACTCATATGCATAAAGATGACATTATAGTGTTCAACTTATATCTTGGATGTGCTATATACTCCCTTTAGAAGGAAAGAAATTTGAGGTTGTTTAAAGAGCAACCCAAATCAACTAAAGATACTAAAGTGAAGTCTATTAATTGGTTAAGGTTGGCATTGATAGTCAGGGGCTTCAAACTCTAAATGTTTTAAGGAATGAAAGATAATTGGAATACTTATTGGTAAGTCCACAATCATAGTATTCAACTCAAGGTTAATTTCATTTTGAAATTTTGCTAGGCCATGCATACTAGCCCAGTTTTTATTGATAGCATCTTGTCCATTGTATTGCTTACAACACTTTGTAATGGTTTTGGCTATAGCCTCAAAAAAATATCTTTAATTTCCAAAAAAAGGGGTTTCACTAAAAAAAGAAAGTATCAAATAGATGAATATTAGATTTAGTAAAACATCTATATAAGAACTCCCTCTAGCATTATCTTTTTATTTATTATTTACTCATTTTAGAGATTTTACGACTTGGATCAGTGAAATTTCCAAATTTAATGAATTACTCTCTCTACTTACAACCACCTACTCTTAAATTGATTTATCAATCTCTATATCTAAATAGAACCTCTAAAAAACATTATGATTTGTGAAATTCTATACAAGGTTTAACATTAATACCAAAAGATTTATGTAAGCAAATATCTATCTCACGTTTGCAACTCCCAATATCAATGCCTTAATCAATCTGTAAATATGTTTTCTTAAACTAATTTATGTAAATTCATCTAATTCAATTGATATATTTTATTAATCAAACATTAAAAACAATAAAGATAATTCTTAAATATAAATTCTTCCAAAACTAAATAAAATTAATCTATAACAAAGAAATAAAAGGTTCCCTTAATCTAAAATTTTTTTAAATAGCTAATCATCATCCTTAAAACAATAAATAAAAATAAAACTAGAAAAATCATAAAATTGTTTTTTGATGGAATTCTCAATCTTTTGATATTCTTCTCTTAGTTGAGATGATCTTGAATATATTTTATATTCAAAAACAATTTGGAAATCTTGCATTAGGTTTTCTTTCTTTAAAACTTTATGAAAAAATTATTTAAATTCTAGGGTTTATGAATGTTAGAATGCTTTTTATATAGGGAGTTACCATAATGAACATGATTTAAATCACACTTTTTTTCAACATCATTTTCAACACTTGAATTTAGATTTCTTGTCTAGACAATAACATGGGCTTTAACGTGACCATATGCAAGAATGTTTCTTTAGATCCTTATTACAAATAAGACATATGTGAGACTATTTTGAACTTGTTCATTAACTATCTATATCTAAAGATGAACACAACCTAAAAGACACCCTTTTTTTAGGTCATTTTTAACCAAAGATGGATCTTCCTTTTATTTTTTATATGCATAACTCCTTAATTCTTAATAATTCTCCAAAATTACCTAAAACATCAAATAAAATCAATTGAGTATGAAATCAAGGTAATTTAGATAAAAATGAAGAAAAATTTTAAAAGTTTCCTTAAAAAACACGTATATATTACATGTACATCACTAAGTCATAAACCCTATGTACTTCCTTTTAGCCCCTTATTTCATTTCCATTCCAAGCTCTAAGATATTAAGTATTTCACCTTCATTTTAGCACCAAGATTCATTCCAAACATTTTATCTTCATTTCAAGCTCTAAAACTCGCTTTATATACTTTATCATTATTTCAATTCCTAAGACTCATTGTCATCATTTTATCTTCATTCAATCCCGTAAGACTCATTATAGGCATTTTATCACCATGTTAAGTCCTAAGGTTCATTATGGGCATTTTATCCTTATTATAAGTCTTAAGACTCATTCTAGGAATTATATCTTCATTTTTAATCCCTAAGATTCAACTTGAAATTTTATCAGCATTTTGCATCTTATAACCCAACTCTAGGTATTTCCATTTTAAAATCCTAGGACCCACTTTAGATGTTGTTTTTATTTTAATCCTTAAGTAAAATCATAAACTCATATGCATTCAACCTAAATTTCTCTTCTACAACACATTCCTTAAACTAATAACTAAAAATATCTTACTTTGAACTTGAAAAATTTGCAAAATTTTTTAAGGACTCAAGTAACCAATTAGGCATGTAGGGTGAGGTAACGTCTTTGCCAATTTTGTAATTGACCCACAAACTTTCATACTTAGGTTTTGGAATTTATAAGTCCTTTCCATTTAGTTATTTTTCTATCTTTCCTTAATAAAGTAGAGTAATGACTATTTTATCCTTATTTTCATTGTAAGTCAGTTATACTATTTAAGGTATGGTAAAAAAAAGGTTAAAAATATAAGCCTTTACCTAAAGTAAAAAAAGGGACCTAAAGAGGTATCTAGGGGATTTAAGATCAAGAAGGGAGTCCTAGATAGGTGTCTAACGTTTTGTCCAAAGTGAGAAAAGGAACTTAGAGATGTAATTAGGGGTTAAAAAATAGGGATTGATAATAGGAACAAATAAAGGCATCTAGGGATTTAAAACTAAATGGGGAGTTCTATCAAGATATATAGGGTTTTGCCTAAAGTGAGACCTAGAGAGAAATTTATGGATTTAAAATTAAAAGCATTCTTAGACATATATCCATATTATTTCCTAATTTTTTTTTACAAAAAAGACTTAAAAAGTTATATATAGATTCAAAACTAAACATGAGATTCCTTGATAAGTATATAAGAGTTTGCCTAAATTGAAAAAAAATTGCATAAAGAGATATCTGGGGGATTTAAAACTAAGCTAGGAGTCCTACAAAGGTATCGAAAGGTTTATGAAAGTGAGAAGATCATATAGAGGTACCTAAGTGTTTAAAACTAAATAGAGAGTCCTAAAGAGGTATCTAAGAATTGACCTAAAGTGATAAAAGGAAACTAAAGAAAAAACTAGGGATTTAAAACTAAAAAGGGCTTTAGAGCATTACCTAAAGTTTCCCCAAACTAAGAAAAGAGACTTAGAGAGATATCTAAAGGTTTAACCTACATAGGGGAATCCAAAAGAGGTATATGATATTTTTTTCCAAAGTGAAAAAAGTATTTAGGGAGGTACTTTAGGATTTAAAAACTAAACAAGGAGTCCTAGAGTTATCTAAGGGTTTCGCGCAAATTGAGAAAAGGATCCTAAAGAAGTATTAAGGGATCTAAGACTAAATAGAGATTTAAGATCTATCTAGGATTTATCCTAAAAAGATAATAGGAAAGTAAAGAGGTGCTTAAGGATTTAGAGCTAAATAGGAAATCTTAAATAGTTATTAATGGTTTTATCTAAAGTTATAAAAGTAACCTAGAGAGGTATCTAGGAATTTAAAATTAATTGAGGCGTTCTATAGAGGTATCTAGGGTTTTTGTACAAAGTGAGAAAAAGGACCTAGAGAGGCATTACCACTTTAAAAAAATATCGGGTTTTAGATAGGCATAAAAGATTTTTCTTAAAGTGAAAAAGGGACCTAGAGAGGTATCTAAATATTTAAAACTAAATAAGGAGTCATAGAGAGATGTATAGGGGTTTTACTAAAGTGATAGAAGGTGAGTCCTAAAAAGGTTTCTAAGGTTTTCTAAAGTTGAGAAAATTAACTAAAAGATTTATCTAAGGGTAAAACATAATGGGAATCCTAAAAAGTTATCTAGGGTTTTACACAAAATGACAAAAGAACACAAATAGGTACCTAGGGATTGAATTAAATAGGTATATCAAGAGACTTATCTAAGGTTTTCCTAAACTGAGAAAAAGGACCTAGAGAGGTATATAAGGATTTAAAAAAAGAGTTCTAAAAAGGTATCTATAGAATTGTCTAAAGTAAGAAAAGGTACCTGTACAGATATTAGGGATTTAACACTAAATAAGGACTTTCTACAAGTGTCTATGTTTTTGTCATAAAATGTAAAAAGGAATCTAAAGAGGTATTTGGGGATTTAAAACTAAGAAAAAAGTCTTGAAGAGGTATCTAGGTTTCTATCCAAAGAGAGAAAAAGTAACTAAATGGATACTAAGGATTTAAAACAAAATGAAAAGTCTTAGAGAGGTACATAGTGCTTTTCCCAAGATAAGCAAGGGACCTAAAGTAGTATCTAGAAAATTAAAAGTAAATTAGGAGCCCAATAGAGGTATCTACTTTTTGTCCAAAATGAGAAAATGAACATAGAGAGGTATATAGAAATTTAAAACCAAACAGGGAGTGTGGTAAGTATATATTTTACATGTTATTAGGGGTTTAATTAGTTATAATTTATCACTTATATAACAAGTTTTATATAGATTGTATGATGTTTTCCTATGTTTAGTTTATTGTCTTATAGTTGATGTAAAGGAGATTTCTTGAATTTGAGTGTAACTTTCTCCATAGTTATCCATTCGAGGTGATATTGGATTTATTAGAAAACTAACACGAATGAAAAAAAACTTTTTAGAAGATATCAAAGGTTAATTCAATCTCAAATGTGAAAAATTAGAGAAGTTGGTGAAGTGAAAGTTGTTATTAGACACACTAAAAAGATAAATGCCTATTTCTCGCAAGGTTTAAGAGATTGAGAAATAGTACAAAACTGATGTTTAAGTGCATATATGACTAAAACCAAACTCAATGTGATTTTATGTAGAAATAAAATAATTAAAATTAATTATAATATAATATCATATATTAGTTATGCACTTATTTAAGATAGTAAAAGTTCTAGAATGGAATCAGTGCTAGTGTGGATGCTAGTCTGATGTTTGTTCTCATATCACACATTTTAAAGATGCAAAAGAAATCATAAGTTCAAGCATTCTAGGACTTTATTTCTTAACCCTAGTTATAAATTCTATCATTAGGTTTAACTAGGAGGAGTTTTAGATGCTGTATGATAAACTTTTAGTTATTTTATAGTTTTGATCTTTCTTAGCATTAAATAAGGGATTTGGAGTAAGATTGGGGGAGGATATGATAACATCTCTACTTCTTACCTTTTTTATTCTCCTTATATTAATAATGATTGGTTTTGGTTTTTTCAAATATGTTTATTGGTTAAAAACCTAGTTAGGATTAAGAATATAGTTTGTGATGGATTCTTAAATCATTAGTGCATGGTTTTGATTATTTCTTGGTTAAATTTGTTCTCTTTGTTCTTAATTGTTGAGTTTGTGACTAACCATCATAGATTCAATCTAAGGAATTTTATAAAGGACCAATGGTAAAAAATTCATGTGCACTAAGAGAATAAACACTTTAGATCTAAGGAACAAAAGTATCATATACTATTGTAATAATGAAAAGACTAAATAGGCTTAATGAGTTTGATTAGTTAGAATTACATATTTTGAGGTGGTAGTTAAAAACTTAAATATACCTATATTCCTTGAGAAATATATTATTAATTATTATTTGAACCTAAATAATCAATCTTGCATAATAATTGGAATTACATATAAATGAACCATGAAACCATAATGTCGAACATTACATGGCTATTATAGGTGTTGTTTTATATAAGGTGTTTGTTTTACCTTAAATCCTCTACAAAACTTGTAATCGAGTTTGCTTTCAAATGACTTTAGAATCACCTAAATTGGACAATTATGTAGAAAGTTATTCTAAAATTCGTGTCTCCTTCTTAAAATCATCACCTGTAAGGCAATGAACTAACATAAGAAAATATCATAAATTTCTATGGAAATGCTATAAAAATAATAAATCATAAATAATTTATCCTATATAAACATGTAAACTATGGATCTATCAACTAGCTTGATATGTAGCATCTCTTCTCTTCAGTGTGCTCTACTTTGACTGAAAATTCACTTAATTTCAAGATCAAGTTAAAATAGGTTATCCAATCTATCACTCTTAGATCTTCTATCTTGCATTAACTACTTAAAAATAAATGAAGTGAAATAAAATAAAGATAAAAACTAATGTTAATAAAATAACAACTCAATAAGCCTTATAAATGATGTTAAAAGATTGATTGAGCCTAACTTTAAGTTTATATAATGAATTGTAACAAATTATTAAAACTGAAGTATCTAGATTATTGATCCTACGTGAATTATATTACTATATATATTGCTTCTATTTAAACGTTAAAACTCAAGAAATAATATTTAATAAAAATAATTAAGCTACTAAACTAACAAAGGTAAGATTATTAAACTAGCGAAGAAAAATCAACAAAGGTCTTAATGTAATAGGTATCTATTCCCGTTACAATAACTTAAAGTCATACAAAATTACAAGTTTAATCACCTTATAACTCTTTTATGTAACCCTAACTTATAAATCTTTTCAGGAGGGTTCTTCGGTGGGGACTTTGGAGGCCTATGACAACCTCCTCTGTTACCAAGATTTGTAGTTTTATAGTTTTCTTAGCATTAAAGAGGGATTTGGAATTAGATTAAAGGAGACCATGAAAACGCTTCTAGTTTTTTCTTCCCTTTCTTTCTTTTATGTTAAGAGTTTTTTTTCTTTTATTAAGTTTAATAATTAAATCCCTAGTTAAGGTTCAGGATGTAGCTTGTAATGGATCTTTTCACTAATGTATACTTTGATATTCATTTAGTTGAATTTATTCTCTTTCTTTTTAATGATTGAGAGGTGAAATATTATACGTACATTAGGAGAATGAATGCTTTAGTGCTAGAGAATAAAAGTATCCTAGAATATTATGAAAATATAACAGATTAACTATTCTTAATGAATTATGTTAGGATGAATTATACATCAAGAGGTGGTAGTTTCCTAACTTGATATACTTGCATGCCTCGAGAGAGTTTGTAGATACTTTAGGTTAATTGTTATTTTAAATTGGATTACTAATCTTATATAATAATTAAAATATCATACAAGCGAACCCTATAGCCTTAACACTTTGTTTCTTAATTTCCTTGCACAGTCTTTTTTTAGCTTATCAATTTAATTTTCCAAAATTTGATTGATTTTAATATTATTGTTTAGCTAGGATTAACTGACATAGTAATAAATTTCCTATATGATTGATACTTTAGATTACTCTAATTTTAATAACTTGTAATTGAATTTATATGCTTATAGATATATCTAGTTAACATCATGACTATTGAGAAAAACCAACAACAACGATGTAGGATTTTCTTAAGGGATATTCAAATGTAGGTGATTACAGTAAATCCTTCATAGATCAAATTAATTCAAAGGGCGAGGAACTATGAGTTGGATCAAGTTCATCTCCACTTGCTATTGACTTTAGTGGATTACTTAGGAAACACATGATTACATTCATTAAGGAATAATATTTGGCGATCCAAACTTTTCCTTTAAAAGACCTTAAAGAAAATGAGCTTCAAATGAGGAGCTTCCTTTACTATATGACCAATTGAGCAAGGATAATGCCTTTATGTTGAGATTTTTCCCTTTATATAAGACCAATGAGTTAAAAATACAAATTCAGAGCTTTGCATAAAAAAAGTGGAAAAGCATTCCATGAAGCTTGGGAATGATATAAAGCTTTGCTTAGATAGTGCCCATATTATTAGTACCCCCTTCAATTTATTAAACAATTCTTTTATAAAGGCCTTAAACTTACATGTCAAATTTTAGTTAACACTATTTCATAAAAGATCGTACATAAAAAATTCATAAGGAGGTCAAAGAGATCATCGACACTGGACAGAAATTCTTCAACTAAAATGATAAGGAGAAATTCAAAAGCTTCCTTGTATAAGGTGTAAGCATCTTCAAACATGGCATCTTAACTTGTAGCACCACACTTCCATCCGATACGTACATGTACGCCCTTCAGACAAACATGCACACGCTTGATAGAAATGGTGTTTTAACTATCTCACTTTCAATATATCGCATGACATTATAATTAAAATCACAATTAACAAATGTCTAAATCCAAAATCTCCGCATACATGAGGATTTAACAAAAACTAAGACTAATCCTTCAGTCCTAACTGACCGATCTTTGAGCCATGTTCTTCTATCCAAAAGTTGTACCAAAAACTCTTCTAAGCAGTCTTAGGATTTAAGTCATCGTTCTCTAGAACCTGAAAATGTCAACGTTGCAATTTGGTTGAGTTTTGCCAACTCAGTTGAGTAACCATCCTCGATGGTTCACTCTTGTCATACAACACACAATTTAAGTTATCATAATTCACGTCATCTTAATTTTCATCATGTAATATAACAAAATACTTTGTACATAATTGTCCCATTTCAAAAATCCATACATTTTATCATTTCATTATAATCATGTAAGACATATTCATCGATAAGCATTCACACATTTTATATAATAAAAGTTCTCAAAACATTGCAATTGCTCAATTTATTCATATCATATATGTATGCAATGTTTATAAGACTCAAATTTATTTATTACATTGTTGTGACCGAGTGCATTTTTCACTGTCATATATCTGTTGTGGATACCGGGTTCTATTATACTGTGCCGTATCCATTATGGATACCAGGCTCTTTCATACAAATTGAGCCATAGGCTCTTACCACGGATGTCTGAGCTTTAAGCTTTTTTTCAATAGTGACTCCGGTCACAACTACTTTTATTTTTCATGCATTCATGGAATAAATACATTTCACAGTTTCAATCATCATATTTAGTACACTGCATTCACATTCACATTTCTCATTCACAATGATCTTCGGACTTGGTCCGACATTCAACATATAAGTTGAGAACACATTTATTCAATCACATTCACATTCAAGGAACACCTCCAATGTGTTATTCATGCATCAAACGCCTTGGACATTTTTTATCTGGAATTTAGTACACAACATCACATATCATCTCAATTCAAAATTAAACAAACAATCAAGGTGAGACCATCTTAGGTTACTCACAATTGCTCTCTCTAACTTATTACCTTGAAGTACTAGCAATGTCTGGAAGCGGTTGCTCAATGTGCTCTTCTATATGTAATCACATACATTTTCACATTACTACAATGTACATGCAGAATAATAAGCACATCTATAAATGTATCATGTATTATGCATGTTCAATGACAAATTCTCAGGTATATTTCTTTGATACACTTTAGAAACAATTTATAACTCCTTCCGAGCATTCTTTACTCACCTTAACCCTTTCATTCAACATCAAATAAATTCAATGACCAAATTGATTGCATTTAACTTTCAAATCTCTACTCATTTAATTCAACATTGCCTACCTCATTAAAAATGCATCAAACAATCTTACCACACATTTAACCAACTTTTTCTAGATTTTCTCAGGCAGATTTTGAGTCAGAATTGTATGGCCATTTTGACCTAGAAATTGATGTTTTGAGGCAATAATTTCTTCCAGTAAAATATTCCTATATGTCTTAAATTTCAAATGAAACAAAAATCATTCAATTTGGTTCATGATTCCATAAGTTACGCTCAAAATACCACAGACTGTGCACATTCAAAATTTTGGCTAGTGCATGATTGAAGAATTAGTGCACTCCAACTTGTAAAACTCATATCTCTCAATTAAGTTATCCAAAAATTACAAAATTTATACCAATATAAATCTAAGAGAATAATCTACAACTTTTATAAACAAAACTTTGTCTGGTTGCCTAAATCAATACAATTTATTCGATCAAAACAGGACATGATTTTTGTCAAGGGTAGTTCTGCAGCCTACGCCAGAACTTAACTTCAAGCTAAATTTCAAGACCCTTAAGGACAAAATTCAAATTCAATTCCTTCATAAAAATTGTATTTGTATGTCTCTAATTTAATCTAGATAAAAATCCGTCAAATTTGGATATTCACAGATCAAGATATGGCCCAAATATAGATGTATGTTCATTACAAATACCCCATCTAACATATTCTAACACACTTCATCATTATTTTCATCCTAGTTCATTTATTTTCAAGACATCACATAACATCTTTCTTAAGCAAAATTTTCACCTTCATTATACCCTTAATTCTCAAAAAAACACACACATATTTATTCTTCAATGCTCATCACTCATTCATCAACATTTTTCACACTTTCATACACCATTTACACTATTAATCCATCTCAAAATCATCTTTAATACAACTCATAATTTATTACTCATCATATAAATAAAAATATGACCTAGATCTACTTATTTCTTCATTCACATATCATCACTCTTTAACCACTATCATGATCATGCTATCTCTAACTCATCATCATAACATTTCTATTTAGCATAACCCATAAAGATCATTAATCACTTACTTGTTTTAGCCCCAAAACCTCTTCAAATCACACGAACCTAGCTCCCAAGCATCACACAATCATAATCCTTTGAGGAGGAATAAGGCTAGGTCTTTTAGTAACAAAAAGAAATGACAAGGATCTTGAAGTAGCTAAAGTGGAGGATGATAGCAACTTAACGTGGAAAGTATGGTTGGTGAGAAAAATTATGAAAAGAGAAGAAGAAATAAAGAAGATGAAGAAGAGAAGCATTTACGAAGGAGTGAGATGATAACAAGTGAAAGAAATAAAGAAGATGAAGAAGAGAAGCATTTACAAAGGAGTGAGATGATAACAAGTGAAAGATAACAAAATACTTGTCTTTCAATAATAAAAATCGTATAAGATGTGGGGAGTGATGGTGCCACTTGTCACTTTCCTATGGTCCCATTACCCTTTTTAATAACTAGTCTATTTAACTCCAATTTCTAATCCAATTGTCTCCCAAATTTCAATGACATTTTTCATTAAATCGAAATGTCATTTATCAAAATTTTTCACTGCCATTTGACCCATATTTCTACTACCATTTATCAATTATCTTGCCACTTGACATTTTTCCTAATTCAAAAATACCCCAAATTTTAGAAAATTTCCTAAAATTCTTCAAAAATTCTAAATCAATACTTATACGCTAATTCAATTTTCAATACATAAAAACCACAATTCATACCAAAATTCACTTTTATAGATACATTATACTCGAAAAAATGATGCATGTACAATTATTTTAATGAGTGTCAACATTATTCACGTGTATGAGTATGCCATATGATGCATAAAATGTACTTCTAAATTCTCAATAAACTCTCATGAAAAGAATCTTAGGGTCCTAACCTTGATCATGGGATAATGGGGTGTTACATATGGTCATATGGATTTTCGATTGTTCTCATGGAATATTTGCAAGTGGTGTTAGGTATGGAGTTCATAGACAAGGTGAAATTTATTCCAATTCTATTTCAAATACCATATGCATCATGGAGGAGGAAAATACAAATATGTAACCTTTGTCTCAAAAGGTACCAATAAAGACAAAAACTCTTTCAACCATGCAACTCTACAAATGAGTGAAAAAGGTGGAGTCGATGTTCTTATTGGTTGCTCAAGGAGGGAAATGCCACTGTTCTTAAAGAGTTGCCTACAAAGATTACTTGCATCCTTGAAGAGTACAAAGATGTGATTTCACCCGAGTTGTCAAAGAAGTTTCTACCAAAAAAAGAGGTGGACTATAGGATCGAGTTGGAACCTGATTCTAAACCCTTTTGTAGTCCCCTACTATATGGCACCACCAGAATTGGAAGAGCTAAGGAAGCAATTAAAGGAGATCTTAGATGTTGGGTACATTCAACCTTCTAAGGCCCTATATAGTGCACTGGTATTATTTCAAAAGAAATAAGATAGATAACTTTGATTATATATTGAATACCGAGCGCTAAACAAGGTGACATGAGGAATAAGTAATCCATTCCATGGATAGATGACTTGTTTGATCAACTTAGAGATGCAAGGTGGTTCTCTAAGCTTGGCTTGAGGTCGGGCTACTATCAAGTAAGAATTATCAAGGGAGATGTGCCAAAACCACTTATGTGACAAGATATAGAGCTTTTGAATTCTTAGTAATGTCATTCAGTCTCACCAATATACCCGTAATGTTTTGCACATTTATGAACAAGGTACTACATCCTTTCTTCAATGGCTTTATTGTTATTTATTTGGATGAAATTGTTATGTATAGCAAATAGTTATAGGAGCATGTCCTACATTTGCAACATATCTTCCAAGCTTTGAAGGATGATGAATTATATGTCAAGAAGGAAAAGTGTTTGTTTGTGAAATTGGAGGTAGTGTTCTTGGGTCACATCGTAGGACAAGGCAAGCTAAGATGAATGGATCCAAGGTGTCAGCCATCCTCGAATTAGAACCACCAAAAAAGGTGAGTGAATTGAGATCCTTTCTTGGGTTGGCAAACTACTACCAAAGGTTCATCCATGGCTATTCTTCCATTCAAGCATCCTTGACGAATATGCTTAAGAAAGGACGAGTTTAGGGATAGGATGCCAATTTTCAAAAGGCGTTTGATGCTTTGAAGGAGGTCGTTAAGAAGGAATGAGTCCTTACTCTTCCAAATCATACAAAACCATTTAAAGTACAAATGAATGCTTATGAATTCGTACTTTGTGGAGTGTTGATGCAATAAGGACACCCCATTGCTTTTGAAAGTCAGAGGCTCAATGACACCGAGTGGTGTTACACGACTCAAGAGAATGAGATAATGGTCGTAGGTCATTGCTTGCAATCATAAAGGCCCTATTTGTTGGGAATAAAGTTTGTGGTGAAGACGGACAATGTTGTCTCAGGTTACTTCCTCAACCAAAAGAAGTGGATGCCCAAGCAAGCTAGATGGCAAACTTTCATTGTGGAGTTTGACTTCGAGATGAGGTATAAGTTGAGCAAGTTGAACTTAGTGACGAATACATTAAGAAGGCTGAGTTGGCACCTATATCATATCCTAGTTTTCTTTGCTTGACCGAGTGAAGGAACGGTTACAACATAACCACCAAGTAAAAGGGGTGTTGAAGCAAGACAAAGAAGGCAAAACTCGCAAGTTTTGGTTTGAGAATGGGTTGCTCATCACCAAAGGAAACCAGATTTATATGCTCAAGTGGGATGATTTGAGGAAGGAGATCATTAAGGAGTGTCATGATTTTTTATGTGCTAGACATCCTAAGATGCATCAAACTCTAACACATATAAAGCATGCCTACTATTGACCCCAGATGAGAAATAACATTAAGGCCTAAGTAAAGACTTGTCATATGTTCCAATAAGACAAGGTGGAGCATATAGCATCAAGTGGATTATTATAGTCATTGCCAATTCCCGAGAGACAATGGGAGAGTGCCTCAATTGAATTCATCATCAGTTTGCCGAAAGTGGAGGGGCACGGCAACATAATGGTTATTGTGGATCACTTTAGTAAGTATAGAGTGTTCATATCCATGCCAATAAAATTCTTTGTCGAAGATGTTGCTCACTTATTCTTTATACATGTGGTGAAGTATTAGGGCCCCATAAACCATCATTAGTAATAGGGACTCTTGCTTCACTAGTTAATGTTGGACGAAATTATTCAAGCTCCTAAGGTCAAAGTTGAACTGCTTTGCAAGCTTTCATCCACTGAAGGACAAAGTGAGCTAGTGAATGCCTTATTAGAGTTGTATTTGCGACACTATCTAAGAGCCAACCAGCGAAATTAGGTGGTGAAGTTGTTTGATATTGCCCAATTCTCATATAATTTGTAGCGAAGTGAATCTACGGGAGCTAGTCCTTTTGAGTTATCCACTGAATAACAACCTTTGACTCTGCATACTCTTGTTGTCGGTTATAGTTGCAAAAGCTTTGGAGCATACTCATTTGTAAAAAGTTGGCATGAAAAGTCTTATACGAGAAAGACATAGCCAAAAAGATGAAGAAGTGGCTAACAAAAAGAGGCGTCACTTGGAGTTTGATGAAGGAGACATAGTGATAGTCAGTCTCCTTTCTCATAGACATGCTAGCAAATGTGTGCATAAAGGCTTGATCTAGGGATATAAAGGACCTTTTTCAGTGGAGAAAAAGGTGGGCAAGTAGGCATACCGAGTCAAGATACCTTCACACTAAGAGATTCATCCTATATTTCATGTAAGTTTCCTAAAACCTTATCATGTTGATAAGGAAGATCAAAGTAAGGGTGAATCAAAGTGTGCACCCACTGCCATGACCATAATGCACGAACGTGAGGTGGAAGAGATTTTAACGCATAGGGCTTATATTGAGGAGAGGTTTACATTTAGCATATGACGAGTACTTGATCAAATGGAAGGGACAACTGAAGAGTCAAGCTAGTTGAAAAGATGAGCTTTCGCTTTGACAATACAAAGACAAAATTCGAGAGTTTCACAAGATATAACGAGGACATTGCTAGATTAGATAAGGGAAAATGTCACATTCCACATATTTTAAAGCCCACAAGGTATGGTCCAAAGAGTGTTCTAAAACATGGTAGAATCTTATGAAAGACTTTGGAAGCTTCTGAAACATGATAAAAGCTTATGAAAAACTTTGGAAGACTTGGGTTCCCTTTATTGGAACTATGTTTCTATTTATTTTTGTTTCTAATTGGTCTAGGGCGCTTTTACCTTGGAAAATCATACAGTTACTTCAGGGGGAGTTAGCCGCACCTACGAATGATATAAATACTACTGTTGCGTTAACTTTACTTACGTCAGTAGCATATTTTTATGCGGGATTTAGCAAAAAAGGATTAGGTTATTTCGGGTAGAAGCCTATGGAAGCTTATAGATGCTTATAGAACATTGTGAAATATTATGGAACATTATAAAAATTTGTAAAATGTTACAGATAGATGCATTATATACATGAAGAGTGCAAAACAGTATAAAGTATTCTATAAAATCATTGTAGACCGTTAGATCAAGTAGATCTTCTATGTCTATTATAGGAATGAACAAAATAGTTAGCCTCATTTGTATCATAAAGTGTTCTTTATTATAAGTATCTTTGCATTCTCCTACATTCCTTTCCCCTTTTAACAAAGTGTTTCATGTAATAAGGCTAACTTAAAAACGAAAATGTACAAAAAGCGGTATTAAAAATTCAAGCCTATTACAAAATTTATGAAAGAAGCTATAATTCAATTTTCTGCATCGAGAGATTGATATGCTCTTGCTCCGATATAATTGTCAGGGATATTTCTTTTAATTAGCGGTTCAAGAGAATGTTAGGACACTTTAGGACTAGTTCTCTTACTTTATTTTGAATAATAAAACAATTTTGGCTAGATAGATAACGACACTTCTTACATTTATTAGTCTCTTAATTATAAAGACTAATTAAATGATCATTATTAGATAGAAAGAATTATTTATAATATTGATAACTATGACTTTCTTTCACTTTTTAATGTCTTGCAAACAGAAATTTGAAATTCGAAACCAATTCTTGCAAAAACCCCAACAACAATGCCAAACGATTATCAGTTCGTACTCCTATGACACGTTCGCGTCTTCAAACGACACAATTAAAACAAAAAATTAATCTTCAAAGCCAACATAACAGAAGATTGATACCAAGAACAATGCCAAATGATTATCAGTTCGTACTCCTATGACACGTTCGCGTCTTCAAACGACATAATTAAAACAAAAAATTAATCTTCAAAGCCAACATAACAGAAGATTGATATCAACTCATTAAAACGTGAACTTGAGGATTGCAGCAAGACTTTAAAAGCAGAGCAAACGTCGGTGGTTAGAACTGTCTAGAGATACCAAAATATTCTAATGCACCCAAGTTTTTGCTATTCTGACGTTTATCATTCCCAAAGGTCAATCGCTTGTTGCTGCAAATGCCATAAAGAGCATCTGATAACTTGAAAACTGTAGCAAATCCCAGCATTTATATTAGTCTTGTCCGTAAAAAATAACACAAAGTGATCAATATATACCTCAAAAAGCTTATATAGCTACCTGTAAGATACAAGGCCTAAAGCTACATTTTTCTGTCCTGCTGTGCTATCACCTATAATGACAATACATCAAACCAATTTTTGCCTTGCTCTCGTATTCGTGTTTGTGATTATTAACAACAAATAAATCACAATTTTCAAGTTGGCTGCTTCAGACAAGTGTATCAATTTCCTATTGTGTGCTTCAGCTGAGAGGAGTTTGATTGTCCTACTTACCAAGTGTGAAATTCTTCAAAGGGAAAGGGATCAACTGAAAGTAGCCACAGAACAGAAAAGTGGTGTTTGAAGCAGCCATATTCCGGAATCAGCTGTCATCGAGAACAATATCTGCTGGATCCCCTATCCAAGGCCTTCCTTCTCTCCATTGAAATTTAATTCTCAATTTTCCATTTGCATCTACCCCCACTACATGGCCCTTGCTTGTATGTGTCTCCATTCCCCACCCCCATCGAGGTGTTACCAACCCATCTCTAATTTTCACCTTGTCGCCAACCTTGAACGGCCTAACCCGTTCCATTTCCCAGGCCTTGCACAACCACAACCTCTCCATAAAGCAAAATGCAACCCATAATTCCCCATCCTCAATTCGATGTACCACTCCAATGCTGGAATGATTCACATCTCCCCACTGGTAGAATGGTGTTGGAACTGATGCCTTCACTCGTACCCAGTCCCCAATTAGAAGTTCCTCTTCCTCAACCAGCTCCACTTCTGAGGGATCAAGCATCCAAGTTTTAGAGCCCACAGGAGTATATATTCTCAACTTCCCATCAGCATCAATTGCTGATATAGTTCCAATACTAGCATGACTATGACCTGACCACCCAAACCTTGGCATTTTCACAGAGATTTTAACCTTGACCTTCTGTCCAACCACAAGCCTTTTCACTCTTTCAAGATGGGAAAAGTGTCCCACCCATATTTCCTGCTCCCCACAAAATCCTACAAAGGTGCTTCCATTCCATTGATCTCCTTCGTACCCTGTACCCTGTACAACACCAACACTGCCTGGCCCAATTGACTCCCAGTTACCAGCTTCTTCCTTTAACCTCACCCACTCACCCACTGCAGGCATCTCCTCAATCTCAAGATCTGCAGGATCTCCTTTCCACAACCCTGACAAACCAAAGAAAGCAACCCTCACTTCTCCATCAGCATGAACACTGGTTATTATGCCCCGTGAATCAGGAAGAGCCCCTCTCCATCCCCATCTTGGCTCAACCAGACCAGTACGAAAGCGAACATGTTGCCCAACTTTGAAACTTGGGACCTTCTCAACATCTGTGTAATGAGCTGCCCACCTTCCCTTACGGAAACAACAAGCCAGATCTAGATAACCAGTCTCTTGTACACTGTGAACAACAGCTAAACTTTCCTTTCCAATGCTATTCCAGTCATAACTTGGTCTAGTCCCCAGACTTGGTTTTGAGCGAACCCAGTCACCTACTTCAAATCCCGAAAGGCGCTCAGCATCTCCGGGAGAAACCTTCCACAAGCTATGTTTTCCAGCAACCCTCAGCTACAATAAAAATCAGAAGTATATTATCAACAACAACTGCTTTCTACTTATTCTTTTACTTCACTAATATCACTATATTAAGTTACATCAAAGCAAAGCAAATCAATAAAATATACATTATAAAACAAGGACGTCAATTTAATTAAGAATGAAAGATGTGATTATGCATATACATTACTTTTGACTTCAAATTACATCTAAGCAAATATCATACAGCATGCCGATATTATGGTAGATGTAGGCAACTAAAATGCTTTTGATTGCAGAAAAATATAGAAAGTACTACTAGAAAAGATTCAAAAACAACATAAAAACAGAACAGAACAGAAGAACAAAGGGAGACTCTCATACATTCAAAGCTCCATCCATGTCAATTCTGACAATCTTTCCTACAGTTGCAGGACTTTCATTTGACCATCCAAGCCGTGGCTGGGTCACAGATGGCATCACATGTATGTCTTGCCCCATTTCAAAAGGAGGAACCTTCTCTACATCTGTAACAGAGCAACAAAATGGCTTGCTCCTGAAACAGAAGGCTATTCCCATATCACCATCCTCTTCCAAACTGTGAATTATACCAATGCTGTTCCTCGCAATATCCTCCCATCCATACTTTGGAGATGATACTGAAGCCTTGACTCTGACCCAATCCCCAACCTAGCCATAAAGAAGCAGATATAAAGCCAAGACAGATATTCAGAACCTCCACACTAAGTCATTTAACCTATGTAAAATAAGTGGTCTACTTAATATGATATCATTTGGCAGATAAATTACACTGTGCTACGAATTATAAAATCCATTTTACCTTGAAATCCTCAACCTTTTCCATGTCAGAAGGGTCAGCCTGCCAAGGTATAGGTCGATTTGGTATTTCAATTATTAAGAGACCATCATTCTCAATCTCACTAATCCTTCCAACACTATGATGTGTCTCACCTCCCCAAGCATATCTAGGTTCTGCAACAGAACGCTTCACACACACACGATCGCCAATCTGTAAATCAAGTCATGAATCACCGCTTTTGGCACTTTGGCAGATGTGAGTATTCCTACCTAAATAAATCAAGGGCCATATTTATACCATACCCTGAAAGGGGGAACATGCTCAACTTCTTCTGGTTCACAATGCCATGGATTTGGAAGATAACTCAACTCTAACAACAGACTGCTATCTGGTCGAATACAGTACACTATACCAATGCTACCTGGTGTTACAGATCCTAATCCATGCTTGGCAGTTGTTAGAGTGGGACGGATTCGAACCCAATCACCAACCTTGAATTCTTCCACCCGTTCCATTTCAGCAGGATCAGCTTTCCATCCTCTAGAAGCCCCAGGAAAACCAACACGCAGAATACCATCATCATCAACACATAAAACAGTACCAATGCTATCACGGGATTGACCACGCCATCCAAACCTAGCAAGGAAAATGATTGTGAACACTTATCTATGAACAATTTATGCATGGACAACACCAACAACCTTAAGTTTGAGAACGCAAATATATGCAACGTATGACAACTATAAGAAAGTTACAATGCAAGCTGCTACAATGAAATTGCACACAAGCTACTCAGTGACAGTCTTAATTACCTTGGCTCTTTGACATCGGATTTAAGCTTGACATGTTGTCCCCTGTCTAGAGGTATCAACTTCAGGACTTCATTGGCTAATACACGAGCTTCTCCAGTGCAGAATGAGACGATGAGGTTGTCCTTGTCCACAACACTTTGCACAAAGCCTACACTCTTATGTTGTGCACCTCGCCAACCATGAGTCGGACTTGTGACGGTTCTTTTGAACTTGATCCAATCACCCACTTCAAATCTAAGTGGAACAGGAAGTACATATATCACCATACATTCAAAAACAAAAGACCTATGCAGAATTAGCACTCTAATCCTAAGCAATAACAGAAGAATGATCAAGTTTTCTCACATTGTGGGTGAAAGATGAACTCCCCTATTCACAAGTGCTTCCATTAAATCCTCCGAAATCCATTCACGGGGAAGAGCCTCCAAAAAGTCACGAAGTGTCTTGCCACTACCATTCAAATTTGCACACATTAAGACAAGGAATATAAAAGGTTCAGAAATATATCCTAAATAAACTTTTGCGGCTTAATGGTAGCTTCTTAATGAATCAGAAAACTGTAATAATATCAGGCTTAACACTTGAAACAGGAATACAAGTATGAATTCTTTATAAGGGAGAAACTGAGAGACACATACGACATCAAAGCTAGTACTTGCCTGTGGTTCCTTACTTCAACGGCAGCATCAGGATTACTTAGCATTAGGATCAGCCACTCAAGATTTTCACGTATCATTTTTGCTGCATCTGCTGCTATGTGGAAAGCATTGTCGCCTTCATCATCCTAATATTTATAAACAGATCATTATCATCAACAAACCTCTAAAGCTACTTTGTTTAAATTCTAAAGACCAATAAGAATGGAACTTCTAATAGTAGCCTTTACTAGAGACTAAAAAACTGAACTCTGTGTTTAGGAGATTTACATTACTTTTCCTGAATGTACAAATTGGATGAAGAAACCAAAAAGAATAGAAAACACAAAGAGCACTGGCAAAACAGCATTGCTCAGCCATTAGATAAGATGAAAATCACTTTATTCCTCTAAAAGTAGCCATGCCAGATGGATGCTATTGATGGTTGTGGTACTAGTGCTATATGAAAACTGAATAGTTCATTTCATAACCACTTCAGTATGCATATTCTCGCAAATATCAAGTGATTAAGACTATGGATAGCAATCTCTATCAACAAATTTCTAAAGAGAGTACAAAAGTACCTGCATATTACAATTTGCCCCAGCAGATAACAACAATCCAACACATGACTTCGCCCCTCTAGCCAAGGCTACATGAAGGGGTATGGTATTGTGCACATTGCGAATGTTCACATCAACTCCAGAATCAAGGATGATCTATTACAAAATTTGCAAACATTCTTGAATAAACTCAAAAACAGAAGAATAAACAACAAACTCAAAAGTTGCAACAGATTAAGTTAAGCATCATATACATACTGTAAAGCAATAAGTCACATATATGCATCAAGATGAAAGATGGTATATAGCTTACTTTCACCAATTCGACATCATTAGCCATGGAAGCAGTATGCAGAGCAGTCCTTCCATGCTGCATATCTTGAGCAGTTGGATCTGCCCCGGCTGCAAGCAATATGCGCACCAGCTGTCTTCCCTCTACATAAAGTTAGTACAAATGTAAAACTAGATGAAGGTAAGAAAAACTTAGAAGACCAAAAATATGTATAATATTCCTCGTATTAGTACTCCTTACTAACAAATGAAATAAAAGCTTAACAGATTACCGAACTATTGCTACAGTCTACTTAATCATGACATCCAAAGTTCTAGTATTACCATTCTCATGATCTTTCTTTAGAGCAGCCGCCATACATAATGCAGTCCCAACAGGGCTTGGAATATCAATTGCAACCTCAATTTCATCTTGTGTTGCAACTTCTACCCATCTTCTCACAACAGCAACATTCCATGTTGCTACACACAAGTGAAGTGGCCTGGAACATTCACAGAATTGAGACATGCAGTAGAACAATGGCAAATGCAAAGTCATTCATACCAAGGAAAAAGAATTATGGACACCGAAGATGGTAAAAAAAAATGGTTATAAGCTCACGTCAAATTTTTTGAATTCAGCAAAGCCATTGATCTACAGCCTCCATTTTCTAATATGACAATAGCACAATCTGTATACTTCTTGGCAACAGCTCTATGTAGCACTGATTCACCTTCATCATCCACAGCATTTGGATCAGCTCCAGACAAAAGTAGTTCCTGGAATTATATTAAACCAATATCAAAACAAAGGAACGTCAAAATGTAACATGAAACAAATCTACAGAGTACCTACACGCATGCAATCAGGTTGGCCATGGTAGGCACAAACATGAGCAACAGATGGACCAAAACCATCTCTTAACCTAGATCTCACATTTGCCCCTCTTCCAATTAGGGCATGGACGCATTCTGGAGATCCAGCAGCTAAAGCAAAAACAAGTGGAGGATCACCATCTTTGTCCAAAACATCAACATTTGCCCGTTTGTACTCTAGTATAGCCCTAACAAGCTCTGCACTACCACGTCTACAAGCCAAGTGAAGAGCTGTTTGACCATCAGCATTCTGCGCTTCCAAAAGAACAGTTACAGGGCTGCCATTATTTCCTGATGCAGCCTTTGCAAGCAGATCTCTGTAGGGCCACCAGGCACAAAAAAAAAATATGAGGAGTATAAACAATACCATACATAATAGCTATTATCAAAAACACAGAGTAACCCAAAAAGAAGGCTTTGAAGAGAAATTACCTAACACCATTTACATCTCCTTCAGACACTAATCGATGTAGACGGCTAGGACTGTCATGAAAAACCTCTATATCAGGTGGTGGGGATGGTTCTGTCTCAGTTGAACCCGTAAGTTTGGCAAAGCTACTGGAATCAAAAAATTTGTTGCAACCTCAGTATGCCTGGTACTAAATATCAATCCCAACTGACAATAACCAGAAGATCTGCCTAAAGACTAATAAAAATATTTAAAGGAGGGAATTTCAAGATCAAAATTACAGAGTTCTCACTTATCAGGACTTGCAGGAGGGCTTCGTGGCAACTCTTGCAAATGACGAAGGAATATTGCTAACATTGCATTAAAAGTTGGCCTTTTAGATGCCTTAAACTGCAAGCACTCCCCAATCATCTTCCATAATTCCCTTGGCAATCCAACACCTACAACACTGGCATATTGAGGAGGCAACTTTCGAGCCTTCACAACAGCTCGATAAATTTCCTCTGAGCTTAAACCAGCCCAGCTGCAGCAAGAATATCCATTAACTAAGCAAGCCTACCTTAGAAGGAAAATATTACGATAAACAATGAGAAAATTAAAATGTATCCACTTACGGGATAGACCCAGTGCACATCTCCACCAAGGTACAACCAAAACTCCAAGCATCAGATTCAGAAGATATACCAATTGCATCATCCCAGAACAGATTCAATGATTTCTTAACAGGCTCCCAGGCCTCTGGAGCCGTGTAATGAGGACTAAGCATTGTACAGTCCATACAAGAATGAACTTTGACAGTATCACACTCCGACCTAGCCTTCCTGCAGAAAGGTTTCTTCAAGATTGACGCAAGACCGTAATCAGAAACCACTGCACGACCACTAGGGTCCAAAAGAAGATTGGACGGCTTTATATTCATGCATGCAACACCTGCTGCATGCAGTTCAGCCACCCCTCGAGCAATGTCAGCTCCATATCTACAGGGGTAAAATTAATTCTATATCATAACAACAGCCACAGATTTTATTATGATAGAAAGCACTTATAAAAGCCTTGTCCACCTCCTGGTATTGAAAATGTTCAAGGATTCAAATTGAATGGAAAATCAATGGATGGTCTAATGAATTTGAAGGAAAAGAATATCAATTAGATACAGCTGCTTCTACGTCAGTAGTTACTAAAAGGAAAAACTTAGGTCTTCCTATATCCACAAGATTTACCAGCACAACATCACACCTATTTTCCCTTATCTATCTATCCTATTATGCTCATCCCAAATTAAAGAAAGTAGAGGCTTTTAAGTTTGTACAAATGATTCCTTGCGTCAAGAGAGGCCCTCAAGGCAAATGAGCACAAATGCCTCCTCTTTGGCACAAACAAGTTTATTCATCAAAGTAGGGGTCACATGCTAGTAAATTCATTATTTCTAATACAAATCAATAAGAAAGACAATTTTTTGGCAGTTTGTCCACACCCCAATTGAAGCCAGTTCTCAATCTCAATTCCTTACCACGTTGAAGTGCTAAATCGATACACGTACCAAAAATAGGGCTGAATCCTTGATAATCACCCTCCATTCCATTAACCAATTATAAAGAAGAAAGGATTGAACTTTTTAACAAAGACAAACCGAAAAAACATTGAAAAGAAAACCTTAGAATTTGCTCCAGAGTAAGCCTGCCTTCATTTCGCTGCATCTCGGATTGAACAGACCCATAGCACCTATCCATCACAAGCCCCAAACACCCATCCAACTTAACAACTCCATGAAAAGTACACACATTTCTACACCACATCGAAGCTCTCCTCAAATTCTCCAGCTGCCCTTGAACCCATTCCACATCCATACCCTCCCCGAGCTCCACTCTCTTGACAGCCACCTTATGCTTCCTTTTCCCGCCGCAGCCAATAACCGCAGCCCAGGAGTCCACACCAGCCCTCCTCCCCTCCCCAATCTTTCTCACCAACTTCACCTCCTGGTGGGTCCCGAACTCGATCACCGGCCCACACGCCCCAGAGCTAGATGCTTGGGACCCACGGCTGCACCTCTCCTCACCATCGTCGTCTCGATCACCGGCGTCGTCGTCCTCGTCGTCGGTGTAATCGCAGTCAAAATCGGCGGCGGAATGGAGGAGAGTGAGGATGGCGTAGTTCTTGCGGAGAGCATGGACTGAGTTGCCGACGACGGAGACGTGGCGGCAGCGGGGACAGGCGAGGGTGGTGTCGAGCGAGTCGGTGAACATTCTGGAGAGGCAGTCCTTGCAGAAGCCATGGCCACATTGAAGCAGCAGAGGAACTCTGTCGTCTTCGTTGTAGCGTATGTGGCACACAGAGCAACATGGGACTTTCATGGTTTTTGGTGAATCAAAACAAATTAGAAATGAGGAATGAAAAGGTAGTGGAAAATCAAATGAATTGGAGAAGTGAAGGAGATCAAAGCAGATCTGTGGGAAAATCTAATTGAAGGAAGGAAGATCGCAAATAATTAATTAATAACAATAATAATAATATGAATGAGCTACTGATACTACAAATAAGAAAAGAAGAGATGTTAGACGACCACCACCACAACAACAATAAAGGGGGGGGATGTGCGTAATGAGGGTTTGGTCTTTTTGAGAGAGAGTTTTTGAGGGGTATTTTATTTTTATTTTTATTTTTATTTTACTTTTAGCTTTAGGGGTTGGTTTGGTTTGGTTTGGGTCTGTCTCTCTCTAACAGTTTTTGCTTTGTTCTGGCTTGGGTCTCTACACCATCGCACAACTATACATTTTGTTTTTTTTTTTGGAAGTGAAAGAAACATCGTCTTAGTTAAGACGGACAGCGTAGCAGAAGAAGTAGCAGTAAATTTGTCTTTTTTTCGATAGAATGAATAATTGTCCGGTTCTGTAGAACTTTTACCTTTTTAAAAAGGCAAGTCCGTCATTATGAAGCCCAAGGTCAACTTTGGTTCGGTAAGAACAGCAAAAAACCAAGTCCAGCCCTAAACCGTATAACCTGACCTACTCCTATTAGCACAAGCCTGAGATTGAGATTGAGAAGGCATGAGATGAGATGAGATGGTCAGTTCCACATTACCTGTTCTGTCCCTGTGCTATTTCTTTCCATTCACACGTTTCCCATATATGAGACAAGTATAAAACATGTGGATGGGAGGGGTTAAAATAGAGATGGCACAGAAAATGTGGAACAACAGACGATCTCCTTAAGATTGAGAACCCTGTGATAATTATACAATCCAATAACTTGTTTACTTCTTTTCAGCATAGTGATGTATTAGAACTGTCTGCTATAAGATTCGGAATGAGCTTCTGCTACATCACTTCTCGTTCGTTTCCATGTTACTTCTGCGATTTCAACTCTCTGAGGCAATGAGAATATAAAAAGAACCAATCAGCTAGTTTTCCACACACACAACTTTTTGTCCAAGTTCTCATTTTCAACTTGATTAATCTAATTGTTTTGAGATAAAGAGTCTACCTATATACACCCAATCTCTTAACTACAGATGTAGCTTCAAATACCCCATATTATTATTTCCTATAAGCATCCATGTTGGAGAGTTGTAGACTGATTGATTCTTGTATTTTATTCACTTTATGGTCCAAATTAATAGCTAGGGTAAGATTTAGGCAGGTCAATTAGTAGAAAATTAGAAGAATAGTGCTAAAACTGTGAAGAATTTACATAATATATATAGGATCACAAGAAGGACGGTGTCTAAACAAAACTTTCTAATCAAGCAATAGGTGATTGGGAAGTTTCGCAGAAGAAACTTGATTCAAACATGCTCATAAAGCCACCTTCAAAAGTTGTTAAGAGTTTATCAAAGGCAGAATCAGAGCGGATCGATGGCTCTTGACAGGAGCTGATGAATGGAAAGACAGACTCTTGATGACCACCAACAGTGCCTTGACTAAGAAGCAGTTCATTACATATGCCATTAGCATCCATAAATCTGGTGGCATCGGAGTCTTTCCCAGTGAGTTGTTGGACAAGAGCTCTGAACTCTGAAGCACTAGCCTTGACCTTCATGGGGCTTGATATGTATACAACTTTGATGCCTTTTTTACCTCCCTTTCCTTTGTTCTTCATGTTAACCACACAAGTTTTGATGACTTGGTGACTACTATATGTGTACGGTGAGGTATATATAAGGAAGGGTACGGAAGTTGGGAAGTTTGTTGTTATGTTTGAAACAAAGGTGATTTCTTGGAAAGTGATTAGATTGGAAAATTGAGACAAGTTTTGGGAAATGGAAACTTGGAGGAAACCTACATAGGGTGAACACAAGTTCCTTTCAGGGATGCTTAAATGACCCGTAACCAAGGTTTTTGATGGTGAACATTGGGTATGGGTTCATTGCATGGGTTTATCATTAATAGCACGTGCGCAGACTCGTGTTACTTGGAAGACAAACTTCTTTATTTCAGTCTCTATTTACTTCGGAAACTTGCCTATGAGTGGCTGGTCAAACAATTTGGCACATTATCTCATTGGTTCTGTTTTTTTTTTTTTTTTACAAACGCACACACATGTGTATGTTATATCTGAAATAACATTCCTTAGTAGATTGAATTAAGCATAGAGAAAGATTAATCAAGACACAACATAGATTTCATATTGATTTTGAACTTGGGCATCTTTAGAGCTTTTTTTCTTGAAAATTAAAAAAAAAAAGCCAGAGAACTCCTTCACCTTTTCAGTGAATGTTTAGGTTAGAAGTTTACATAATTAGCCTTCAGTTCACACACATTATATTCCCAAAATGTTGACAATGGCGTGACGTAAACACCAAACTTCTGTTGAATTTTTAAAAGCTGATGCTTTATTAAGACAACGATGCTCTAACTAAATGAGAAAGAAATAAATATTGACAAAATTGATCTAACCTAAACATAAGAAGAAAAATGGGGTCACAACTCACACGTACGGAGTTGATTTTGCTGAATCTTGTACTCTCCATCTAGAAGATAAAAAAGCAAAACTACAAGCTCCAATTTTTTCAAAGGCAGAAGAAGCATGTTTCAATACGTAGGCCCCTAAAGAGAACTTGTAGCCGTAGGTCCTAGTATAAAGATTTTAATGATCGGGAAGTACGTTTCTTAATAAGTTGTACTTTTGGAAAACAACCTCCGCAATTGATGCATATGAACACAAAGGTCTGTATACGTTTCAAGAATGAACAAGGAATTAGTAAAGTTTTGTCAACTGGTTGGTTAAGTTAGAAATATTACAACATAGAGAACCATCAAAGGTTACGCAAGTAGCACAAGTTTTAAAACTCATTTTCTATTACGAGTGATTAAAAAATTCAATTGATTTGGTCGATTTAATTGTTAAATTTTTTGATCGTCCAATTTTTTATTCGATTTTTAACTTTCCGGTTCAATTTATTTTAATAAATCTTATTATTAAAAATTAATTAGTTTATTAATTAATCGGTTTGTAAATTAAAAAATTCTTATAAATTAAAATAAATTAATTAATTTTTATTAATAATCTCTTTTCGCTTATCATTCTAATATTGGTATGAATTTTTACTTGATATTTTGAGAAAAAAATCAATATTCAATATTGAAATGAAACAACTATCCAAACAATTAAACTGAACACCATATCCAGGAATTTTGGCACATTTAATATAGGTGTTAAGTGTGCAAAATTATTATTCTAAAGAACTTCCTCGACTATATCTATGTACATCTCCCTATTTTACGGTTCAGCTTGATGCGTCTTGTCTTTTCTTTTACCATTTTTGGACGTTAACGGCATTGACCATAGAAGCTGTGTGAAAAGTCGAAAATATATGGATAAGAAAAGGGTTAGATGACAAATGATATTACGACGCCGATGATGAATGCATAAGAAAAATACACCGGTTGGATAATCGAACTTGACTTGACCTTCCAGAATGAAAACACTAAGATTTTGAAGCTAATATCGTTTGCACGTCGGCAATCCTTTTAAAAAGTAATAATAAACAGAATACCGTGAATCTTGTAAATCATAGTGCAGCAGTTTCTTAGATTTTTCATTTAAGTTTAATTTAATTAAATAAATTTTCTCTTTTTAAATTTTTTTATCTGTGATTCATTGGATTTCTAAATATATTAATATAAATATGAAATATACCTTTATTTGTATAAGTAAACAATTTATATACATAGACTAAAAATAACGTCTACCAACACATTATTATCATCTAAATATGAGGAATGTTTAAACAGATTTACTAAATAACTTATACATCTATCTCTATATATCTAATTCTCATAATTAAGTTGTTACCTTTTTATATTTAATAAGAATTGCTCTTAATTAGACTATCCTATCTTGAATAATTGAAAATGTGAATTGTTGTTCCCTGTAAATAATATATCTCTCTATATTCTTACTAAAGAGGACAACTATATTTCTACTAATCTTCTTATAGAGATGATAAGTCTATAATCATATCTAAAACAAATTCTATAAATTTATCACAAAAGTGAATATTTTAACATCTTGTAATCTTTTGAATATTATATCAAAAAGGTATTAGTTTCATTTGGATGTACTATTATGAGATTTAAACTCTTTCAAACTTTATCTTACTTCTATTATTAATTTTGAGAATTGTTCTCCTATAAGTATGCATTGAAACAAACATTTTATTCAATAGAGCTTGTAAGATAATACCTAACCTTTTGAATATATCATAACTTTCTAATGTCTAATTTAGTTCTAAACTTATTGGATAATAAATACTTTAACTAAGCATCACATTCTAAAATTAGATAACTTTGACATTTTTTAAGTGTTACTATTCTATAAGTAATATAAAATCTTGCTATTTGATTTAATTGGAATTATAAAGGCAACTTATTGTATTAGGTATAACTATATAAGAATAAATATTGCATTATAAGATATCTTGTGCTATGTTTTCCTCCTTACTCAGATTTGATACTATGATGAAATTTAGTTATGGAGGTATTCATTACAAAATCTCATTTTCTATAAATAACCAAGAAAATTTTTGAATCCTACTTTATTAATCTCTTCGTAGTACCTCACAATGATTAATTTTTACTTAGATTTTAATAATTTGAATTTTTCAAAATTTTAAATCAATATTTCATTTAATATATGTAAATATATCATATAAAGTATTAGTAAATATAATGAAATAAAAGTATTCATACTTTTTTAAATTGTTATTACATCCATTACAATATATGTATTATATTTAACAATTTAATATTATACTTGTACTTTTAACTAAAGGGTTAATTTTATCATTCTTCAACCTAACAAGTTTCATAAGATTCTAACATACATACATACATACATACATACATACATACATATGTATCTATGTATGTATGTATGCATGCAGGCATATATGTATGTATCTGTGTGTCTGTATAACTTTATAATTGTCATTATATTGATTTAACTAAATTAGAATAAAAGAATATTCTCATTGATCAAAATTAATATTTTTACCATTTATGTTAAGGATAAATCTCCCTTGATGTAACACATACAAACTATTGTATAAACTTAGATTAATTACTTTTACTTAACAACCTATTATCATGCCTTGAACATTATAGTAATGTTAAAATCAAATTTAATATCAAATACTCAAAAACATAACTTATAAATATATATAATCTCTATCAAAGCTTATATTGGCAAGAAAGACATGCAACTATATTTTTCTAATTAAAAAAAGTCAATTATTGAAAAAAAATTCAAAAATTACTTAATTTTGCAATACTAACTCATAAAAGTAATACTTTTTAAAAAAATTAGAAAAATAATGCTAAAATGCTTCAACTTTCAAATTGTAACAAAAATAATCAACATTTCTGTTAATTAGGATGGTGTGACAAGCTATGTCTGTTGGAGTTATGTAAATATAGTGCCCTGAAAAACAAGTGTATTTACTTATAACTTAATTTTCTTCCGATTACTTTTGTAATGAAAATATTTATTATTAATAAAACTAAAGACTTTGGTTCTTATGAGTATTATATATCTAATCATAAGGTACCGAGATTCTTTTGTAAGTAATATACATATACATAGAGATGTATGAGAAATATGTATATTATTAGAATCTAAATTAATTGATTCACAGTTGAATAACCAAGTTGGTCGCTTGATTATGGTTTTAGACT
>JAOTAY010000001.1:12608251-12618796 GCA_025629805.1 Erythroxylum baracoense
AATCTCCTCCAAATATTTCTTCTCCTTTCCTACCAAAGGATCTTGTTAACCAAGTTGTCCAAGAAGAACAAGTGGTACATCGGATTGGTTGAAGATACAATAATAAAGAGAGATACATTGACAAAAGAAAGGATTCAAAAGCAAGGCTAAAGCTAGGAGAGGATACAAGAAGAAGGGGAGGATAGCACAACGAGGAGTTAAAGCTGTAGCAAAGGAGTTGGTAACATAATCTCCATCTTGTTCTTATGATAATTATTTTCCATATACCGTATTATGTATAGCTTGGCTTGTTGATTTGGCTATCTTGCTTCCGTTGTGTTTTAATTTCTAAAAAAGTTTTGAAATATACCATTCTAACCAAATCTTGCATGTTTTATTTTCCGATCCAATAATGTCATATTAATATTTATTTTCCGGTGGGTGTCACATATTATAGTTGTGCTATATATAAAATTAATTATTTTAATAAATTAAAAATATGTTAAAATTTTAAAAATCCTAAAAATTAAATTAATCAATCTAATCCTAAAATCAAAAGAACATAGCTAGCATTCCTTCATCGTCTCCATTGGGACGTTGGTTTATCGTCTCCACTAGCACGCTGGTTCATCATTTTTTGTGGTGTCCGATTACTCTACATAGCTTGTTGATGAAATGTTTAGACTTGGGATTGAGAAGTTTAATTCTTTTTAGTTAAGTACGTTTATTTGCTCTAGATTTTGGATAATATGCAATATTCATCTGCAAACTAACTCGGGTTTACAGTTTCAACTGGTGGAACCAAATTCCATTTCCTTTCAAGTTTTGATAATAATAGTCACACCTTTGATTTGCGTTGATCTTTCTTGGAGATAATTTTGTATATTCCCACCTGAAAACTGTTATTTGACATTTTAATAACGGGGTTATGAAATATAAGAGTGGAGAATGAGATCAGCGTATCATTTCCTCATCAATTTCATCTACTATGCTGATATATGAATTTCAGCCACAGAAATCTGCCATTGGAGTTCTGTCACCCAAATTAGCTGTCAAATTTAAGCGTTACCTCATGTGCGAGGTGAGTGAATTGCCAACTTTTGGCTATGTAAATGGAAGTCAATTCATGCCACTCCTAATATATGCCAATACTTGATTTAGGTACTTTCTGTTGGTGCTAAGTTTGGACAGGTAGAGATCAGAAAGAAGGTAAACAGTAGAAAACAGTCGATTGAATCGTAAGAAATTACTGTATTTCTTTCTAAGATATCTTTTCTCTAGTGAGGTTAAGTTGCTCTGCAAATTAATGTTAAAACAGATGACTTACAAGTACTCTCAACCATTAACATCAATATCTAATTTCTTTTGAGGGTTCCTTTTTCTGACATAAATGCATATGAGGTCAATAGCATAAGTTTAACAGGAAAATCTACAAGCTAACAATGTTAAAAAAGAGAACCTAAAAGAAGATGAAGATCAGATGATTTTAGCATTCAAAAACACAATATTGTTTGTTATTCTTCTTTGTATATATATACACAGCTCTAACCAAATTTTGTTACAGAGAGAATCAAAGAATATTCTAGACTATGTGATGTGAAAAATTAACTAGCAAACTTTGTCCTTTAGTAGAGAATGGAATGAATTGCATGCATTATTTTCAACACACCCCCTCAAGCTAAGGCTTGTATAAATTCGAAAGCCTTAGCTTGGATATCATCTTCAAATGTTGCTCAACTCCCAGTGCTTTTGTTAACAAGTCTGCGACTTGATCTTGGCTGCTCACATGTTTGGCCTCAATCTCCTTCTTCTGAATTTTTTCACGTACAAAGTGACAATCCACCTTGATATGTTTTGTTCGTTCATGAAAAACAAGATTTTGTGATATGTAGATCGTTGCTTTGTTATCACAGAATAGTTCTACCGGTTGCGTTAAATTGATTCTGAAATTTTTCAACAGATGTCTCAACCAAGTTACTTCACATGCAGCATTAGCCATGGACCTGTATTCTGCTTCTGCTGAGGATCTCGCTACTGTTTCTTGTTTCTTTGATTTCCATGCTATTAATGAAGTGCCAAGAAAAACGCAATAGTCACTAACAAACCACCTTATTGTTGGACACCCTGCCCAATCTGAATCACAAAAGATTTTCATGTTCAAGTCATTACTTGTTGAAAACAAGAGTCCCTGAGCTGGAGTTCTCTTCAAGTATCTCAATATTCAAAATGCAGCCTCTTCATGAACTTTGCATAGCTTGTGAATGAATTGACTGAGAGTTTGTACTGCAAAATTCAAATCTAGCCTCGTATTTGTCAAATATATCAATCTTCCTATCAATCTTTGGAAAGATCGAATGTCTTCGAGTGGCTCACTAGCATTCTCTGTAAATTTTTTATTTTGTTGCATTGGAGTAGCAGCTGGTTTGTAGGCTAGCATTCCAGTTTCTGAAACAAATCCATTGTGTATTTCCTTTGACATAGATTTATGCCCTCCTTTGATCTGGCGACTTCTAATCCCAAAAAATACTTCAATTCTCCTAAATCTTTGATGGGAAAATGCTTCCCAAGATGAGCCTTCATCTTATTGATCCGTTCTTCATTATTCCTAGCAATAACAAGATCATCCACATAAACAAAAATGACAACGAAATCATTGCCCTTTTGATACGTGAATAAGGAGTGGTCAGATCGTGATTGAACAAAACCAAAAAATGTTATAGCTGATGAGAACTTCTCAAACCATTGTCTTGAAGCTTGCTTTAATCTGTAAATGGATTTTTTAAGCTTGCAAACGAGATTGCTGCTATCAGTCATTCCCCGTGCCTGAAGGTATCCAGGTGGAACTTCCATATACACTTCTTCGAAGACATTGCCATGCAAAAAAGCATTTTGCACATCTATTTGATGTAATTTCCAACCGTGAACAGCAGCAATAGTGAGTAAAGTCCTGAAAGTGGTCATTTTAACCACAGAAAAATGTTTTAGTGTAGTCAATCCCCCCTACTGTATGTATCCCTTGGCCGCCAATCTCGCCTTGTGCCTTTCCAGGGAACCATCAGACTTCAACTTGACTTTATATAACCACTTGCAACCAATGGGATACTTTTCTATAGGTAACTCACATAATTCCCAAGTTCCAGTGGCCTCTAAAGCCTGCAACTCATCATGCATTGCTTTAACCCAGTTGGGATTAATGATTGCTTCTAAAGAACTTCCAGGTTCTTTCATAGTTTCAAGGTTGGCAAGAAAACATTGATAATGTGGCTTAACTTTATAACCAATAAAGAAATTAGAGATAGGATAAGTGGTACCTTGTTCCCGAGAGATATCCTGAGTATTGGAAGGAGCATCACATATATAGTCTCACATCCAAATTGGTGGAAGTCTTTGTCGAGTGGATTTTTTCACAGGTGGTGTTTCAGGTTCTGAACAGGTTGAGGAAGGGTAAGGGAAGGAGGTAGGCTATGTGAGTTTAGAAGTTAGATTTGAGTAAGAAGAATAGGAATGAAAAGGAGTGCCAAGAAAGTCAATATGGCATGGATAAACCAGATTTTGAAGTTCTTTGGATTTTTCTTTATAAGGAAAAGTGGTCTCATCGAATGTCACATCTCGAGATACAAAACTTCTTTCTGTTTCTAAATCATAGACTACGTACCCCCTTTTGGTTGAAAGGATATCCTAGGAAGACACATTGACTAGCCCGAGGAGCAAATTTGTGTCTGTCTACAATGGAAGTCGAAGCATAGAAAAGGCATCCTATAGTCTTTAAATGGTTTATAGGTGGTGGTTTTCGAAAAAGCTTTTCATAAGGGGAAAGGTTATGTAAGAGAGGTGTAGGAAGTCTGTTGATAATGTACGTGGCTGCTAATACACAATCACTCCAGAAGATTAATGGTAGGTTGGCTTGAAAACGTATGGCACGGGCTACTTCCAAAAGATGTCTGTGTTTTCTTTCAACAAGGCCATTATGTTGTGGGGTTGCAACACAGGACGTTTGGTGCATTATTCCAACTTCTGCAAATAATTTCCGGCAATCAGTTTGGACAAACTCTGATGCATTACCAGTTCTGATGGTCTTGATTTCCTTCTTGTATTAGTTTTTAATCATATATATGAAATGCTTTATATGCATAAATACTTCAGACTTCGAATTCATCAATATAACCCAAGTTGCTCTCGAAAAATCATCAACAATAGTTAAAAAAGGACTTGCACCATTTCTAGAAGGGACACGAAAAGGACCCCAAACATCCATATGTATTAGTTCAAAAGGTGAATAGACAATACCGGTTTTGGTAGGAAAAGGCAATCCAGTTTGCTTCGCAAAAGCACAGACTTCACAAGGTTTTTGAACATAAGAAAAATGGGGTAATAACTGTTTCATTTTCAAAAAAGGTAAATGGCCAAGCCTAGCATGCCAAAGGCTATATGGATCAGCACCGGTAACTTTATTACATGTTGGATAATCCATAGTGTTAGGAGTGAACGTGTAGAGACCTTGATGCTCCCTACTAGTCCCCAGAATCCTTTTGGAAACCAGGTCCTGCAAAACACAATGTGTAGGGAAAAAAATCACACAACATTGTAATTCTTTGGTGAGCTTACTAACTGAAAGAAGATTATATTGAATATCAAGTGAATAAAGGACTTAATTAATGCATGAATCAGGGGTCATGGGAAATCATCCAACACTATTGACAGTCATTGAATTTCCATCAGGCAAAATAATATTTGAAAGATGATGAGGTGGTGGGATGATATAGGTAAGGAGTTTTTCAGAGTGAGTAATGTGTTCAGAAGCACCACTGTCAATGATCCATTGACTTCCGCAAACAAGTAAAGCAATGCTAGGTTCATTACCTGCCATATTGACCTCAGGAACATTTGAACTCTGTGAATTACCATTGATCGTACTCATATAGTTGCAAATTTGTTGTATCTGCTCCTGTGTCAAAGGGAAATTTGAAGAAGCCTGAGTTGTGTTGGGCTGTTGATTTGTGACTTCATCAATTCCTTGTGTCATGTTTGATCAGGGTTTGTAGGATGGATTTTGCTTGGGCCTCTATCTTAGATTTCTAGGATAACCATCGAGTTTGTAGCATCTATCTTTGGTGTGGCTTGTTTTCCCACAATGGTCACAATAATATGTCCTTTTGCCATATACAGGAGGTTGAGTTGGTGTCTGCTTAACAAAAGTAGTAGCTGATGAATTGTTTGAAGAAAAGGCTCCTCATTGTGATTCCTCTTGCAACAGCTTATTGTAGATTTGATTGACAGAGGGTAATGGGTCCAACAACAAAATCTGCCCCCTTATAGCAGTATATGAATCATTCAAACCCATGAGAAATTGCATAATCCTCTCTTGTTTTTCATATTCAGCATTAATCACAAGATTTTGACTAGTGTTCAAAGACGAGAGTTCATCCCACAACTTTTTCAACTTGGAAAAATAAACTGAGATCAGATCTGTACCTTGCATGATGTGATAAATCTCACATTTAATCTGGAAGATTCTTACCAGATTAGACCCAGCAAGTCTTTGTTTCAATTCTCGCCACATTTCAAAAGCAGTCGAACAATATACAATAGTATCGAATATAGGTTTTGAGACAAAGTTCAAAATCCATAATTTCACCAAACCATTGCAGTGTTTCCATTGAGCATGCATATTCTAATCTTCAGGCTCTTCAAAAGATCCATCAACAAATCCAATCTTGTTCTTTGCTTCCAGAGCTACGATCATTGCCTGAAACCAGGGATTAAAATTCTCAATTCTTGTCAGGATTTGAGCTTGTGAAATCAACGATGTATTTGTGGTGTCTGAGGGATGGATATAGAAAGGATGATTGCTATCAACAATAGGAAGAGTTGGGTTACCAATAGCTTCCATAGCCATGAATCAAAAAAGAAACAAAAAACTGTAGCAAAATGAAGAACAAAAACACAAGAAATGAGAGCTAGCCGGGCTCTAATACCGCGTTAAAAAATAGAACCCGAAAGAAGATGAAGAACAGATGATTTTAGCATTCAAAAAACACACTACTCTTTGTTATTCTTCTTTGTATATATACACAGCTCTTAACTAATTTTTGTTACAGAGAGATTCAAAGAATATTCTAAACTATGTGATGCGGAAAATTAACTAACAAACTTTGTCCTTTAGTAGAAAATGGACGAATTGCATGCATTATTTTCAACACATGTCATCGTAAGCATTGTTTGAGAGAGAGAAAGCACAAACTTACGTACTTACCTTTCAATGAACCTAAATTAAGGAGAAAATGATGGGTATAATTCATCCTTAACATGAGGGGCTTTGACGGTGATTTTTCAAAAAAATTTATTCGACGAGTGAATGAAAAATAAAATTGAAGCGCGTAAAGATTTTTTTTTTTTCTTCATGGACAATCCTTAACATTTACAAATTGAAGTTAAATTAAGTTGAAGCAATGTAACTTTACTTGGTCACTTCATGTTCGTGTGGGGAACACACTATCTTATCTCGTATGTCCTTCCCAAAAGCAAGTTAAATTCCACAGGAAGCCCCTTTTGATGAGCCGACCCTACATTGCCACCTTCCTAGAATTCTTATCTTATTCTCTCTACGCAAATCACTTGTGCGTTCATTTCCTGAGTATGAAAATGAAATCTGTCTTCTTAGAGAATCACTTAACATACTTAGAATTGACCTGGGTCAGCATTATGTCCTAAACCCAACTCAACTTTAGATCAAGAAGCCAACTTCTCCAGTTGGCATCAACTACCGTATCTGTTCCATACTTTTACTTAAATAATCTTATCTAAACCTGTTGGCTGCCCTCTTTATTGGCCCGTATGTACACAACAATGACAATCTCAACGCATAAATTGCAAGATAATTGGCCTTTCGTTTATATTAAGCAACCCTCTGGACTGTACATTGAGATACAAT
Organism: Erythroxylum baracoense; assembly: GCA_025629805.1. Lineage (NCBI taxonomy): Eukaryota > Viridiplantae > Streptophyta > Magnoliopsida > Malpighiales > Erythroxylaceae > Erythroxylum > Erythroxylum baracoense. The sequence goes on from JAOTAY010000001.1 coordinate 12,615,162, forward strand.
TGGGAGGATCGTAGAATATTGATGCAACTATATACCCTCCAATATTCCTCAAGTCTGAAAATGTGATTCCTTCGTAATCAGCTCCAGCCAGCGACTCCTGTCTTCGGCAGTGTTACCTCCACCCATTTCCCGTCGGAAAACCTTACCGGAGTGTCCGGCAACCTTGCCATGAAGTTGTTGAGCAGTAAGTCGTCTTCGCGGCTGATATCATCCTCGAAATTGAGCCAGTAACTCTGGAGATCGTAACGGAAATCCGTAGACTTGTATCTCCTTCTACTCTTACCTGTCGTACCAATCAGAGTGCGACACCTGTCTCTGATCTCCAGCCACTCCTTCGGGGACTGCATCTTCTCGAGTGCCTCGTGGTGGTTGCTTGGGAGGAAACAGCAAATGGTGCTCTTGAGCTTGTCTCTAAGAGACGAGGGCGACGACATGTCGATATTTTAGTTGTTGTGAACGGTTGAGAGTGAGGCGAAAGGTTGAGGATGAGGAACAGGATTTATAAGCAATGGGACCATACCCATAAAGACGGATAAGGACTCACTTTAAGAAAAAGCCGTGGGTCGTGCGTGGGCGTGTCTCCTATTCCCGCGCTCACGACTCTTGAGTGACACGGGGGGCGGTTTCGTAAATTTTTGCCAGCTTTAACGACCGGTCACTTTTTAATGTGTAAGTGTGAAGATGAGGATAAGATACTCTCTTGCAGTAAATCTAATACTAACCCTATCTCGTATCTAATGCTACGACATTTTATAAGTTTTGCACATAAGATGATATAATTTTTATTACAAAATAATGTTATATTGAGTGCGGAATAGGAATAGAGTTGGAATAAAATAATGATAATAGAGGATTTGAACCTGTGAAGATGAAGCCAGCCATCTTCTGCAATAGCCTTCCCGTCCCTTTAACAACGAATGAATCAGTTTTGAAGAAATAAAGAAAAAGGGAGGACTAGACTACTTAAGAAAACAATTAGTTGTTGCATTGAAAACAATGAATATAGTTTCAAGAAACAATGATTATTTCTAACCCTAGTTCCAGGTTAAGGTATACTTGGTTAAAAGAATCGCATACTTTATCTGACTAAATGCACGTCAATTTTGTTAACGTGCACGTGTCACCGATCAATTGGTAAGATCACAAGGCAAGTGTTTACTGTAGCATAATTTACAAACATTGCAGCTACAGCTGCCGCCGAATGGTGTGGAACGGCGCATGTGTCGGCTGATGCATCATGTGCCAACAAGTGTCGCTGTACTTGAATAAATTGCTTCCTTTCCTGATCGCTCTGGATATGAATTGATGATTGCCTTGTGTAGTATTCAGAATACCGGAAGATTGCATCCTTTGGCGGCTAATGCTTTCTTTTATAGGTGCATAACTACATTGCATTGAAGTTGATTGCATAAATTTAATATGATTCTGCACATTTTATTTTATAAAATTTTAATAGAAATACAAATATTTTATTTTAATTGTGCTTTGCGATTGATTTTAATACTCCCATTTAATATAACAGACAATATGGAAATTACTACACAAGCTCCACAGTTGTAAAATAACGAGACATTAAGATCTTATTGAGCTCCTTCATGCAACTTCAATACAAGATGAGCGTTGCGGACTTTAAGCCTGATAGCAGAAAGAGGTCAAGAAAAGGAATAAGTCGAAAGGCAGATAGACGCGTAACCCTTTAGGATGTCCACTGTGTCTTAGACTGTCGAAGGCAGTAATTGCCCCAAAAAACACAACAATGTTTAAAGGGATTTATCTCAGAGAATAAGTCGAACATTATAGGCATGTTAGAAACCAAGCTCAAGAAGGAAATTTTCTTAAAATTGAAGCTTGTGCGTGATTATTAGGCTTTTGGATCCAATCACCAACACCATTATTATGGGTGCATAGTTATCGCTTTTGATATAGATCAGTCAAAGTAGATGTCATCCATACCAATGAACAGCCCATGCATGTCTTGGTGACATTTTTATTGGAAAACATAGTTGTATCTTATATCTATAGTTCCAATTTTACGTTTAAGAGAGAACTACTGTAGAGTAATAAATAGAGATCTGGATAGCACCTAAGAGAGAAATTACGCACGACACATGTTAACCATAGATGGATCTCTAACTTTCTAGAGGGTAAGGTTAAGTTTTGAACCCTATAGTTTCAAATCGTTCCTTTATTACAATGCAAGATTAGCTCCTAGTACCTAAAACTAGTATGGTACTAGTTAATGATGAAGCTCAGTTAATTTTTAAAAGAGTTGCAAGAGAAAGGAGTAGTTGAACTTCGCAGTGAGTAAGAGAGGAGAGAGTGACTGGTCAAAAGACGAAGCATGCGTTCAAGCATGAAAGAGGCCAAAGCAAGGATGAGAGTAGGCTCCCCCTTGTCACCCCAAGCTACCGCTATTGGTACCAGCATATTTCGCATCGATTTTTAGTTGATACGGCTATTACCCACCAGTACGGTTTGAAATTTCAAACATTCGTTAGCCCTCTTGAAAGTTAGCTTGAATTGTATTTATACACGCGCTGGTAGAATTGAATGAGGGTGTTGTAGATGTATAGCGTATGTGAGTAGAGCAAAGTGTTGTACTCAGGGTATTTATGTTAGCTTCTTAATTAATATGGACCTGTATACATTGTTTTTATCCCCTTTGGTATTATTTAAAGATATTCTTTAACTTTAAAAAAAGTATCATTCAGGCTATTTTAGATTTAAAATAAGGAAAATAAATTACAATTTTAGTTTTTTAGGATATAAGATGTGATAGCAGAAGATCGATGAATAAAACTAGTGGAAAGAGTACAAGGAAAAATTAGTATAAATAAATAAAGATAAATGATAAAGGTAACCTAAAGTAAATAAAGAAATATCTCAAATTTTATTTTTATACCATCAAGTATAGAATGATTGTCCAGAACTTTTGTAATAATTACATTAGAACAAGGAAATTTATGTTTGACTTTATTACATTTTAACAATATATCTCCTTTTTTATAATTTATCACACACATAAATTTTGACAAATAATTTTTTATATTATCATATACAAAACTTGTGTTTTAAACATAATTCAATAGGTAATGCAATAAAAGTAAACAATATATGACATAAAACAATGAAATTTTATTTAAAACATATATTTTGCTTTTCAATAAACAATGAAAAAGAAAATTAAATATAATTATACAAAGACCTTTGTAGTCTTTTTTTAAAAAAATATTGAAAGTAAAACAAAAGAAAAATGCAAAGAAATAACCACGAAAAAAGAGAAATAGTTATAACAATTTATATAATCATATAGCTTTTTTATAAAGAAAATATTTTATAAAGCTCAAAGGCCAAATCAAAGTCTTACATCGTCCTAAATGTTGGGAAAAATACGCAATATCGAATCTAAGCGCAGCGGAAATAATTTAAAATTTTTCACATAATCAACTTTAACAGAATTAAATCGAAACATAAAAACAAGAACTTTATCAAAACACACCTGTTTCGATTTCCTATCGAGATTTTTCCTTTCGTCTTGAATCGTGTCAATCCACAAGCCGTTCAATCGTCCGGCCTCTAACGGTATCCACAGATCAATTCAGAGAAAAACTCAAAACTAATTTTGAGAGGAAAAA
>JAOTAY010000001.1:12621741-12634259 GCA_025629805.1 Erythroxylum baracoense
CTTTATTATGATTTGTGTTAATCATTTTATAGAATTAAAAAAATCTTAGTTTTCGAGAAATCAATAATTGTGAAAAATAAATAAGCTTAAGTTCTATGGAGCTAGTACTTCATGCTTCCTCTCTTTAAAAGTTACAGAGTTCTCTCAACCTGTTTTGTGGATACCGTTAGAGGTCAGACACTTGTGAGCTACAGTGGTTGAGACAGATCAGTTTCAAGAACGGTTCGAAGGATACGGCAGGACACAGATCAAGCTTCAGAATAAGGTATGGATTAAGTTTTCGCTTTATTATGATTTGTGTTAATCATTTTATAGAATTAAAAAAATCTTAGTTTTCGAGAAATCAATAATTGTGAAAAAGTTTCACAATTATTCCCCTGCCGTTGGGATCAGATTTTAACCTAATTTTCCAACATGAATAAGCGATGGACTGGTAAGAGAAGCTTCCTAAAAAGGTTGGAGACGCAACGACAGGTGGTTGAAGATGTAGTTGGCTGGCGGTAGATGGCTTATGCCTACAGCGTGAAACAGAATTGCAAGCTGCACTGATGAAGCTACTGGTTTGCGACTGTGATAGAGATTAAGATGCAATGAGTGTTGTTGGTGCTTATGGAAGTGACCGGAGAAGTTGCCGTTGGTAAATTAGGAAAGTTGATATCTAGAAGATAATGATCCCATAAAATAGGAATATCTTATCCTAGATTGAGGATAAGATAAATCGAACATTTAAGTAGTTAGGGTGCTGCAGATTAGTAGAAATTTGAACATTTAAGTAGTTAGGGTGTTGCAGATTAGTAGAAACTCTATATTGGTTTTATTTTTTCCTATTTAAGATGTATCAGTCAAGAAATAAAAGTAGAATACAACAGAACTTCATTTTTGGTTATCCTATCTAATTCTATCAACAGTTGCCATTGTATGAAGTAGAGGCTACGTAAGGGATGCCCTGTCTTACCAGTGATTGGACTGCTGGCGACTACAGGTGGATTAGATCTACTGGACTATTGATGGCTTAAAGATGCAGCTTCTTGTTGGTGGCGATGATAAGTGACACAAGGAGACCAAAGGCTTAAAAGAACTGGCACCGATGGTAGACGGAGAAGACAACGAAGACATCCCACTTTGGTACCTAGGGTTTTTAATTTTTGAAATTAAGGTTTTTATGATGAAGATGAGTGTGGTTCGCAACAAGAATAGAGATATTTTATGGTTGGAGTAAGGTTTGTCCGGGTATGAAGATATCCTATTCTAGGATTGGAGTAAAACTTTTATGGTAATTAGTTTAAATTCACCTTAAACTAAAAGTAAGTTATTTCAACTCTAGAATAAGAGTGTTTGGATATTAGTTTTAGTGTGACTTAAACCAAAAAAAGAGATAATTTATTTAGCTTTTAGATTAAAGCAATCCTAAGTCTAAATTAAATTATTTAAAATGTGGAATAATGTATTCATAATTTAATCAAGTTCCAAACATAATTTTAAAAATTTTAAAAACCAAAATTCAGCTCTAAAATTAAAGTAACTATTTTTCTTAATTTGATTAAGATTAACAATTATATTGCTTTTAATTAAATTTTAGAAAAGTAGTTTCTAAAATTAAAATTAATTAAATTTTGATTAGATTGAAATTCTTTAATTAGACCTTTAAAATTAAGAAAAATATTTTCTTAAGTAATTAATAATGTGTTTCTTGATTAAAGTTTATTTATTTCAATCAAATTGAAATAAATAAACTTTCTTTTATTTTAATAGAATTATTATTCTATTTATTTAAAAATAGTTTTCTTTAATTATGAATAATAAGTTTCATGATTCATAAAAAAAGTATTTTTCTTGATTAAATTTGAAAAGATGGTTCCTTGTCAACATGGAGATTGTTTTTCAGCTTTAAGGATAAGTTGAGTTAAGTAGTGTTGAGCAAGTTTTACAATTTATAAAACCTTGAATAGTTTGCAATTGCACGGTTTGTACTTGTAGTATTGAAGGGTCGATCGCACGAGGAGGGTACTAACCTAATCCTAAGTCGTCTAAGGCTCAGATTAAAGAATAAAAAGAAATAAACACTGCATAAGTGAACACGGAAAGTAAATACTGGAAATTGATTGAAGAATTGTAAAGTGGAAAATTCAATAAGATAGAATTAAACTAAGCAATCACACAGGTCATAATGAAAATCATTCAAGAGAGTTAATCAAGTTATGAGAGAGGAGATTTTACCTATCATTAATGCCAATCTAGCCATTTATGTGTTTAAGGGGTGTCAATTCTAGCTAAATGGTCATAGGATTGATTATTCTCTCTCGAGTTATAACCATTAAACCCTAAATTGTAAACCCTAATCGAATTATGAAACTTGCAATCTCTTAATTCACAAATTATCCACAATTATAATTAGTTCTAAAGCTCTCTAATAAACAATCGGGTCTTGCGTAGGATGTCTCTTTATGAAATTACCGATTAGAATGATTAAGTGGTCAATTAGATTGCCTAACTCTCGTTAATCTGATATAATCATTTTTCCCAGCTCACCCTCTCGGTTTGCTACCGAAACTTGCAATTACATTAATTAATCACAATACCCAAAATAATAAACACAAAATAACTAAATCAACATTAACTCAAAGTAAAATCCTAAAGGAGAGTTCAAAACATTATCAATAACCCTAAATCCATTTCCATACAATCCATCTCAACTTTATACATTTAAATGAAAAAGAAAATGAAGAGAAAATGGAACTTAGGTTGGACAAATCAAGAAGGCAACAGTGTCGAGATACCACCTGATCCGGGGAGCAGCGGCGTTAGGATCCACTTCTTCTTCCTCTTCTTCTCTCTCTCTCTTCTTTTTCTCCCTCTTTAGGGTTTCCAAAAGTGGCTGAATGTAAAGCTCTTTCTTTTTGTTCTTGTTTTTCTATTTATGTTCTTTTGTGTTTAAGGTTGACCCATGGTTTTTTAAAGATCCGAAAGGTCTAAAAAATCCCTCGTAATGCGGAGTTTAGAAGTGGCTGTGCATCTGCCCGATATAGGCCACGATCGTGGCCTATGTCAGGCCCTTCTGTCATGATCGTGACCTATGCAATTGGCCCCAATTTGCTCCAGAACTCCTCCGTTCTTCTCTCTTTACCCTCAAACACTACCAAATACATCAAGGTACCTTAAAAACGTCATATTTAAGCTCAAAGAACCATTCTAACCCATAAAACACTTAAAACAGAAATAAATCACAAACTAACACAATTTTACTCTAAACACATACTAAACAATCGAATAAACGACTAAACACATATCAAACTATACCTTAAAATATGATGCATTTCACACCTAACAAGTAGCTTCGGTCAATGTATAATTTTTGATCTTATGTAGAATTTTACTAGTTAGCTCCTCATTTATGCAAAGAGTACCCATGAAAATTCTGACATTTCTTTTTTTCCATATAAGATAAACTCCTAATCGAAAGGCCATCTTGAAGATCTTGTTGTCTCATTTATACTTTATTTTTAGATTGGTAGCCCAATTAAGGATGCTCATCTAGCTTGAGACAATAGAAGAACATCTGAATAAGCTGAGGATGTGGTTTTAAATTCTTTTAGTATAATAGTAACCAAAGAAGAGATGGTTAATATTTTCTAGCTCTTTTTGATTAACATGCAGTTGTCATCATTTAATTGGAATTTCAATTTGTCTTTGGTTCTTAACCTCCTTAAAACAGCTAGCTAAAGTATGAAGGAGCTGGAGGGAATTATATTTGCATCCTATATTAGCTAGTACTAAGGAAAAGGGTTTAAAGGTTCTAAGAAGATGAGTTTACAAGATGTTGAGGAGAACTAATGAGAATTGTCAGCTTTCTATACTATAGCATTCTCCTTTACGTGATTAGGCTGATAAGTAAGCCAATTATTCTTGATGAAGTTACTTCTCCTTGAGGAGTATGGCCAGGACCAAAAGTTATGCATCGCCAGAGCTTCAACCTTATAATAGATGGTAATGAGAGTCCTGGGGCTACAAGCATCCTCAGCTTTGTATAATGGTCCAATAGTAACTAGTTATCAAACCAAATCTTTCTTACTTTACCATTTCTAATCTTGCGCAAAAGTTTTGGTTGAATAGGGTCCCTAAAGTGGAGGATTTGTTTAAAGGTCCAAGATTTTGCCTCACAAGTTGAAATAGCCTATATACTTTTCCTCTTAAGATGGTTGCTGTGAATTCATTAAACCCATATATTTTACTAGTTGAAATAACCCATATACTTTTCCTCTTAAGATGGTTGCTAAGAATCCATTGAACCCATATGTTTTCCTTATTTGTACATAACTTACATAGCTTTTTAAGGAGTAGAACTTTGCTCATCCTTTTCACAAGGGTAATAGTTAAACCACCTAATTGCTTAGGTTGGCGTATTAGGGAATATTTGACACAAGAAGCCCTTTGAGAGGAAGATACTCCATTCCATATAAAGTTCCTAGTGAGTTTATCAATTTCCTTCATGTCGCCTTTGAGAATAACTATATGAGAGATCCAATAAATGTATAAATGGGAGAGAATAAAAACTTCTATTTGGAGTCTTCCTCCATATCGTAAGGCCTTATTGCACCAATTTTACAATCTCTTTATGGTGGAGTTACTCAAAGGATAACACTCTCTTGCACTCAGCTTTTTAATGGAGATAGGAACTCCTATATCTAAAAGAAAGCTTAATGATTCTCATTTCCATAAAGTTGACTCATTCAATTAGCCTAAAGGGTGAATCAGCTGTGAAAAAACATGAGCTCTTATTTAAATTGAAGGTAAGCACCGAGCATTTCCTAAATACTTCTAGAGAAATCACTAACGTATTAATGGAAGCTTAATTAACCCGTATAACATTAAGTGATCATTAAAAAATAAGGTGGAGATATTAAGCTTACCAAAGCTGTAGTGGAATTTGAAGAAGGGACATTTGTTTATCTGAAGATTAGTGATCCTAAATGCATATCTATGTAGATTATGAATAGGTAAGGTGAGAAAGGGTTACCTTACCTAATGCCTTTAACAGGTTTAAAGGTTGAGGTAGGCTCTTCATTCACTATAATTGTATAAGACATTGAGCTTACATAAGCCATAATCCACTTCACAAACTTATTGGGATATTCTAAGCCTATCAAAGAGGATCTGATGAAATCTTATTTCACAATGTCAAAAGCCTTAGTGAAGTCCACTTGTAAGGCACAACTTTTTTAAGATTTAGTGGAGTTATATCCTTTGAAAATTTCCTGAGCAATAAGAATATTATCACTGATTGACCTATCCTTAATGTAGGCTCCATAACTAGAGTTGATGTTTTTCCCCAAGGTTTTCTTCAGTCTATTAGCCAATATCTTTGATATCATCTTACTTAAAACATTGTAATATGATATAGGCCTGTACTTATGCAAGGATGAGGGATTGTGGCTCTTTAAGACTAGAGAGAGGAATGTATTGTTTAGTTCAGTGAGCATGTTACTTATGAAAAAATTCCCATATTGCTTTTATACACCTTGGTCCAATGGTATTTTATGAAGCTTGAAAGAATATGACATTAAAGCCATCAAGGCCATATGCTTTATTAGGAAGAAAAGAGAACATTGTGGCTATAATTTCCTCTTAAGTTACCTCTTGAGTAAGATCATTGTGCATATAATGTTATACCAAGCCTTTCAAGACATTAAGAATATCCTAAGAGAGGCTCTTTGATCGATGAGTTTTACGTATGCTAAGTTTTAATATTTATAACCTCAATATTTTCGCAAGCGCACAGGTCGTTCACGTAGTACCTAAGGTATTGTTCCCACAAGGAGGGTTAATCTAGTCCTAAAATCTAAGGTCGGAGACTAATAAATAAATATTAATAGACAATGAATTTTAACACGAGGACTAACTAAATCAAATAACTAAATCAACTAACAAAACAATAATTGATAATTAACACTTAAATAGAAACAATCATGATGACGATGAACAATTTTAAATAATAATTGATGGAAATTGATCGATTTGTTGAACAATGATCGAATACCCTCAAATTTAACCTAATGAGTTTACCGAATGAGAGAAAGCGAAAATTATCAATCCTTAATGTCAACTTAACCGATTACGATTTATCGAATTAATGATTCTAGATGATCCTAGGGTCAATTACTCTCTCTCAAGTTATAATTAAACCCTAATTAGATTATGGGAAGTTATAATCTCTCAATTAACAACTTATCTAAAACCTAATCAGTTCTTAAGTGCTCTAATAAACAATTGGAAACCTAAATGTGTTCTCTCTACACAAGATTTACCAACTTGATTTAATTCCGAATCTATTAATTTACTTAACTCTCGTTGGCCCAAATTAATCGTTTTCTCTTGATTCACCCTCTTAGTTTATTATAGAGATATGAAGTGCAGAATCAAATCACTTAATTCAATAAAAACATAAAACAATCAGATTTTATTAAATCAAAAATAATAATCCAAAGGTGAGTATAGAATATCAATCACAATGCAATCCTCTCATCAAACTATATATCCCAATTCTATAATAAAATAAAACTGAAATACATAACTCGACTGGATGATGGGAGGCTGCGACTACAAAAAGTTTCTTATTCTAGGAAGCACGTCATGTGTGCGTCGTCTTCCTCTTCTCTCTTCCTTTGTCTCTTTCTCGATTTCTCAAGGTTCTCTCTTTTAGGGTTTCGTTTTTGGTGGCTGATCAAAGCTCTTCAAAGGATGCCTCTTCTGTTCTTTAATGTTCTATTTATATCTTGGAAGTCTCAGGGTTGATTTGGGGTTGAAATGGTCCGAAAAGTCCTGTGAAACTTGATGTTTTTAGTTGTTTTCGTGTATGCCCAAAAAAATTTAAAATTTATCATATCACGATCCAAAACCATATCACAATCGTGGCCTAAAGTGCATGATCATGGCCTAGTTCAGAGCTCTCTGTCATGATCGTGACCATAATGGCATGATCGTTGCTTGGGTTCTGTTGGCTCGCCTCTTTCTGTCATGATCGTGGCCTATTGTGCCATGATCGTAGGCCATGCTTTTAGCCCAAAACTCTTCAAAACTTCTCCGTTCTTCGCCATTTACCCTGAAACACTAATAAACATATCAAGGTACCTCAAAAACATAACATTTAAGCCCAAAGACTCATACTAACCCATAAAAAACACTTAAACACATAAACTAACACAATTAAAACATAAATACACACTTAATACTCAAATTAACACTAAATAGATAACAAATTGAACCCTAAAACATAATGCAAATCATAACTATCAACATCCCTATACTTAAACGTTTGCTTGTCCTTAAGCAAACAAAACAACAAACACATAACACATAACACATAACACACATACAACACACAATGCAATAATGAGGCAATGACTTCAACTTTATGAAATAAATTTAATCTTAATCACGGTCATACAAGTTATATCTAATCATTAACATGCAAAATCTATATCTACAGGCTTTGAACTAAATATAAAAATTAATCGAGATCTAAGTGTTAATTTATTTACCCTTTTCAATTACACACATACATTAATAATTCTTTGGTCCTTCAGACTCTGTAACTGTTCCTAAGTATATTTTCATGAAAAGTCAAGCTTATTACAAGTCTGGTAGGTTTATTAAGGAAACTTAAATTTTTTTAATTTTGTTCTTAAACATAAACTTAGTCTTTTTTAGCGGAGGCAAACATTGGTAATGAATGTCGATCTGGTTAGTCAACTAATTCATGTTTTTATTAAGCAGCTTGGTTGAAATGTCATTATCTTTTGACGCGAAGGCACATATTTGTGATGCGTGTCAATCTAGTTACTCAGCTATATCACGTTTTCAACTGACTACTAGCTCTATTCATAACACGAAAGCCAGCAAAATAGTGATTTATTTAAAAAATAATTTTTTCATTTATTACCTACCTTGTTGTTTAAACTACTTATTTCCATGAAAAATACTAGTTAAGTTACTTAAGTTAAAAGGCCTCAAAACATGAATGAATGTGACAACCTATAGGGTGTTAAATTTACACTAAATCCTAATTAAGCTGTATATTTATCCAAAGACTCCTAATTCACTAATTTTTCGAGCTAATGATTATTTACAACATAATAGACTATGTTCAAAATTAAATAAATTTCACTCCATCTAAGTTATTGACACATTTATACAGTTCATAAAATGCAACATAATAATTATCATACAATATGCACAATAACATTCAAAAGCAAAATGCATAACCCCTCCCCACACTTGAACAACACATTGTCCTCAATGTGAGAAGGGAACACACAAGCACATAAAAGAAAGGAAAAGACAGAATTTAAGATAACAGAAAAATAAAATAGAAATACACATAAAAATTAAAACTAAAGGCTAATTTGAAAAAAAAGGGTTAGACATAAATCCTATGGAGATGGAGGTGGTGATGGTGTTGAAGGTGACAATTGAACGCCCTGAGCCTCGAAATATTTGTGGATCAGACGGATATCCCGGCTCTGGTGTCTTTGTGTTCGGACCATCTCCTTTATCATTTTGGTATTCTTCGCAAGTGTCTTGTTGGTTTCGAAGATCGCATCCAGAACTTCCTTCCAGCTTTGCTCTTCTTCCTCTTTCTCAGATTCTTCACTGAACTCTTCTGACTACCAATGCAGTGATGAGTTTGAACTTGCCTAACTTGCCTTGATTCTGATATGTGTCTTTTCGCTGATTTCCCTAAGTTCCATGTTATGGGAATGAAGGATCTCAGCTCGCCATAAGTGGTGATGGTTTAGGAATTCAGGTAAGTGGAAAATTAATCGACTACGGTCCAGGCCAAAATATTTCACAATTGCAAACATTATATACCCCATTCCTAGATTGTTGCTCCTCTTTCGCTGAGTGGAAATAATGGCATTCAGCACATATGTGGATGTGTAGACTAGAATACTGTGGTCCATGCACTTCAACATAAAAAGTTCCTTTGTGGAGCACTTGTTGGTTTTGGTTTTGTCAAAAACCAACTGACATATGAATTTGTGCAGCAATAAGTGTTCGTGGGACCTTATGATGTTGTTATGAGCATTCTTGACATGAAATTGCTCAATTCCAGTAAGCTCATTCCAGTATTGAGAAGACAAAAATCTTCATGATGATCGATGATAGAGGATTCAGCGAATCCGCATCTTGCACATGATTTCTACATATAATTCATATGCTCGTCCTCCTACCCTAAACCATAATTCTTTGGGATTCTTAGGGTCAAAAGTCAGTGAAGTGAAGAATTCCAATGTGATCTCCTGATAGATAGGAAATTGGAATCATATGAATTAGGCCCGCTGGTTTCTCTCAGCTAGGTTTTCTACCCTCTCACGTAACTCTAACCTATCAAATGTGTCAAAATCAAAATATTTTGGAACTAAAATTTGTTTAGCATCAATGGATCGGAAACAAGTACCTTCCTCCTCTGTATAGATTGGGAAGGGCAAACCAAAGTCTGCTGCTCGCTTTTTTCTCCCACGTCCCTCAACTTGCTGTCATTCACATAGATCTTGTCGGGTTGATTGTTTAATACGCGACATAATTGGGTAGAATTTGGAGGAAAATTAAAAGGTTGAAATTTTTTAGAGAGATTTGAGAGCTTTTGTGAGCTTGTAATCTAAAGAGACAAAGTGAAAATGGAAGTGAATGTAAAAGTGAAGTTAGAATTGAATATATAGGTGGCTAAAAGGGTAAAATGGTAAAATTCTTTTAAAAATTGCATCTTCCCTCTTATTGCAAAGTTGCAAGCCACGATCGTGGCTTGCGAGTTTCCCACACTTCTTATTATTCTTCTTTTGTTCTTTCCCTAATCTTTCCACATTCACACTTTAATTCTTTTGCGGCCCACATTCTTCTCTCTTTTGCTTGCTTGATACATCATCCACTTTATTCCGAAATCCTATTCTTTCTTGATTTTATTCGAAACAAAAATAATCCTAACTACAGAATTCAAACGTTCTAACAAAATTAAACAAGAAACTAATTTTTTCCACTGGTTGCCTCCTATGTAGCACTTCTTTTCAAGTCAATAGCTCAATGCTCCTTTAAGCTTACAGTGGTCAGAATGAATGGTGCGATGGTAGTGTCATCATTAATCTCAAAGTTTGCACTTTAGCTACCATGTTACAGTTCCCACCTTCTTTGCAATTCTCTTTTCCTTGCCTTCTTCTTCGCGAGCGCTTCTTCCTAGATGTGTTCCTAGGATCCTTGATATCCTCCTACTCACTTCGAGGTTAAAATTCTTTGCTATTTTATGAAGGTAAAGGAGATCTGTAATATTTCAGTGACACTTGGAAGGTTATTTGCTCTTTTCCTATCCTCAGAGTTAATTTACCCCCATTAACGTCAATGATTGAACACGCAGTGGCCAAGAATGGTCGTCCAAGAACTATTGGGGTATCCACATCTTCTCTAATGTCCAATATGTAGAAATCTGTGGGAAAGGTATATTTATGAACTTTTACTTGCACATCATTTATAATCCCCATCGGTTTGTGCATCGTTCTATCGGCCGTCTTTACCAAAAACTTGGTAGGCACTAACTCTCTTAACCTTAACTTCAAACTAAAGGTTTACGGTATCATATTTATACTCGCTCTTAGATCCGCAAATGCCCTGTCTATGATGATTCTATTGATGCTATAGGGGATGAAAAAGTCCCTGAGTCCTCTTTCTTCTGTATGATGTTAGGGTCCTCTTCTGATATTCGCTCCTTAACCTTCTTCTTGTCGGATTCCTTCATTGTGAGCTTTGTCTGTATTTGTTCCGTCACTTTCTTGACCTTATTTTGCTCAATCTCCTCTAACTTCCTTGCTGTCCTCTTTGTATATAACTCCCACTGAACAAAAATAGGATGTGGAAATACATGTCGAATTGCCTTAATTGACTCGATCACTGGCTCACTTGAAAGGAATTCTTGACCTTCTCCTTTCTCTCCTTCTTCCTGCACCTGTTCCGGTTCTTCACCCTAAGTTTGACTGATGACCATGATCCTTTCTTTCGGATTAGACTCTGTGTTGATTGGAAGAGTTCCAGCATTCCGAATAGACATTGCCTCCGTTAATTAGCCTACTTGGACTTCCCGATTATGTATGGACAAGGCATGGTTCTTCGTTACTTGCTCGAATTTGTTCTCTAGCCTCCTATGCGCATCCTCCATGCCTCCAATCTTATCCAAAATCTTGTCTAACTTTGATTCCATCAAGCTCTCTTTATCTTACTGAAAGCTCGATTGTCCCTAAGACTTAAACTGTCCTCCATTATTATTCAACCAAAAGAAGTTAAGGTGGTTCTTCCACTCAGAGTTGTAAGTGTTGGAATAGGGATTGTTACCCCCTCCTCGTCTATACTCCCATATAATTTACCTGCTCTTGCGTGTCTTCCTTCATTAGGCAGCAATACACAGTGTCATGGTCTAACTGCCCACAAAGCTCACACTTTAAATGTACGGCCTTCACTGGAGCTGAGGACAATGCCTTCATATTGTTGAGTTGTCACGTCAAATTGTCAATCTTTGCTTGCATCTCAGTCGTTTGATCGACCGCGACAATACCCTTCTACTCTCTGAATGTAGCAGGTTGCCTACCTCACTCATTCGTTTATAAGTAGATATTGCTCGCCATCTCCTCAATCAGCTCCTCCGCTTCATCAACATTCTTCCGCATCGAGGATCTTCCTAAAGCTGCGTCAATTTTGCCTCTTGTTGGTGGGTTCACTCCATTGTAGAAAGTCTGCAAAAGGAACTCCTTAGGTAGGTTGTGGTGTGGGCACTTCCTTTGCAATTCCTTTTATAGTAGAACCTCTTTAAATTGATACTCGGTAAATTAATAAACTCTCTAAGATAATATTTTTCTCCGGTCCCGACTTGGGCCAGTTGAAAATTTAACAAATTTCGATAAAATAATATATTTTCAAAATACCCCTATGTAAATATAGGGTCCCATTAATACCATAAATTAATAATTATATAAGCCAATCTTGAGAAAATTTGTGCTCAGAATCTTGTTAAAGGTATAGAAGTTTCATTGTATCTCTTGCCTTCTCTAAAATTAGCTCTCCGGTTATATTCACACGATCTTAGTACTGGAGAAACCACTCATAAACAACCTTCTCCGTATCTGAAAATTTTGCTGGTTTGTGTCGCTTGATATCCCTTCCTTTTTCTAGGTTGGCAGAAAGATACTCAGCCGATCATTTGAGTACGTTTGAGATTGTACCTTGACTAACTTTTAAATGAAACTTTTCTTCAAGCCACAACTGCAAATCTTTTTGAGTGCATGTCGAATGATCTCTCTTGTACTCAAATAATTCTTTGCGTATTTGATCCGTCATTGTTAATTTTATGACACCTTTTAGATGAGGAGCCATTGTTAGGTGTGGTTTCAAGAAATTTTCTATCTTGTCTATAAAGTATTTTCTATCTCCATCATACGTACATACATTGAATGTTTTTAGTAAAAATACAATGAATAATACTTAAT
>JAOTAY010000001.1:12654408-12664757 GCA_025629805.1 Erythroxylum baracoense
CACCAAACCAACACAATCACAGATTCAAATTCATTGAATAATGAAAAATATTTTGAAAAAATAACACACACCCAAGAATCAAGATCGGGTCTTCGTCGGGAGGGATGATAAGGTCGTGACCGTCGGGTGACTGGGGTGGCTGAGACGGCAACGAGTAGTGACGGCCTGCGACGAGGAGTGACGGTGAGGAGGTGCGGTGCGCTTCGTGAGTGCTGAGGAAGGAGAAGGACCGAAGGAGAAGAGAGTGGAGACTGTAGGTGCGATGGCGACTAGCGAGGGCGAGGAGCAGACGACGGTGGCGAAGAGACGGCGGCGAGCGAGAGAGAGAGAGGAGAGTGACGTACAGAGTGAGAGTCAGGGGGAGGGGGGGTCGTGGGTAATTAGGTATTTAGGTTTAAAGTTCCGGAAATTGCAATTTAGTCCTTGCAATTTTCGGAACTTACGGTACCGGCCGGAATCATTCAGTAAACGCCGGTACCGGCCGGTATTTGCAGCCGGTACTGACGTTGAAGATTTCGTACCGATTTCCGGCCGGTATTGACCAGTACGATACGAAATCAGAAACGTTGGTTACGAGTACTAAAGCACGGAAGCGCCCTTACCGACAGACAACTCCTTCCACAACAGACTCTTTTCGTACTCCCAGGTTGTTCAGCTAAATTTGTATGTTTCAATAGAAGTGGTGTTGGTATATAAATTTGGTATCAAAAAGTTGAACTGCCACTGTCCCTAAAAGGGCGTCGACCTTTCGAAAAAGTAAAAGCCATATTTTATATTCATGAGAAGCTCATTCGAGGGAATATATGCGAGTACTTGGATTTGTACTTTTACTATTCAGAACAGTTAATTCTTCTATAAGGGTACCAGATGCACTCTTATTTCCATTATTCACATATTCTTCGCACAAAATTCATATTCAACTTAAATGAGTAAGAGCAGGGAGGCAATGGAGTAAATGGTTCTGTTACGTATAAATAAATAAAGTGAAGTGATTGTACAGTAAGTACTAAATACAGGGGAAGGACCTGAACTGAACTCTAAATAACTTAAAGGAAAGAGTTTCCTCAGTTGGGAGTTTTTGGGCTTCGCAATAATCAGTTCAAAGGGTTAGCAGAGCAACTCGTCGATGATAAAACCTAACAATTGGATTTTAGGCCGTTTGCCTTGTTGGGCTTAAACCCTAATCATAGTACTAGTTTGCCCTGACTAGAATTACTATTTTTATATAACAATTCGAAATTATTATTAAATAATGGTAAGCAACCATTTAGTACTTTACTTTTATTAATATCAAATACAAGTAAAAAATTTTGTTACAAGATTCCTAAACTGAAGTTATCAACTATATGTAGACATATTAGAGTTTTTAACGTAAATAATTAGTTTACTAGTGTCATATTTACTTTGTTTTTGGATGAGAGGAGCTATAACAAGCTTATAGAACTTAGAAATAATACTATTCCAAGGAACCAAATTCTATTGTGCACGAACCAAAAGAAAAAGGAAAGGAAGAGAGAAAGAAAGAAAAGAGGAAAAGAACTGAAAGCGTTTGCATGGTCAGTGTGACTAACTATTGTATCCTAATTATGCCTTAAGGTATCATGGAAAAAAATAAGACAGGCTTTAACACAAAATCTCATTTTTCTCCTGCTTTTAGCTACAAATAATGGTTTAGTAATGACGCCATTCATGTGTTAGTGTTACCAACTCTGTAACAGAAGAATGACACATAATTCGGTTAACAAACAGAGAAAAAGAAAGGTAAAAGCCTTTTATTTTTATAAATTGAAATTCTTTTTCTATCTCGTTTAGACCACTTCAACTATCGTCGTGATGCGATGAGTTGCCTTTAGACTCATATCAGATTGTTTTGGGTTGCATCACATGCACTTCTATCTGCATAGAAACACTAATTTTCCATTATATATACCAAGAAAAAGAACAATACAAGAATAAGGTGTATAGGGATGTTATTTTCACCTCTCACACCTACTGTTACTAATTCATAATTAAGAGTTAATTAAATCTTCCCCTTACCATTTTCATCTTGAAAAGTTCTCTTTTCTTAGTCAGTGTTAATACATACATAAACATATATTATAATTCTTATCAGCTTCTTCCAATTCTCAAGGAAGAATCAACACCTTTACCAGCGGTCGCAAAAAGCTTGGCAATTTCCAACTGAGTATTGGCTATAATCTCAGTTCTTTTGAGGTCCATTTCACCTCTCTTAGCTTCAGCTTCTATTCTCATTTTCTCTAACTCTCTCATTGTCTCCATTCTTGCTTGTTCTGACCTTACCACTACTTCCGCTAGCCATTGGATGCTGTCAGATATCTCCAATTCCTCCCTTCTTCTCTTCTTCTTTTTCTGATCCACTTTCATCTTCATCTTTTTGGATCCTAACCTCTCATTATCACTATGTAACAAGGCAGGAGTGCTACTATCTGTGTCAATAGCATTCTGTTCTGATACATGATCTGATACTTTTGCATCCAGTACACCTTCAATCTGATAAAATGCAAGACAATATGTATGATCAGTCTTATATGATATAAGAGAAATTTCGTAGGGATCTCAACTTCACACATCATGGATGATCAGTCTTATAGACTGTTATAGCAATATTGTGTTCATATGAAAAAGAAAATCTACATGGAATTCCTTGGTTAAAACAAATGTGATTCTTCAGAAATTTTCCCAAAACGTAAGCTGTGCGTTATAGTTGTTGTTGTGCAGTGAAGTCGATCATTTTTTTATATCATCAACTCTAGAGGAGTCGTCAGTTGTTAAAGTTACTAGCAGACAATCAAACCTACAATTGACTTTTTTGGTTCATGATTCATAATACATACCTTACAACGAAGTTAGACTTGTCTCATTTTAAAAAAAAAAAAAACCCCACTGATTAAGTCTTCTCTATGCTCCCAAACTATATTAATTCCATATAGTATATAAAAAAGATAGGATCTTTTATCACTAACCTTCGCCCTCTTATCTACACCATTGGAGCCGTGCGAGTTCTGTGCGGTCCCAGTGACAGGAATTGGAGCAACTGGAACCTGAATTGTTGCCGGTATTGTTGTCATCATCGGAGATGGCGCCAAAAGCATCAGAGGAGGGCTGTTGGAAGGCGGAAGAGAAGATTGTTGCTGTTGTGACTGTGGTGGTAGAGGGGCCGTTGAACTTCCCCGAAGCAGAAGATCAAGTCTTGGGTAGAGGGGCCAAGAGGAAGCATCAGCGGTTGCAGATTCTGATCTATACCTTTTTTTCATGGACTCAATCTTGTTCTTGCATTGAGTTTGTGTCTTAGATGACTTGGTGGAATTAGCTCTTGATGACACGTAACGTGCAACGTCTTCCCAGTCTTGGCCTTTGAGCTTGGCTCTGTTTCTGAGTATCCATTTGTTTTCATAAGCTTCCAGCAAGGTTGACACAGCTCCTTCGCTCCATTCATCTCTTTTAAGCCTGTCACCACCACCACCAAGTCCAACGTTGGCAACAGCACCACCTCCAAGCTGTTTTCTTGGAGAATCCTCTTTGATGGTAGTGTTATGGTTGGAGAGAAGAGACGGGGTGTCGTGGTTGGTCTCCTTATCCATCTCTCTACATGCTAAAGAATTTTTTTACCATGGTTTACCAGTTCTGTGCACAACTTCACACAAGTATAAGCAGAAGACTCAGAAAAAGGCAGAGAGAGATGAGAGAGACCACTAGCATTAGAGATGAAAAGGAAAGGGTAGAGTATTAGTGGCCAACCAAAGGAAGAGAAAGAACCACTAGCATTACACAGAAAGGGAGAGGCTTTAGGGGTTAGTGGGCAACCATCCATGAAAGAGGTTCGCTTTGTCAAATGAGTTAATGATAGTAACCTCATAACTTTTCTTTTCTCTCTCTCTTTGCACTTTTTGGGGTGGGGTTTATGTGATTTGTGGGTATGTTGGTTTCATTGCTATGGTTGGATTAGTTTGGCTGTTAGCGTTGTTATGAAGCCAACCCAAAAATCCACTGGCCTATAGCTAAGTCAGAGGGAGGAGAAGTGGGTCACTCACGTGGGTCTGTCACCCACTCTTTACCTGTGCTATATATCTCATCTCCACAATCACTAGCGCCATTTTCTACCACTACTAGCAAAATATGCTTAGGGTCTGCCTATTTGGATCGTCTTTTCTCCTTTTCAGCTTTGCTTCTTTTGAAAGGCCTCCTTTTATTTGGTGGATTCATTGCCACTAGCTAGACTTTGTTATATGGTAATGGTCTTAGACATTCTTTTCATTTGCTTAACTTAGTACTTATTCTAGCTAGACTTTGTTATATGGTAATGGTCCGAGACATTCTTTTCATTTGCTTAACTTAGAACTTATTCTAGCTGCTTCTATTCTAATCCCAATCCAAGGTTATTAATTTAGTAGTTTCGTCGTCGTATTCCATAAAAAGACTAGGAGACTAGTAAATGTCCATTGAAGAATCTTGATGAGCTCACTCTAATGAATTTTATATTCATAATTCACTAGATTTAACATCTTGGCCTTTCAATTCGCGGAATCGCCCTCCTTTTATGTAAGATTTCTTGTTATTCTTCCATTCTCCAGGTATGGTTCAATAAAACTGCAACAATTACATGTATCTGACGTCAAACCAAGCAAAAGCTAGCTGACAGGCAGGGGATTAGGGAACGTAAAACAAAACTACCTTTGACTGGACTGAATTTTACCACGTTGTAACGGACGTATGTTTTAAGTTTATATGGTCCAGAAGAGAGGCGTAAGTGTACCGTGAGGATTCTAATTCATCATGCCTTGATACTTAGCAATCTACTGTCGTTGACTCTTCTTTCTTTAGTTCGTTAAATAGCTGCCTTGTACTCATTTGCTCAGAAGAAAGAACTGACAGCAAATTGGCATTGTTCATTTATGGTACTAAGATAAAAGGTTCAGAATTCATCATAGGAAAAGAGACTTGTAGCATGCTCTAAATCTGCCGGTTAGCTAGTTTTCACTTTCTTCACTTTTGGCTAATGGTTATTGACGGCCTAACAGGTGCGGGCTTTGTGCTTAGATTGTACGACATTAACAAAGGAAGGTGACAAATAAATCTGTGTAGTCTGTAGAGCTTGGAAAGTTAATAGCAACAATGGTTGACACTCAAAGTTATCAAGTCGCTTTACGAGGAAGAATCATTGAATACGATGGAAGGCAAACAGACAACGCCATTAACGAGCATTTGAAAAGTGGTAGGAAAAGCGTAAAAGGTTACCGGTTTTTAAATTGAAGGCCTTATTCAAGATAGTGTCCTATCATTTTACGAGTATAATCCTCAAACGAATATTGTAAGTAACAAAAGGCACTGGCCTTCAAACCAGCACGTTCTCTTGATTAATCCTGTTATATGATGAATTGGGAGAAGCAGATAGTTTTTCTAACCATAGTAACTAGAAACTATGTATTGCAGCTAGAACGGTGAGAAGGGCATTTTAAATGATTTCAGTTCTTCCTTTTGCAGTTGAAGTGGTCTTTTATTTGTCACTTGATGAGTAATGTGAATGGGTTTGTTACGAAAATATGACTAACATGCGTCAGAAGCAGGAAGAAGACAAGAAATGACATCGAGGATTACATATTAATAAATAAGCAAAACACATCCTAAGAATGGAGAGACCTGTTTAGCCAGCACTTTATCCCTTTCGGGCTGACCTGGTGCAAGCAGAGATTAGTCTGGGTGTGGATGACTTAAAGGTGTCTTCCTATAATTGAGACCCTCCTAAAATATCTCGTAGGCTAACAAAAAAAAAAAGCAAAACACAACGTGATTGACAACGGCCTTAATGACAGAACTCACGTCATGTGTCTAGATTCTTCTACATACTGTATAAAATAGCCGTTGTAATAGATTTGGAAAGGAATGAAAAATCATGAGTAAATGTTTGAGTCCCTTCTATCTCTCTAAACTCTCTTCTCTATCTCTTAAATTGTTGCATGAGCGATACAGGAGGGTGTGTAAGTTGGAAAATTCGTAACATTTGGTATTAGAGCAAATGTTCCTCGGTGAGTCCAATGGTGGAAGGCACATGCGAAGCTGAAGTTTGTCGTTTAGAGGAAGGTATGAAAAACCTTTTGGAGGCTCAACTGCGACATGAAAAAGGAATTAGTGGCATTGAATCCATGTTTCAACAACTCATGCGAAAAATGGACAAGGAAGATACTGAAACTTCTGTGAAAAGTCCTGGAGATGGAGGACACTATACAGTACTGACGGGGGTCAACAAAATCGATTTCCTGACTTTCGAAGGTACAAGAGTAAGAAGCTGAAGTTACTGATGTGAACAGTTTTTTACAATGGACTAAACACCGGAAGAAATGAAGATAAGAATGGCTTCCCTTCACATGGAAGGGATCGCGCAAGAATGATACCAGCTAAAAATTCGAAATCGTAAGGAAGTGAACACTATGAAGTGGGAAGAATTTATAACTCTGTTACAACAGTGATTTGCTGAGAACATCTTTGAGGACCCCATAAAGGATCTAAAGAAGCTAAGACAAGAAGGTTCCGTACTAAACTATTATGCCTTATTTGACAGGTACTTCAATAAATTCTCACTGCCAATAGATTACTTGGTAGGGTTCTTGTTCAAAGGACTCAAACCAGAGCTGGGACTCACCGTAAAAATGATGGATCCTCAAATGTTACATCGGGCTTATACATGGGCACGTAAACAAGAAGCGATTATGGCAGCTAGTATTCCAGTATACTTCGGGAATGCAATTAAAGCTTGAAGCGTAAGAGGAGAAGGAATAAACACGTATAAGGGGGCCAGTTATACGACAACTCCATTCAAACTGCAAACAGAGGAAGGGTTGTTGCCCACACTAGGGAGTCAAGGTAGCGTTAACAAAACCAAAAATTACAGAGGTTCTCGAGCAGCAAGGAGTTTGACGAAAAAAGGAATAAGGGGTTATGCTTCTGGTTTAACGAAAAATGCCCTCTGGGACCTCGTGGCAAGAAGAAACAATTTCAATTATACATGATAGAAGACAAGAACCTGGAGGAAGAGGAACCTAGGAGTGAAGAACTTGAAGATAGAACTCCCTTCAATCCAAATATTTCATTATAAGCAATGTGGGGCTTAAAGGATCAGACAAAATACAAACAACTGAGGATTATGGGAAGTCATCAAATGAAACCTCTATATATCCTCATAGATAGTGGGAGTACCCACAATTTTCATGATGAAAAGGTGAACTGCAAAGGGAATGCAGAGGTAATTAACATAAACCCTGTAAGTATTACTGTTGGTGGAGGTTTAAAACTAGACTGCAGACAAGCATGCAAGAATTTCATGTGGAAAATGGAAGAGTTGCAGTTCTCTATTGAGGCGTTGATCATTATGCTAGGACGTTGCAATATGGTAATGTTTTTTTCAATAATGTTAATCTGAAACATTAAAATATTAATTGTAGAAAACTAACAATTTAGTTTCTACTTGTTTTTTTCACTCTTTGAAATTGAACCAGCTTAACATGTGATGGCGTTCTAGGATAGGTCAAAGGTGGTTATGGTGGCCAGAGGTGATTCAGGTGATACTCGAGAATATTGGAGGAATTGATGTTTGTAGGGAATGGAACTGTTAGGCTGTTATGAAGGAAATTTGGATAGGTTATTGGTAGAATTGGAACCTGAGATAAACTATAAAGTTGTGGCTTGGTGTGTTAGCTTTAATTTGGTGTTTGAAACGAGTGATTTGGTGAAGAAATGAAGAAGTTATGATTAAAACAGTGGCTGAAGGTCATAATTGGCAGAGGCTGAGAACAATGTAGATTTGGACAACAATGAGAATTGTTTTAGGAAAACAATCAAACCCGATTAATTAGTTTTGGAAACCAATAGAACCCGTAGCAAACTATTGCAACTTCAAAGCAAATGCTTTATGATTTTTTTGATTAAAAACTCTAACTTCTTCCCAAGGGAAACTTAGACAACCTTAAATAGGAAATGAAAGCTAAGCTAATGGATTCCTTCTTTAAGTCTAATAACTCCTAAATAATGGCACTTCTTTAAGACATAATAACTCCTACAAAAAGACTCTTCTTTAACACATATTAATTCTTACATTATGGCACCATTAAGAGCATCATAAATTTAGAAATAAAGTAACATAAATAAGAAATAAGATATACTTAATGAAAACACACATGAATTAAAAATCCTTATTGATAGCCAGTTGGGTAATGGTCATGTTTACTTGATAGTCAAGCAACATTGCAACATTCTGATGGCATAATGGGCTGCTCAATGGGCTCGGAGAATTCAGCTTTAAATATTGCAATATGGACCATGGCTTTTACTTCTAGCAGCTTGATCAATGTGTAGAGTTTAAAAGCTAAACTTAATGGTCATCTCCTCTCCTTCTTCTTGATCCATAGCTTGCGTGGATGATCCGAGACTCATGTTGGTAAAGTCTTCAATGGCTTGTATAGATGGTCCTCCATCAACATGTCAAGCACAAAGAAACACGATCAATAACTAAAATTTGACGGATGGTCCTCCATCAACACGTCAAGCACAAAGAAACACGATCAATAGCTAAAATTTGACGTCAAAATTTTAACAATTACATTAACATTAAATTTATTCTATAATCAATTTAATTAAAATAATATCTCAAATATTTAAAACAATATTTTAAAAATAAAATGCAACAATTAATTGTAAATAAAGCATAGGAAATCGGAAACAAAGAGAGTAAGGATTTTCAAAAAACTCATTGAATTTTCTCCCTTTACGGACATCACACCAGCTGTAACAGATCTATGATTTCTCCTCCACTAGTCACAAAGCAGCTCCGTTCTAGTGGGCTTATGGCTCTCCAAACCTACTGACGCTCCTCTCTCTATCTCCTAGCTTTGACCCGCCTTTGACAGATTCAAAATCCTCTCCGAAAGCTCACCCTTGCATGACTGCTTGCTTGTTGTTTTCTCCTCCCGCAGTTGCCTTTTTATAGTGTCAAAAAATGTCTCCAAACTCCACAAGTAGCTGGATCTTACGATAGGCTTCCATCCTATCTCTTCTATTTTGAATGAATTTGGTGTAGAAAGCATTGGGTGAGTAAGTCTCTTTTGGTAAACTGTAAAGGGCAGTAGTTCCGCAAACTATCTGATTTTACGTAATTGTCTCTGACATAAATAAAAGTAAAAATCAATCAAAAAAAAATCAAATGACACCAGAAATTTGATAACGCAGTTTGACACTCTTTGCCTACGTCTGCAGGCTCCTCACCCAGCTTAATAACTTTCACCGAAGAACAATAGATTTACCCAAGGTTTTACTGAGCCGACACCACTCAACCCTTAACACTATCTCTTAACCTCATTTCTCGTGAAAGAATTTCACACCCAATAATACGACCGACTCGTGTTAACCTAAACAGATGATTTTCTAAACAACTTTTAATAAAAGAACAATTAATCAAATAATTTACGAACAACTCAAGTGATTAAAATAATAAGAAACAAAAACGAAAATACTTGAAGCAAAAGAAAAGAACAACTTCTCGAAAAGTTAAGCTTCACTAAAATAAATCTGGAAGTTGTCACAACAATAATGGGAAAGCAGTTCACCCAAGAGCCACTCCACAAATCTTCCTCAATTCAGTCAGAGAAATATTCAAGTATACTTCAGTAGTCGAATCAGAAACAATGAATCAGTAGAATGAATTCACGGCTACACCAGAAAACATCAACTATAACTGACCAAGGAGAGACATAAATTTGTTCAATCACCAACACCAGACATAAGAGCTCACAGCCAAAGATTCATCCACAAACAAAAGAGCACGCACAACCATTTACCACATAAACCACGATAGGCAAAAGAAAGGGGTCACGACAAAGTATCATACAGCAACCACTCTCAAAGAGCTAGAATCAGACCTTCGTAACTTTTGCATAAATCACTTAATTCTTAAACATAAACACATACGACTTTAACGCTCACTACTCATTCAATTTCAGGACACCCACGTAAGATACACCAAAAGTACTTGATCTCCACTACTACCAGTGTGTCTTGATATTTGCACTCCAAAATAATGCCTAGGATGTACTGTTGTTATATGGATATCTTAAAACCTAGCTCATATTTGCATTAGGACTTATTAAAAATCCCAAAGCTGAAAGCTCCAAGCCAAAATCCCAACCATCACTCAACACACAAGATAACTTCCTTTATCTTATATCCCAAAAATCATACATCCAAACTAGACTTCTTTTATACTCTTATTATGTAACAGCCCAGACCACCCGCTTGCAGATATTGTCCGCTTTGAGCCTCGGCCTCTCGGGCCTCGCGCTCTC
>JAOTAY010000001.1:12664857-12681648 GCA_025629805.1 Erythroxylum baracoense
ACGCGAGGGATCGCCCAGGTGAGTCCGTGTTTTGCGTCCCGTAGGACCTCAAGTGATCACGCGACCCCCATGCTACAGTAATAGGTCTCACCCCCCCTCGGAAGGCCAGCGTCCTCGCTGAATACCGATATCGGGTTCGGGTCCGGCGGGAGTTGGGGTGCTACATATTATTATCCAAAAATTTAATTCAAACCTCTTCAAGATACACGTCTATTCAAAATAAGATTCCATAATATCTATAACATTATCTAAAATCGCTTTTTGAATCTAAGTCAAACAAAGATTAATATCTTATATGTCCAATTAATAAATAATGTCAAAACTAATTAATTAGATATATAATATATATCCTAACATCCTTCTCCCCCTGATGTTGCTTTCGTTTTATCTTCTTATCTCCTGCGTTTTTTTTCTGTTCGCGTTTTTCTTTGAGCTGCTGTTCTGTTGGTTGCTTCTTGGACTGTTTTTGCCATACGTTGTCGTTTCATTTTATTCTCTTTTGGCTGTTATGCTACTGTTTTGTCTCTATTTCTAGAGTGTTCTCCTGTTACAGTGTCATTTTGCTAGTTTAATGGATGCTGTGTTTTTGTTTGCTCTACTGCCATTTTGATCCTCCTATATGCTAGCATGTTGTGTCTACATTGCTTATTTCTGCAGGCATTTTCTTTTCTTGCTTCCGTCATTTTGGCGTGGATGTTGGCTGGCGTTGCTTCTTCTGCGTTTCCTCTAGGCTTTAGCTTTCTTTTTTTTTCTCCTTTCTACGTTGTCGTTTTTCTACTCCTGCTGATTATTTGTTGGCTGTTGCTCATTTGTTGGCGTTTTTCTCCTTGACCACTGTCGTTTTGGTTCCTTTTGCTCCTAATTGCTGTGTGTTTTGTGCTTGGCTCCGCGTTGCTGCGTTGTCATTTCTTTCATCTGGCTGTCCTATTTAGTTTCTTTTTAAAACTCCATCAAACCTAAAAAAATTTAATATAATTTAATACCTTTCCATCAAACCTAAAAAATATTTAATATAATTTAATACCTTTTTAGATAAAATATGAAACTAAACATCCTAAGTTATTGTTAATAAAATGCAATATTATTCGTCCAAATGTACTATATAAATGATTTAAAACAATATCAAATAGAGGTGTAAAATAGGTAATAATTTCTACTTATCAGTTTGATCTTCATTCTGATGGTTTATAAACTTCAACTTCTTTTTATCAACTTTATAAATTATCTATTTGAGTTTATGACTTCATTTTGTATTATATTGCTTTTATCAAAATAATAAACTCATTAGTAATAATTATATTTTGTTATCATTAAAATATCAAATGAAATATCCCTTAGTTCAACACCAAGTATAGCCATAAATAAAAGTGATAAAAAAGTACGTCCATTCTTTACTTTCACATTCATTTGGCCAAAAAAATATATTAATGAATTAATTGTAATAACATAACAACTGCTTTTCAATTCATGCCATTTGGTCAAATAGACATTATTTATAAGTAGACAATTTTACTTTATTTAAGTCTTTTAGATATACAATGTTTTTAAGTAGACAATTCTACTTTATGTAGGTCTTTCAAAAGACCTTGTTTGACTAACAAGTTTATTTGAATTTGTCCAATATTTCCAAGTCTAGCATGTCACAAGAAAGTATATATTATACGAACTAGATGACATTATTGAACAAAAAGTATTTTTATTTAGTTAATAAGCAACATATAATAGCATAAAATCATCCAACATAAAACCATGATGATTATACTTCTAAGAAAATTATCCTTTCTGTCAATGTGAAAATTAATATCGAATTCAAGGCTAATAAAAAAGATAAAAACAAGAATTATTTTTTGTGAGAGGTCTTTTAGCTTTCTCATTCTTATTAGCCTTAGTATTTCTTAGGATCATAAGAATTATGAAAGGTTCTCTTTCCACTTTTCACTTAGACTTACCATAGAGCTTCCTCTTTCTTTATTATAGTATTATTTTTTAAACTCTTTATAAGCATAACTTAGCATATATGCCTCAGGATACGACTAGAATCCTTGAGATGTTTATTGATAGGTGCCTCATAGCGTCATTTATCATTTTGATATTCTTATTAAAGGATAAGTGCATTATCATATGCTCTTAACTTAATGACAGAATGTATAACATCTTATACTAGCCATGCATGTGATAAGATATGAATAACATTCTTCAGTTTACTATCTTTGACATTAGCTTCATATGCATTAGTATTTAATGCTCCTATCTCATATTTTCATTTATAATTTATTTATTTATTTATTATTTGTGTATATACATATACATGTATATATTTCAAATATAATAGATAATAGTGAGTAATTATCATATAGTCACTGAGTTACTAGTGTAAATATTACCACTTTGGACCATGGAAGTGTTTGACAAATAGTTTATCAGCTATTTTTTAGCTTATTAACTAAAAGTTAGCTTTTTGACCATTTTAAAAAGCTATTGATGTGTTTGGCGAATGACTTATTAGTTAGCTTTTTAACCCCAATAAGCTAATTTCTAAAAGCTCCATAAGAGTAGCTTTTGGCGCTAGCTGTTTGCCTAATTACAATATTGTCTTCCACTTTACTCTCTACTTTTGCTCTATGTGTTTTTAAAGTTTGCTTTTTTTATCATACAATTATGATGTGAAGTTTGGAAGAATATAATAAAGGGGTTAATTAAACTTTTTAATCTTTATTTAATTTTATAATATTAGTTTACATTTAAAAATGTCATAATATTAAGTTTTTGAACATAAAGAGTCACATCAAATTAATATTTTAGTATATAACTACTATATATCGTATCTGTGTCATACTATAATTATTGATATTTTTAATTTATTAAATAATAAAATTCATACATATTATATGAAAAATACTAATATAATATAGCTCGCTGCATCATTCATATTAATAGAGAATTTAACATTGGATTATTATTATTATTATTATTATATTAAAGTTATAAATTAAATTTTTATAAAATTAAATATCTAAATCTAAATTCTTATAAGAATATTCAACGAAATACTAAGAAATATAATATTCATGTCCTTATATTTTTTTAAATCATGCCCTCGTAATTCATTTTACACATTAACAGTTAATACTAAATAGCTAATTTTACCAAATATCTTTAATAAAAAGCTGATGTTATCCGTTAGTCAAATCAACTGATATAATGAGCTATCAGCTAACTACTGATAAAATCAGTTAACAGTTAATGCAATATGTTGTTTGCCAAACAAGACCCATATGTGAACTTTAGCTTGACATCATCATCTATATTATACGAACCAAGGAATTCATTATTTATATGAGTCATATGTCTCATAGTTTTCTAATGTTTTTCTAAAAGATTGGCATAATTTCACATAATGAGACAAGAGTTTTTTTTTTCTCTTTTTAATACATATTGGATTTTCATACTCTAAATTTTTAAATTGCCACCATTGAAGTTTTCACCTCTATTAAATTTGACAAAAAAATTCTTAGATGCAGTAGTCATTTAGTTAAGCACATAGTTTTCATAATGACACATTTTATAATATGTACTTGTCATTTTCAGTTAATTTGAAGGAATCCTCTAAATAGAAAGTTTAATTATTTTCTTTATTACCTGTGGAATCAAAAGGTCAATAAGTTTTCAATCAACATCCATAAAATATTTGATAAACAATTAATCAATCTATTTAGAGTATTTGTTTACAAATATCTCAAGTATGATATGTATAACAAATGCATATAAAACAATCAAAAGTGAAATAACAATATATTTTAATAAACAATTATTATTCATGATTAATAGTTGTAAATATAGTTACTACTAACAACTAATGCTACATAAGGATCATTAAACATCAAATAAAAAATGGCTTAAAACCTTTTAACAAAAATTATAAAATTTGATAAATCCTATAAGGATTGAGTTAATTAGGTCTTTAGAAAAATCATTAAAGTTCATATAATATATTAGCTCTATAATATCCTTTAGCCATTAAACCTAATATCTCTAGACACTTCTCTTATCCTATGTTCTTTTTAAAAAGTTTGCTTTGGCCAACAATATGTGTGTATATGATCTGATAGAGTATTTCACACTTTGATCAATAAATCTCTATGCTGGGGCATGAGCATTTTGCAAAGTACTTCATATTTGTTCATGGGAGTGGAAGTCCTGGTTAACCAACAATGTTGAGACTTTGTATCATATTATTTCCTAATATAAAATGTAACATTAGGTCTATGTCATATACCATACAACATTACTCTAATTGTTCCTTCATCTAATTCATATGATTTTGTTATGTTGGAGTTTGAATTAAAATTAAGGTTCTTATTGCAACCATTTTCATAAAATAAATTCAAGAAAAAATAGTATTTAACACTTTTGAATAATAAGTTGAAATATGCCTCATAATATGATCATATTATTAAAGTCAAACACTTAGAAGAGAGAGAAAAGAATTATTCCTTTCGAATCATTATACCTATATTTATTCAAATCAATTAAATCAAATATGAACAATAGTTTAGAAAAAGAGAAAAGTTAAATAAATAAATCATTTGAAGAGAAATGTCCTATAAACAAATCTTTAAATGTTTAAAAAATGAATTTATAAAAAGAATAAATCAAAGAAAACATTTAAGAATAGGTTTATATCAAATTAATACAAAATTTAAAATGTAGACAAATGATAAAGAATTATGCCTTTAATAATACAAGTTAAAGGTTCTACGGTGAAAGCAGCTATTAAAGAGTTCTTTTATTCCGGAATTCTTCTAAAGGAGATCAACAAAACTTACCTCTGCTTAGTTCCTAAACTAAGCAAGCCATCAACTTGGGAGGACTATAGACTTATTGCATGTTCAAACTTCATCTATAAAGTGATAGTAAAGATCATTGCCAATAGATTGAAGTCTGCTTTGGGGTTTTTGATTAGTGATAATCAAAGCGCTTTCCTACAGGGCAAACAAATAGGGGATAATAATTCTATTGTACAAGAATTGCTTTGAAGTTACTCAAGGAAGAAATCTCCTAAGAATTGTGCTTTCAAGATTGACGTTAAGAAGGCTTTTGATAGTGTAGAATGGAACTTTATGTTGAGGTTGCTAGAAGTGATAGGGTTTCCGAAGGTGTCTATCAAATGGGTAGAAGCTTGCATAACTTCCCCATCCTATGATGTACTGGTCAATGGATCTCCTACAAAAATCTTTCATGGGCATAGAGGACTCAGACAAGGTGATCCGATGTCTCCCTATTTGTTTATATTATGTATAGAAGCCCTAACTTCTCTATTAAAGTATAATACTTCCAGAGGTTCAGGATTCAAACATCACAACTGTTGCAAGAAAGTTTCTTTGGTAAATTTGTGTTTGGCGAATGATCTCTTCCTTTTCTCTAAGGCTGAGGA
Source organism: Erythroxylum baracoense (assembly GCA_025629805.1). Taxonomy (NCBI): domain Eukaryota; kingdom Viridiplantae; phylum Streptophyta; class Magnoliopsida; order Malpighiales; family Erythroxylaceae; genus Erythroxylum; species Erythroxylum baracoense. Next base: position 12,670,292 of record JAOTAY010000001.1, read on the forward strand.
GGCTTCTATCAAAATCCTCGTAACTTCTTTGAACTTATTTAGCTCTATGTCTGGCCTCACTGTCATCTATAACAAGAGCCATTTTGTTCTCTCCAAAAGTGCTGATCACTTGGAAGGGCTAATTTTCTCCTTATCTGGTATGCTAAGGACTCAATCTCCTCTATGCTATCTCGGTTTGCCAATTACCTCCAGAAGGATTCAGTTTCGGGAATACTATCCTATCATTGAAAGAATTCAAAAGAGATTGTCCTCTTGGGCCAACCGTGCCCTATCCTTTAGGGGACAGTTACAGCTGGTCAACACTATACTCAACTCTATGCACACCTATTGGTCCTCAAATATGGTGTTGGCAATAGGAGTAATCAAATTAATAGAGAAGCTTATAAGGAACTTTCTATAGGTAGGAGATGGTTCGAATAAGGGGTATGCTAAGGTCAAATGGGATGAGGTATGTAGATTTAAAAGGGAGGGAGGACTTGGAGTTATTCCTATAAAGCTGTCTAATAAAGCTCTTTTGATGAAGAAATTTTGGTCTATACTGTAAGGGGAGAATACCTTACGGGTAAAATGGCTCCATGCATATATCCTGAAACGTCACAGCATATGGTTCGTTAACCCTAAGGGCTCCCACTATCGGTTTCTTTCTCAACTATTGAAGATAAAGGAGAATCTGTGTTCTGAAATCACATGCAAGGTAGGGAATGGAGAAAAGGCTAGTTTTTGGTTTGATAATTGGTTAGGAAATGCTCTCTTCATCTCTAATCAAATTGCAGTCCAATTATTAGGTTATCTGCCTTTACATGCAAAATAAAAGCCTTTATCAATGAGAGTCAATGGGAGGAATTCTTGCTAGGAATTCTACAACCTACCTACCCTCCTAACCTATCTATTCCTAATCAATACATCTAGTGAAATCATTCACAAGGCATTTTCACAACAAAAAACTGCAAGGAATGGTTGTTTTAGGGGAATACCAAGGTGGATTGGTATGAAGTTATATGGCATAAGAAACTAAGGCCTAGCCATTCCTTCATCCTATGGATTACTAGTCTAAACAAACTTAGGACTATGGATAGACTCTCCTACCTAGAGTCTAGTGATGACTGTGTCCTGTGTAATATAGGACAAGAAAGTAGAGATCGTCTATTTTTTGAGTGCCCCTAATCAGAAGATATTTGGTCTTGGATAAGACACAAATGTTTGTGGCCCCTAAACACAAATCAGTTCACATTGATCATGCAGTGGTTCAGCAGGTTAAAGTTAGATTCTCAGCCTAATTCTTTTATCAACCTAATTTCTTTTGTGATATGTATTAAGGAGATGTGGGCAGAAAGAAATATGAGAAGATTTCAAACTACCAGTAGATCTACAAAACAAGTTAGAGAGAGCATCTTTGTTAAAGTTAGAGAACACATCATCTCCTCTACCTCTATCAAAGATTGCTCTTCCTAGCTAACATCTGAATGGAGATTATAGACATACATACATACAGAGGAAGAGAACTAGGATCACTAATACAGAAAATAAAACACAGTCTATCTCATCTTCTTCAATCATGGCAAAGGAAAGCGTCAAGGATTGGAAAGTGGTAAGGGATACTTACCTAATGGAAGCGAAGGGACGTCTCAGGAAAGCTTCTTCCTAGTCGGGTTTGGCTTGAAGATTCCCAGTCCCTGAAATCGGCAGAGTTATTTTGCGAAAACCTAGACTCAATAAGGAGGGTTAAAACCAAATCGTCTTACCTGGGTAGAGAACCTTCCCTGCTAACCTTCATTACAGCCCCAGAGCAGTGTCTGTACAGATGGAAACTACAAAAAGTTAACCCATAATCGCGACAAAGTCATCGCAGACACGTAATCGAGAATGCCACCTGTGATGTGACCTCTTTGAAGTCGACCCCTCACAAATCGAGAAGTTTCTACGAGGTATTGAGAAAGGAGTAGTCCATTTTACCCTAATTACTTAACGACTTCTGTTGTTTATTGTCCGTACGTCAACATTTTGGTCTCCAGTGTAGCGTTTTTAGAGGTGCTTCATGTAGCGTCTTTAGTCAGCGTTTTTTGTCTGTCCGTTATCGTTTTATTAACGTCCCTCGTAAACTTCTTCATTCTTTCAATGCAATTAATTTCTCAAAAAAGAAAGTTAAAGGTTCAACTCTCTAAAATAAATTTTTTTTGGTAAGTGGACTTTAACCAAAATTATTGTTAGAGCCCCAATAGATATATGAGTTTAGTGCATCCTTGGGCTACCCTCTCAACCCATTAGGCATAATCCAAAAATTTTAAAACCATAATTAATTAATTGATTGAGTAATATAAACAAATTAATTACCAAAAGAAAATGTTTGTTCTTATTTTGAAATAAGTTAGACAAAGCTCATTCCATACTTGGAATAAGTTAACATATTCTTGCGTCCAAACATAAGTATTTTTAGTTTTAAATTCCACTTAACACATTATCCAAACACTATTTCTTCTTTGAAAAGACCCTGGCCACCTTTTAAAAAACAAAACAAAAAGAAATACACAGTACTTCACTCCTCTTCTTTTTGCCCCAACCCCAACAGACCACCTTGGTGTTCATTGGCGACAGCTTGCCACCACGAACTCGTCCACAGACAAGTCGCCAATCATTACCAACAATTACCGGCAGTAAGAAGGAGTGACGGGTACTCTGGTAAGAATGTACGGCGGTTAAATCGCCATTACCATCAATCATCGCCACACTCTGGCAACATACCCTCCTGCATAGCCTGTCGCTCCTTCATCGCATGCCTAGAACAACTGTCTGCTTGCACAGCCCACCACTAACGGTGTTTCACAATGTGGCCATAGATGGACTCCATTTACACCAAACAAATTCAATGGTTCAAACATAAATGGTTGATTTTGAATTTCAATGGATAATTTTGGTGAACAACCGTTTCAAACTAACAAAGCACGAAAGAGCAAAGTCAGCTACATGGGTTCACGCTGGTTAAAATAATTGTGGACTATGGAGATTTTGGCGATGACACCTTCTTATCACTCAATAACAAGAAGGGAATCTTCGCCAAACATGGTTCCGGATTTGTAATTTTTAGATTTATTTTGAATAATTCACAAGTATGGAAAGCTTGGCTGGAAAACCAAATTTAATAAAGTGGCTTCTTAAAAATGATAAAAACACCGAAGGTTCATTTCAGAAACACTTTTATACAGCACGCTGGATTTAAGATGGCTAATGTTTTTATAAAGCAAGTTAGCAAATAAAAGTGTTTCCAACATTAAACTATATGCCAGAATAACACAATGCTTGTTTCTTGATAAATCAACACTTATCAAACATCCATCAAGCATATATTGAGACTTAATCCACCATCTACAGAACAGTACCATGTATCTCATTCGTGTTCAGAACAATGGAATGTCATCTGATACTTATCTGGCAAGACTTATTGAAACCCTGTATAGACAATCAACACCTCCAAACTCCATAATCCAATATAGAAATTAGAAATCTGTTGTCCTCGTCATTCTCTATAATGTAATGGAACCCAAATTTACACAACAAACAACTTTGTTAAGAAGAAAATAAACAAAAAAATTCCAACTTACACACCCATTGTTTTAGCTTCCAAGCTCCGCCTCCTTTTATGCATGCATACAGTAGACTAGTTAGACATCAAGTCGAAAACTCTCCACTCATTGATCCACCTTCAATCAACTTCAATAAACCAACAGCTCTGCCCTTTCCTTTTGAACATCAAGTCGAAAACTCTCCACTCATTGATCCACCTTCAATCAACTTCAATAAACCAACAGCTTTGCCCTTTCCTTTTGAGCTCCCTTTCTCTGAAACATCCCTAATTCCCTCCACAACATCAACACCCACTTCTCTAATCTCTCGCGTTACTTTCTCTCCGCCACTTCGAGCCAAATTCAACAACCCCCCAATCGCATTCTCCTTTATTCTCCCGCTCGACCCCGTACTCACGTCGACTAAATCCATCAAAACACTAATGCCAGAGAACTTCGCGAACTCCGCTTCGCTCTCTTCGCATCCCGCGATTTGCGCTATAACCGCTGTCGCATCCTCCACAATCCCTACTCGTCCGTCCTTCAATACGATCGAGAACAGCGCCGCAACCGCTCCGAGATCGATCAGGGTCGACCGGTTCAACGGATACAGCGCAATTCCAAAAATCGCTTTTAAAGCGTCTTTGATTGACCTAGGCGGCGAATTAGGTTTCTTGATGATGTCTATAAGGGAATACACGATATCGCGCTTGGATCCGATGATGGGGCGGTAGGAATCAACGACGAGAAGGCTGTGGAGGGTGGCCGCTGAGGACTGAACAGCGGAGGGGGAGGTAGAGGTGGCGTGATGGCGGAGGGCGTGGGAGAGGGCATCGAGGAGGCCACGGGTGGACATGAGGGAGTCGCGGGAGGAGATGGAGAGATTAAGGAGGGTGGCCGCGGCGTTGTCTTGGGCGTCGTGGGCGTCAGAGTAGAGGGTCTCAGCGAGATAGGGGATGGCTCCTACGTCGGCGATGATGGGGCGGATGTCGGGATCTTGCTTGGTGAGGAGGCGAAGCTCGGCCAATGCCTCGGCCCGGCTCTGCTCGGAGACGGAGCCGAGCTTGGTCACAAGTGACCGAGCCGTTCTTCGCTTCACTTCCATATATCAAAAGAACACCGAAAACCTCTTTCTGTCTGTAACTCTTGAATTGTCTTTATACACAGGAGAAACAAAATTACAAACAGAGATAAAGAAGAAGACAAAAGACTTTGATTGTCAGTTGAGACGAAATGAGACGTAACTTAATTTTGACTAAATTTATTTTATTTAATTCCTTTCCCATTATACATGACGTGATTCAATTAATATTACAAATGACGAACTGAAAAGTATTAAAATTTTGAAAAATAATAGTAAAAGAATATTTTCAACTCAAAGATTTTTCATAAAATCTTAATTTTAATTTTAATAGTATTTTAAAAAATCTTAACTTATAACAATTATTATGTTTAATTTTTTTAATTTCATCAAAAAATATATAATGTAAAAGCTTATTGTGTTTAATGTTGAGGAGAAAGATTCACTCAAAGGAGGAAATGAGGGTCTCAATAAGACTCATATTGCTAATTATAATGTCTAGTTAATCACGTGGTTTCCATTAAAAAGTTTTTTTAAAAAGTTAAGGTGTACTTTTGTACAAAACTCAAACAAAATTTTAAGGTTGTCATCTTATTAATGACTCACAAAGTCTCGTATCCACAAACTTGTATCTTTCTTTTATTTGGCTTTGTTATTAGCGATAAAATAATTGAATGAAATAATTGATTAATATCATGATTAATCAATATAATTAGACTAATTCTATGATTGCAATATGCTAGATTTAATAATTGGATGGACAAATACCTGAAAATTGAGGAACAATTGAGTCCATTGTTGTGTTTCTGTGAAGCGGAGCGACAGAGATGCAGAAGATTGACTACTGCTATTCCAAACCCTGAAAGACACATGTACAGTTCTTGATGAGGGAACTGTAATTAAGGTTGGCCAGCAGTAGGGCCTCCTGTACACTATAAACATGGGCTAAGCCTACCCATTAAAGCAAGCCCATGATCATAGGTCCAATGACATGTATGAAATTTGACATCTAATTAATCGGGGTTTGTACAAAATTATGTTTATTATGCTAGGCTACATAATTAATGATAAAATTCTATCATTCTCTCACTTGGACATTATAACCAACATCAATGAACAACAGAAACAAATCCCCATATTAATATAATAATATATGGCCATAATAGGATGTCAAAATAGAGCTAATAATCTCTCAATCATCATCATCATCCGCAATGAAGCGGGGTCTGGAGAGGTCTGATAGTACGCAGCCTTACTCCTACATAGTAAAGAGGATGTTTCTTGTAGACCCACATGTAGATGTGACAATAAAAAGTTATGCAGATAAAAACTGATATATTAAGAGTGGAGATAAATAAAATTAAATAAGTACAATAAAACAAAACCAACTAAAATAACTGCTATGATGGCCAAAATCGTTGTGAGTAGATACAAGCTTAAAAGAAAAGTTATTAAATAAATAAATAAATATATATATAAAATAAACAATAATAGTAATAATAATACATATATACACTACTTACTAATAACCAAATAAAAAGTGTGGGGTACCAACGGTTCTCTTTAAGAAAAGATTGATGTTTTGTGGCAGTAGCCGATGTGTCAATAGCCGAATTGTCAGGAGGCTCGATGTTGCGTCGGGCGCAAGCGAATTAGATACCAAGGAAAAAGATACCTCTCCTCTCTTTCTGGACCGTACTATCTTGTTCGGTTAACCAAAGACACCTTGACCATGTTCATGTTACAGTAAAGGAAATATTCAGGGAGAAGGAATAACGTAAATAGGTCGGAGCTGCAAAACTCAGAACTACTAAAACTATGCCACCAAAATACATCTCACACAGAACACATGAATAAAGTAATGCGCACACATCACAATTGAGAAACATACAATCCGCAGAAAAGAAAATACCCCATGAAACTATAAGGGTGGCTGGAAATTGCCACCCTTTACCTTCACGCAATGCTGAGAACCCCTGGTGCTTGTCTTGCACCTGGTTGGACAAACATGGGAACCCCCTGGCGAGTACCGCGCTTGACGCTCCCCCTGTTTCTGCCGATGACCGTTTCGGTGTGCCGCAGATGAGTCCTGAAGCCACCGCTGATTTGTAGTCACGAGCCTTCTGCAGATGATTCCTCTTATGTTTTTACTAACTACATTCTTCATAACACCTGTCAAGGAAGAAAATGTGAAAAAGAAAATGGAAAAGAAGGAGTGAAAGAAAGATCAAGCCTGTGATCCAGTCAAAGCCTTCATTTGAATGTGATTTGAATCAGCAGTTGCATTGGCAGGCAAAAGCGTCGTAGGATGCTAACCTCCTCACCCCAACGTTCTTGGCCTTGTTAGCTTCTTTGTACCACACAAACCACCCAACTCAAAACCTGTCAGGCCCGCCAAGCTGAGTGACAGCATCAACGAATCTATCGTGGAGCTCGATTGTCCACCGGAGCTGGGGTTTCGGATCCGTCGTGAGAACCAAGTTGGTTCTCATTCTAATCATCGTTTCTCATAAATGTTGGACATAAAAGCATAAGCTACGCGATCTGATAGGAGGTTACAAGCACCTCAACAGTATAGAAATCAGACCCGATAGGAGAACTGATAACATATATGCAAGATACTCATACTTCGATGACCGAAACAAAATGTGTCATAAGGAAATGCACACAAAATGATGATTCGTCCAAACAAAATGGCCCAAGCATCCACCCAAAATGCCAACTGAGATTTAACAAAATATCTCAAAACAACAAAATGAGACTGGATACAACATGTCTCCAACAAAATACCATATACATACAAATATTTAAACATATCTACGCAGTATATCCAGAAAGTATGTGGCAATAACAATAATAGTAACAATTATAAACAAAAGTCTCTAGACTGAATAACAAAATAGTCAAATACAATGTTGCTATATATAAAAATAACATAAAAGACAAACTCCCACTAATCCAAGGCATCAAAAGATTTAGATAGACCCATACGGGTTACATGATTTACAAAAGCTTTAACAGCAAGCTTTTGGTTAGAGGGTCTGCCACCATAAAATCAGTGGGTATATGCTCTATACGAGTCTGATATTCCTTAACCTTCTCTCTAATAAACATATACTTTGTATCAAAATTCTTCGAACACTTGGAGTTCTTGCACATTTGAGAGAAGCCCACCACAGTAGAGTTATCAAAATATATGGTTAGAGGTCTGGAAACACTCTCTACAAGATGAAGCTCATAAATGAAATTCGTTAACCATATTGCTTATCGAGTAGCTTCGTAACAAGCCACATACTCTGCCTCTATAGTTGAAGTTGCTGTAAGTGTTTGTTTAGCACTTTTCCAAGATACAGCTCCTCCAACAAGTATAAAGATATATCCTGATGTAGATTTGTGATCATCAGGGCAGCCATCATAATCAAAATTAGAATAACCTATCACCTCAAGGTGATCAGGCATCCTATAAGGGAGCATATATTATTTAGTACCTTGTAGATACCTCAGCACTCGTTTCACAACTTATCGATGACCCACACCAGGGTTGCTTAAGTATCTCCCAAGTATACCAACAACAAAAGCAATATTAAAACGTGTACAAAATTGAGTATACATAAGACTGCCAACAGCAGAAGTATATGGGACCTTTTCCATCTCTGACTTATCTTTATCATTTTGAGGACACTGGCTATTCGAGAGTTTGTCACCCTTTTGGATTGGAGCACTACAAGGATTATAAGTCTTTATGTTGAATCTATTCAAGATCCTTTCAATATACCTTTTTTGAGACAAACCAAGAACACTATGAGATCTATCACGATGAATTTCAATGCCCAAAACAAAAGAAGCATCACACCAAGATCTTTCATATTAAAATGAGCTGTCAACATTTGTTTAGTCTCAGAAAGAAAATTCAGATCATGACTAGCTAAAAGAATATCATCGACATATAAGACAAGAATAATGAATTTTCTCCCACTATTTTTCAAGTAAATGCATTGATCAACAATATTTTCCTTGAAGTCAAGGGAGCAAACAATTTGGTCAAACTTCAAGTACCACTATCTGGAGGCTTGTTTTAGATCATAAATGGATTTTCTCAATTTTCATACCATGTGTTCTTTACCTTTCTCAACAAATCCAGCAGGCTGATTCATGAATACATCTTTATACAAATCACCATTTAGGAAAGTAGTTTTCACATTCATTTAATGGAGCTCCAAATCAAAATGAGCAACCAAAGCCATCATAATACTTAATGAATCTTTAGTAGAGACCGGGAAAAAAGTCTCATTATAATCTATACCTTCCCTTTGGTTATACCCCTTTACAACAAGTCTGACTTTGTACCTTTCTATCTTACCTTTAGCATCACGTTTAGGCTTAAAGACCCATTTACACCCAACAGTTTTACGACCATTGGGTAATTCCACCAAATCCCAAAAGCCATTCGTACTCATAAAAACCAACTCGTCTTCTATGGTTGCCAACCATTGTGAACTACGAGGACAAGAAATGCCATCCTGAAAGGAAATAGGATCTGAGTTTTCAACTAAATTGAATTCATGCTCCTCCAAGTAAACATAATAGTCTCGAAATTTAGAAAATTCAGTGGATCTAGGAATCCTTTCAGATCTCCTAGGTGGAACTATAATCACATATGGGACTTGAGTATTAATGCTAACCTGTTGAGGAATTTCAACATCATTTCCTGGATCAACAACATCATCATGAATCAGGGGAGACTGAATTGCCTCAGGATGAAATATAACAGGTGTATGAACAATATCACAATCCTTTTTGAAATCAACAACACGAGACACATGTCTTTCATTATGTTCGATGTCCCCTTCAAAATAGACAGCCCAATTTGATTCAATGACTCTAGTAGTGTGATTGGGACAACAGAATCTTGAACCTCTTGAGCCAATAAAGTAACTTGAAATAGTTCTAGCATCTATACTAGGCACATGATTGAGAACATAAATAATAGTCCTCAAAGCGTCTCCCCACAAGAACTCTGGTAAGGTGGAGTGACTTAGCATGCACCTAACCATGTCCATAAGAGTACGATTTTGTCTCTCTACAATCCCATTTTGTTAAGGAGTGTCAGGCATGGTATATTGCGCTTCAATTCCACAATCCTGAAGTATTTAGCAAAAAGGCCAGGGTTTCTACTAATTTCATCATACCGACCATAATACTCACCACCTCTATCAGATCTTACACATTTAATCTACTTCCCAAGTTTCAATTCAATAACATTTTTTAAAGATTTAAAAGCATCCAAGGATTCAAATTTCTCACGCAACAATTCAACCCAACCATACCGAGAAAAATTATCAGTGAAGGTGATGAAGTACCTATAGCCTCCTATGGCAATAGGAGTAATAGGTCCACAGATGTCTGTGTGAATTATTTGTAATGGTTCCTCCTTGCTAGTCATTTTCTCCTTTCTTACTTTAACTGTAAACTTCCCTTTTATGTAATCAACACAAGTGTCAAAATCAGAGAAATCCAAATCATGTAAAATAGTTTCCTTAATCAATCTTTCCATTCTCTCCTTAGAGATATGTCCTAACCATTTATGCCACAACATAGAAGATTTTTCAGTAACTCTCTCACGTTTCTTTCCAACAACAACATTAACATCATCATGTGGTCAGTCAAAACAAGAAGAATTAGCAATTAGCATAAACAATCCATCACGCATATTACAGAACTAACAACAATAAAATCATAGTACAAAACAATATCATTATTGATTATATGGAAAATGTATCACAACTGTGTAAAACAGAAGCTGAAATCAAATTCCTTCATATAGAAGGCACATAAACAGTATCTTTCAAAATCAAATCATGTCCACTAATCAACTTCAAGGAAACTACTCCTGTGTGCTCAACATTAACATTAGATCCATCTCCTAGTTACATCATCAGCTCCCCTTTATTTGGCCTCCACCTGCTTTTGAACTCTTGCAATAAGTTCGTTACATAAATAATGGCACTATTGTCTAACCACCATGAATTAGGAGGAACATCAACAAGATTTGATTCAAAATAGACAAAGAGTTGAGTTATACCTTTCTTTTTTGCCAACCAATTTTGAAACTTTTCACAGTCACGCTGCCTATGCCTATGTTCATGACAAAAGTTGCATTTTCCATTAAAAATAGGCTTAGGCTTAACACCAGAACTCTCACCAAGCCCAAAAGGTAATGCAGGTTTATCATTCCTGTTCTTCTTAAATTGAGGCTTACCCTGTTTGTTTCTATGAAATTTCTTCTTCTCACCACTCTTATGAGAAGTGTGGTGAATACTGTGGGACTTTCCCTTTTTCATAGTATGCTCCTCTTGAATAAGGATGGAAATAAATTCATCAATGCTCCATTCATATTTTTGAGTATGGTACATAGTCCTGAGAACATCAAACTCAGACGAAAGAGATTCAAACACTTGCGAGATCAGATAATCCTCTCCCAGTACAACTTCCATGGACTTTAACTTGTTATACCAGTTCACAAGCTTCATTACATGCTCATGAACACCACCCACACCATCATACTTGGTCTTCAATAGAGAAGACAAGAGATTAGACTTTTCAGTCTTATCAAACTTCTAGAATTTTTCACCAACTGCCTTGAGATAATTTTTGGCATTATCAGTTTCAGTGATGCTCTCTTTAATAGTCTTCTCCATTGTGTACTTGATGGTCATCAG
>JAOTAY010000001.1:12705877-12720272 GCA_025629805.1 Erythroxylum baracoense
GTTCACAAATGCATGAGCATGAGATGTGTTTTCCTAACTTCTCCGATTGACCTCACTTGGACCCGTTTCTCAGGTCCGACCCGTTCTATGAAAACGGGATGTTACAATGTATATAGGGTTGGAAACAACGCTAGTAGCATTACATCATTTAGTAAAAGTAAGGCTCGCCCATAATAGGTAAACTTTTCACCACAGGCTTAGCAATTTGTGTGTCTGACTAAGTGACTTTCCAGTTGTTGCATACTTTAAAGCTAATTCTGTTTTTGTTTTTTGTAAAGGCTTAAATGCAGTCTGATTTTGTCCAGTTTATGAACTGCAACCTCATTCACCTTCTAGCATTGATTATTGAAAGCTTTGTTGTTTCTTTCTATCTATATGTTAGTAATCAGATAAGATAGAGCAATATAAACTGTCCATTTGTCTCCTTCTGCATGTCTTTGAGCTAAATACACCAGCTCATTATCTCATTCTAATTTGTAAATATATTGTCTATGCTACATAGATCCATTATGGACCTCCATATTTTGTTGGTGAAGTTACACTGAAAGAAAAGATGATCATGATATTATTTTTAATTTTTGCATAGTATGCTCCAGTTTAGAGAGTATACAAACTCTCCTAATCTATGAAGTGAGAAGCTTGTGTTCAAAAGCTTTCTATAGTATGTGTGCTGCTCTAAGACTATAGTCCTTACGCTATACTAAATTATGGTAGGTTACTTTAGAATCTTCTTGATTATATAATGACCTAATAGAGCTGTTAAAGTAGCAACCCAATGCTTCCAGCTTCCATATTATTTTATCCATATGGTGATCAAAAAATTTGATTACACTAAATGATGAGGGAAGGAAGGAGCTTTGTTTTAAGGTTGATAAGCCATGAGCCCTACTTACATCTTACTTAATTGTGGTCTTTAGTTGAACAAACACTGATTTGATCGAGTGGTCTATAAGATGTTTAACAATCAAACCAAAAATGAGTAAATTCTCTATTTCCAACCTAATGGATTCATATTTCTCTTAACTTTTCTTTGATTTTACCAATAAAATTCATCAATGTTAAGGCATTTTTTGGAATTATAAAATTCTATAAGCATTTATCCTTGATATAATATTCATTCACCCACCTTACCCATAATGATTATTTATCTTAGATTAATCTCCATGCATTTTTTATAAGCAGAACTTGATTTATCAATTTAGTTATTGAGATGTATAGGCCATTATGCTTTATTGATTAACATACTTTAGTCCATTTGATCTTGCTTCTTCTATCTCCAATTTGCAACCTAACTATAAGAAAAATTTCAAGATCCTATCAGTTGTATTTGCAATGCCTCGAGGGATCTCTAGATGAGAGCTCCAGTAAATATTTATAGAAAAGAGTACTAATTTTATTAATTAAGCTTTTCCAACTAGGATAGTTCTCTACAACTCCAGCTATTAATTTTGGTAAGTATATTATCAATGAGAGGTTTGAAGTCTATTTGACTTGGATTAATAGATGATACTAGAATGTTGAGTTATTGAAGTGGTAGTTATTGAATTTTGAAGTTTGTTATAGTTGTATTGATATGGTAGCTACTAAATTTTGAAGCTTGTTATAGTTGACAACCATGAACTTAAGATGATAGCACTCTCCAAGATAAACAAGGCATGTTTATCTTTGTGCATGCATAATCTAGACATCCTGTTGAATATTTTAAGAATAATGATAAGGGTTGAAACATAATTGTCATTAACTTTGGAAAAGATAAATAAGTCATCAACAAAGTTTAGACTTAAGTTTTTAGCTTCTTACACTATCCATGAAACCTGAAGGATGGATTTCTCTTAATAACTCTTATTAACAACTTATTGAAAACTTCCATAACTAATGAGAATAGGTAAGGAGATAGAGATTCCGTTTGCATAATACCTCTAGCTCCTTTAATTAGCTTTAAGGGCTCTCCATTCATCAATATATTAAATGATATCGAGGTTAAGCATTAATGAATCCATGCTACAGAGGTGATGGGAAACCCATATGTAAGTAGGATGTTGATAATAAAAGGCCATTTAACCATATTATATGCTTTTTGGAAATCAATCTTCAAAGCTTAATTCTTATAGCCTCTTTTCCTAATGTAATGTTGGAAGAGATACTGTAGAGTAGAGATATTGTCACCAATGTATTTACTAGGTATATAAGACCCCTAAGCCAATGTGGTCTAGAAGTACTGAGTTTAGCCTTTCTGCCAAAACTTTTGAGTGACCTTATAGATGATGTTGCCATAGGCAATAGGAAAATAATAATTTAAAGTAGCCTGATGTTTTTCCTTATGAATTAGGGTGAAAAAGGTTTGATTGATCTCCTTTAACATTTTTCTCTTCATAAAGGATTCCAAAACTACATCTATAACCAAACGATTAATGAAAGGCTAAATTTTAAGAACAAAATTTATATTGAAACCATCAGGCCCTAGTGCTTTATATGGGTATAGAGAATTAAGAGCCTTATTAACTTCCAGAGCAATCACTAGTTGAGCCAAATTGTTGGCCTCATAAGAGGAAATCTGATCTTGTAAGGTTTCTTGTATTAATTTTGAAGTAGAATGTGAGATAGAAGTGGAACTCAAAAGGCTAGTGAAGTGTTCTTCTACTACTTTGAACAATTGGCTTTGAGTTGTTAGGATAGTACTTGAATGTGAGGTAGATATAATTATGTTGACAACTTATCAATAAATAACAGCCTTATGAAAAAAAAGTTTGAGTTTTTGTCTCCTTGTTTCATCTATATGATTTTAAACCTCTGCTTTATCAAAGAGTAACGATAATTCACTAAAATAGGCAAAAAATATGAACTCCCCTTCTCTCCAAGATTTCTCTCTGCCTTCTTAATAGTAGCTTTTACCTTTTTACCCCTCACAATTTCCTCTTTTGGAAACTTAACTCCCACTTCTGGTTCTTTTCTCCTTTGGTACAGACCCTCTTCTTCTTCTATTGAGGTTTAACCTAAAAAAAGTGCCTCTAGAAGGCTTGGAACTTGGAGTAAAAAGGGACTCCCCCTTCCTTAAATCTTGAAGAGTTTCCTGAACTTGCATCTGTTGTCCCAATTACTGAAACTCCAGCTATAGTAACTATCGAAGAAAATGTCAAGTTTGATTCAACTCAACCTGAAGGAGCTCGTAAAAAGAAGCTAAACATCCAACAGAATAAAGGTATGCTCAAACATTTTACCAAAGTTATTAAGGATGGAGTCTTATCTTCTTATTATGGAGCTTCTCTAAGCTAGAGAAAAGGATTGGTCCACAACCTTGGTGGGTTATTTTTAGAGTGAAAGATTTGCATTTCTAGTTATTAATGTTTGAGTTGCAGCAAGGTAGGGAAAGAAGGGCTTGTAAAAGGCAATGTTAATGGAGGATGGTACGTTTCTTTTCAAATTCTCAGTTAAAAACAATCTGAGTGAAATCATTGAACTTTGACTATGGCACATAGGTGGATAGCCTATGTTTAGTAAAAAATGGAAGCTAGTTTCATAATGTGATAAAGGTAGCATCGAAGCATTTCCTAGATGGGTTAATTTTCATAATATTCCTTTTGAGTTTTGGATAATTGAAGGTTTTATTTACCTTAAGAGCTTACTTGGGAAACCAATTTGTATGGATTCTCAAATAATTAATATGGAAACAATTTGTTTAGTAAAAATTTGCATTGAGATAAATAGGAATTCTGAATTGCTTGATCAATTACCAATCTTAAAGCTTGGAGAAGATAGGGCATTCAAGAAAATTGAAGTTCCTATCACTTATCCATGGAAGCGAAACTTATTGAGCAAGAGTTGGAAGCTTATTAGAAGGTCTTTAAAACTGGATGACATGATGAATTGCCGGGCTTAGCCACTTCTGATGATTAAAAGGAGGACACTAAAACCAATTTGGCAGAAATTGGGAAACCTGTAAAGGAGGACAATAAAGTATTAATTGATGTGCTCTCTACTGAAAATGAGACCCCTTAACCAGACTCTAAAATGCATTATGACAAGGTGGATAACTCTTTAACTGTTAAGGAAATTAACACTGAGGATAACGCAGAGAAAGGAGTACAGGCTGAACTTAATGTTTAACTTCCAATTTAGCCACCAAGTTTTAAAGAAAATCAACTAAAAGAAAAGGAAAAAATGAAACAAAAGGGGAAGTCTACACAAATGATACTAGTCTAGAATGTTAGAGGGTTCAATGGCCCTCTTTAAAAAGCTATGGTAAAGGAGATTATGTTAGAGAAAAGGCCATGTATATTAGGACTTCTTGAAACAAAAATAAATGCACTATAGTTGCAAGGTGTTTCTAAATTTTGGGTGCATATTGGAAGGTTAACCTATCTTCTAACCTCTCTTCCCATTACAATGGAAGAATTTTGTGCTTTTACAACTCTAATAAAGTTTCAGTGTGAGTAGAGGGTGAAAATGACCAGTATATACATCTAATCAGCTAGATGGATCTAACTCAGTTTTTACATTTACACTCATCTTTGCTTTAAATTTCTAGTTTCAAAGGGAGTTGTTATGAGATAATCTCCAAGCTATTAAAGCTGCAAACTCATATCGATGGATGACGATTGGTGATTTCAACTGCAAACATTAAAACCATGAATCTAAAGGAGGAAGAGGGTTCCACATAGCATCAGGGAAGAAATTAGCAAGAATATTCCCAAAGGTACAACTGGCTGATCTCAGATTTAATGACAGACTCCTCATTTGGTCAAACAAGAAACATAGACATATACTAATAAGGAAGAAACTTGATTGAGCATTAATCAATCCAGCCTGGTTAAATTTGTATCCTCAATCATTTGCTTATTTATTCTAATTCATAATTCTATTGCATTGTGATATAAGGGAGCACCTTTCAATTTTTTTAATGCACTAACAAAATGATTTATCTGATTTGGTGATCACTTGTTGGAGACAGAATGTAGAAGGATATAAATCTTTCTAGTTGATGCGGAAATTAAAAGAGGTATAACATGCTCTTAAGCTCTTTATTAATACTAAGACTAAGAAGATTATGGTCACTAAACAGAAGCTCAAATTAACTGTTACAACCATCCCAACAACGACCAATTGAAGACTATTAAAGCACAAAGAATCAGAGAGCATCAAGAGGCTCTCAGATTGTACAGTCCAATCTTAAATTAGAAAGCTAAAGCTGATTGGTTAAAAGATGGAGACTCAAACATAAAATATTTTCATTCTTCTCTTTTAGCAAGAAGAAATATCAATAAGCTGGTGGAGCTTAGAGATAATAGTGGGAACTCTTATTCAGATTAGCCCTCTTTATTGAAAGTCACTAAGGATTTCTTCAAACAATTGATGGGTTCTTCAGATGATACGAGGGATTGAACATCAAACAATTTTTTGACTGTTCCTTAAATCATAATGTCAATAACTCTCTTAGTGCTCCATTTACTAATAATAATCAAAGTGGTCTTATTCAGCTTGCATCCCTCAAAGACACCTAGGCCTGATGTGTTCATTGCCTAGTTTTTTCAAAACTCCTGGGAGATATTATAGGCACATTATTCACTCAAATAGTCTAGGAATGCTTCTCTTGTTATAGAATGTTGAGGGAATTAAATCATATCATACCTACATTTATCTAATTCCAAAGAAGCCTAATCCGTCCACTTTTAAATTCCAGGCCAATATTCTACTGCAACACAATTTACAAAGTAATTGCCAAACTTTTAGATAACAGATTGAAATTGTCCTTAAAGAGTATGGTTAACCCAGCTCAAATAGCCTTCATTACTAGAAGATCCATAGGGGATGATATCATTCTTATACATAAACTATTGAAAGAATATAGTTTAGGGAAAAATATCAAAAATTGCTTTTGGAAAATAGATTTTTTCAAATCTTTTGACACTGTGAACTGGTAAGTCATTTAAGCTTGCTTGGAAGCTTTAGAGTTTCCTTCTACTTTTAAGAATTAGATCATGATGTGTATTCAGAATTCCTCCATTAGCATTTTTATGAATGTATCCATACTAAGCTTGTGAATTGTGTCAATGGTATTAGACAAGGGGATACCCTATCCCCTTATCTATTCATCCTAGTAATGGAGGGGTTATCTAGAATTCTTAATAAGTTAGTTGATTACAATGGCAGGTACCAATTTCATTACAAATGCAAATATTATAAGTTAACACATTTAATGTTTGCAAATGATCTTATCCTGCTTTATAGTGGATACTCATTCTATAAGCATTTTAAATGATATTCTAAAAAGGTTCTCAGATTAGTTAGGGTTGAAAGTGAATATTCAAAAGAGTAGTATGTTTTGTTCTAAAAATGTGTGCAATCCTAGTGAATTATCCTTAACCATAGGGATGGAGCTTCATTCTCTACCTTTCAAGCATCTTAAGTCCTAATTTATCAAGCAAAACCCAAGTATTATCCTTAACCGTAGGGATGGAGCTTCATTCTCTACCTTTCAAGCATCTTAAGTCCTAATTTATCAAGCAAAACCCAAGTATGCAGATTGCATTTCTTTTTTTACAGAAATACAAATCTAGAATAAATGCTTGGAATTAAAAAACAAATTCTTATTAATTGCAGCTAGAGTCACCTTGATCATTTTTTCTCAGCAATTTATATGTCCACTGGATTACTCATATTATCTTACCAAGAAGAGTTATCAAGGAGATAAACCAAATCACTAAAGCTTTTCAATGGTCTGGATTAACTAATCATACTAAAAAGGCTAAAATTAAGTGAAGTGAAGTGGTAATCTAAAAAAAACATAGAGGTTTGGGAATAATCTCGATACATCTTATGCAAAAGGTACAATTATGCAAAAGAATTTAGAGGTCACATGTTTATAAAAATACCATATGGGATTAAGTGGATTAATGAAATTTACCTTAGAAACCAAAACTTTTGCCTACTACCACTTACTAGGGAGTACTCTTGGATCCTCACTCTTATGCTACCCTTGAGAAACCTTATCTATCCTTGGATATTCTATAGATTAGGGAATGGTGATAACCTTTGGATATGATATGATAATTGGATTGATTTTGGGCCTCTTATTTAAAGAAAAGATATTTTCCTTTTAAGTAACAAATTCCCACTTAATTTAAGGGTCTCTTCACTCATATATGAGGGCAGATGGTCAGGGAACTTTATAGGCTTCAATTCTCCAACTTAATATCTTCCCATAATCATTCAAAGGAGTGCTAAGGATAATATTATTTGGAAATCAAATTCTAGTAGATCTTTCACCAACAAATCATTCTACAGAATTTTACAAGCTAAAAGAGAGGAAGTGTCATGATATAAACTTCTGTGGAAGAATCCCCTCAGACCTAAAGCATCAATGATTAGTTGGCTAGTCATCAAAAATCACCTTAACATAAAGAATAGACGGTATGGAGACTATAATATCATTTATGTTTTGTGCACATAAGAAAAAGAAGACATGAATCACCTGTTTTTCTAATGTGTCTATTTTAAATTTGTGTGGAGCCAAATCTTGCATAAGTTGGTAGACTATTGCACTTTATATGAATGGTCTACAACACTGAATTAGATCATCAGTTCTGCCAAACAATAGATGGTATATGGAATTCTTTACAAATCAACACTCTCAATCACAATCTACAATCTATGAAGAGAAAGAAATAGAAGAATCTACAAAGAGGAAGAAGTTAAGAAACACCTGTTGGTTGACCATAGTATCAACAACATTAAAGGTCTAGCAATTGTAAAATCAATTCAACTTAAGCTGTCACAAGGAATGAAATATAGATGGAATTCGTAATTCGATGTTTTTGTACTTTTTACTTGTATAATTAGCTAAATGCATATGTTTTAGTGATCACATTGTAATGGTGAAATAGTTTTGCTATTGTTAATAAATTTTTATTTAATTTCCAAAAAAAGGATTTCACAATTTGAGATAGATTGTGTAAGGCTTGCTTTTCTTGATTTTAGAGACGTGGGGAAAGAGAATTATTAGATTGAATTTTTTTCCAGGGCCTATGTTGCTGTTTAAACTAGGTTATAAGTTATACCTATATTATGCTTATATAATAATTTGAGCTCCTCCTTAACTTTGTTTAATTTCTTAGTACAGATGAAATATAATTTGTTCCTTTAGCATGAGAGTTGTAGCCTCTTTAAATTGCTTCATTGAAACCTACTAGATTAGCAAAGAAATTGATAAATCTAGGAGGAGTTTTAGCGGGATTTTTTAGATTAGCAAAATGCGTAAGAACAAGAGAATAACTGAGAATTTTGTGCTTGTAAATTTAAACTTGGTCTGGGGTAAAGCCTAACTCCACTCCAATTTAGTGAGAACTCTATCCAATTTTTTCTTAAGGTGAGTGCCTATTACTCTAAGTAAAGAAATTTCTACCAAAGGCTTGTCTAAGACTTGAATGTCATTGAGACAATTTCTAAATTCATAACAGAAGGTCATATAAAAGTAGTTACCTTCAGCTTCTTCTACATTTATAGTAGCATCGAAATCTCCTAATAGAAGCCAAGGTCCTCTTAAAGTGGTGGCAATTTCTCTTAGTTTTATCCACAAGGAAATCCTTTGTGAAGGATAGATGAAAGCATATACTATAGATATGTAAGTAATGATGCTCAGCTCCTTAATATGTACCTTCGAGTGTGTTAGTTGATCAAGATCCAAAGAGTTTAAAATGGAAATATTTATTTCATTATATAGCACTATATTTCACCCATTTAGATATGAACTATAATTATCAATCAGTTTCCAAAAATTTGGAAAAAAAGATTGAGTATACCACAGTTTCCTTGTATAATTTGTGACTCTAAAATGCCTAGTAGAACAGGCTTGTTTTCCAAAGTAAAGTCCTTTAGGATAAGTTTTTTATTAGGGGAATCAGTAGACCTGACATTCCAAGCTATGATGATTATGTGTTTAGGCCCTTTAAAGGGGACCTTTTCTTCCTATTAGATCTTCTTATATTTGTTGGGATGAAACCATTTTCCTCATTTATAGTTTTGTGTAAGTTTAGGTGATCTCTTTTGGGAGAGCTAGGAAGATTGTTGCAATCAACTTCTTTATCAGAATTAGATTGAACATTTGAAAGCTCATTGATAACAATTATAGTTGAGATGGAGTTACTAACCATTGTTGGAATTTTAGTGGTCTAGTTGCTAGCATCTCCTAATGGGACACTATCTGAAATGGGGTCAGACTAAGTATCTATTGCATCCACTATAGCTTCCTTTTAAGCAGGTATTTCCACTAAAGGAATGACAACATTATCCTATTCTAACAAATCCTATGAGAATCCAAATTTGAATATTCTTCTAGATGGCTTTCAAGTTTTCTTAGTTGCTTGTATTATAGGATTCCATTTGTAAGTTAATTTTACAACATTCTCTACCAACTCAAAATTGTCATTCAATTTGTGCATAGATATTTCAGCTAGTAAGAATTCCATGGTTTTGATAACTACGTAACTTTAGTACAATTTATTCTACTTATCTCTATTGTGGCTTTATCTAACCAGACCAACCTTCTAACAAAGCTAGCAATAGTCTATTACTCCTAAGGTATTTCATAAATGCATATCCATATAGGCACATTAGATCGTTTAATGTCTTTACAATTGATTTCTAATCCTCATTTTTGTAGTAGAATTAGCTTATTATGCATATGTCATAATCCTAATTCTAGGGCCTTCTTGGCAGATGAGATGTTGTGAAACCCGAAAAAGAATATATCTTAACTATTTACAAGAATATACTTTAGTCCCAGCTAGTTTTAGTTATTGTTAAACCATATTTTTGTAACTGGAAATGATATTTTCTTATCTAGAAAAAAAGCCTATAAGTGTTGCATTCCAAAATTTAGCTCCTACTTGTAGAGCAGTTAGAGGAGAGGAAATAATATGCGTTTCAACAATGCTGCTAGGAGGAGAGTATAATAGTTTAACATCTGGATTTAAATCTCCAATAACTTAAGTCCATGATTTCTTCGTATAATCAAAAGGAAGTATTTGTCTAAGTGTACTCTGCAGTGAATGGGAGTGGAATAGAGCAAGTGGAGCACAGGTTTGAGGTTGAAACTTTAGTGGGAAGGGGATTAAGAAGGGATGAAAACTTTAGAATTTTTCTTCACATCACCAGAAATGGAGAAAAAGGTAATGAATAGTGAACGTCGCAGAAAATAGAACAGAGACATAACTAGCAAAAACTAATAGAGGCAAGGTTAAAGCTAAGAGGCTAGAAACGAGATCAAGACAGATAAGAAAATGGGTTTAAAGTAGGAAGCTAGCTTCGAAGGAGTACCATGCTAAGCATATTTTTTAGTTATCATTGAGATAGTTAATCTAAATGAAAATTACATATTATTTACACACATGAAACCCAAATGTGAGCTTTTGAGTCACAAAGCAATATATCATTATATTATTCTCTTTTTTTGTTGTTGTGTGTTTATCATACATAGTTGGTTGATTTTAGAACTTGCTTCCATTATTCATGATGAGACTGTATTGTTAAATTAGAGGAATTAAAATGATAAAGGCATTTATATTTAACCATTTATTTTGCTTATTTTTCTTTGGTTATTGCATACCCTATTTTATCCCTTAAGAGTAATAAATTTTGAAACTTAGGCTTTTCTTTGAAAATGGCCACATTAATAGCCAACTAACCCATTTTTCTTAAAACTTTTCATCAATTTTTGAGCCATAAAGAATTTACATTTACTTTATTGCTTAAAGCTTAGATTTTATTGAAGAATTTTAAAGGGAAGGTCTAATGTGTCTATGATTGTTGATACATAATAATCATTCAATTTATCTTTAAAGTTGCTCGAAGTTCAAGTTGAAATTTATTTATTGCGATCATATCAATTGAAAAGAAAAAAAAGAGTGAAAAATAAAAGAAACGAAAAGAAAAGAATGCTTGGAGAGTGAGAAGAATTATTTTTTGCTAATTTAAATATTTGTTTAAAGGACCTATGCTATAAAGAACCAAGTTTTATGTAATCTTAATTATGTGAATTTCCTTGAATGTTTTTCTTTTAATTATCCCTTTTGTACCTTTACCTAAGTATAATTACACCCTATTTAAAAGACCTTTTGATTTTTTTTGTAGTTTACTTATTAATGGTGAAGATGTGATTTTATTACAAGCTTATAATTAAGAATCCTCCTATATATTTATTTGAGAGTTTTTCATATTTTCCACTCTAAACACTTTGAGTGCATTAAGTGAATCCTTTGTGAGAAAGTGAAATTTTTTGCTTTTGATTTTAGAAAGATTATCAATGTGATTGCTATTGATATTAGCTTATAAAAGTTTGTTTTAGTATAACTAAAGTCTAATTGTAGGCTAATTTGGTTAATATAAAATGATAATTTAGAGTATGGACAAACAAGTTGAAATTGAATAAGGATGGATCTTTTTAAGTTTAATGATTTGGATTATGATTTGCTTAAGGACAAGTAAAAGCTTAAGTGTAGAAACATTCGATAAATGCTTAATAGATTATGTTTTCATTCCCATATTTAATGTGTTTTGTGTATTTATTTGAGAGTTTTATGTTGTTTTTGGTACTTATTTGGTTCTTAGTATGTTTGTAGGACTTAGTTGCCTTCATAGATCAAAAAGAGAAAAATTAGGGTGAATCGAGATAGAAAACAAAAGAATTGGAGCTATTTTAGAGTGACATGCTGATGCTGATGAAGGACACACTCGTATAAGTCATGTACATTGTCGTGTGAAGGATGATATAAGTCCTTTTGAGTGTGTACGACTTTGAAGATGTTACTTCACGTGTGAAGGTGGGCATGGACTTTGAAGATGTTACTTCGCATGTGAAGGTGGACATGCCCGTCTATGTCATGTAAATAGTTATGTCCACTACCTATGTAAGCTTCTAGGAATGTGTCTACGCATGATTTTGAAGAGTTGTTTAGGGACACAGTCACGCACACAACACTATAAACCCTAATTTTACACTATAAAAGGCAATTATAAACGATAATTAAAGGAAGTAAAAGTGGAAGTAAAGTTAGAGTCAAAGTTAAAAAGCAGAGTGAGAGTTCTAAACACACTTTTGAAACATAGGATGGAAAAAAACACAAAGTTTACACCAAAGATCTGATAGAGGGCACTCTTCCATCAAAGTTTTGGGGGATTATATTTAATAAAAGGGAATATCTATTTTATTTTCTTCTTTTTCAATTCTTCTAAACATTTTGTTTTGTTTTTTATGTTTATGAACTAAATTGTTTAGTGCCTAGGTAGGATGAACCTAAGTTAGGGTAGCCTTTGTGATTTGATTCTTTATTTAATGCAATTTGATTCTTGATTCATTGCGATTCATTTATTTTTTAATTCATTAATTAATATATTCGAGATATAATTTCATATAATTGAGATTGAGATACTCTTTTGTATGAATAGACCTAAATCCTGTAGATTAGGGGTCAAATCTAATAGTGAAATTCATAGATTGATTAATACAATCTTAGGGGTTTTAACTAGAAAAAGATTTTAGTTAACTAATTAAGGCTTAGTTCTTGATAGTTTTGAGAAAGATATTAACATGAGATCGGAATTTCCACTTTCTAATGATCAATAATTAAATCTCATGATAAATGGGTCAATAAATCTTAGGGAGGATCTAGTGCCTAGGTAATAATTATTTGATATCAATTAATCTTAATATCATACGTGTTTTTGTTTATTATTGTGTTAAACTTTAGTTTAGTTTTATTTGTTTTAATCAAACTATCATCTTAATTTGTCTATTAAAAAATATAAAGGAGGTAATTACTATTACTTGTAGTCCTCGTGGGATTGACACTCAATATTCCCTAATAATATACTTTAGTTCGTTAGGTGCACTTGCGTGTCTATAAGGTAGGGATCAACCATATAAATGTATCTATAGCTTTGCATGCAACTCCTTTCAATTATGCTAGATCTATTCATATAAAGAATTTCTTAATCTCAATTATATGAAATCACATATAAATCAACATACCAGTAATATCAATTCATTAATAATAAAGAATAGATAATTGAATCTTAATGAAAATAAAGAATAAATTAAATTAACATAAATCACTACAAGTATATCGTATAGTTATTCTAATTCAGATACCATATTTATTCGAAACATATCTAGCATAACATCAAAGTTAAAGAGAAAATATAAAATTAAAGATAACATGATGAAATCCCTTTATACTTTAAAATTTTAACTCTAGATTGATGAAAATCCACTTCAAAAGGGTTTATATGGTTATTTTTAATTCTTTTTATTGTCTTAGGGTGTCCAATTGCATTTCCCTAGCCTCCTCCTTCCTTTTATCTTAAGGAGTCCAATTGTGTTTTCCTAACCTCCTTTTTCCTTCCACCACTTAAATTTGGTTTTTAAAATTTAAAATTTTGATTCTAAAAGATACATTATAGACTTCAAATAGACCTATGATGCTTTTCTAGAGCCAACATATTCATGAAGATAGACATTTATTGTCAACACGACTTAGTCGTCACTTAACATAACTTGTTCCTCATCAACACAAGCTTGTTTCACAAAATGAATCAATATACCCATAACTCTTGTCAGACCCCGTTATCGGAGTCTAACTCCTACTTGCTCTGATACCATAAAAATGTTAGACCTCATTATCAGAGTCTAACTCCTACTTGCTCTGATACCATAAAAATGTCAGACCCCGTTATCGGAGTCTAACTCTTTCATGCATGCAGATTTTCTTAATACGTAAGTTATCTTTCAAAGAGAACACCTTGATCATGATCAGATTTTCTTCTCAAAACTCCCCTTCTCTAGTTTCAATTTAGCTCTTATAATAATCGACTATTCCACTCTTACCTGTCAACCTGAATCCCTTAATGATCAGCATGGGTGAGTCCTCACTTACACATATACTTACTTCGGGACTATTGATATAACTTCTCCCAAAAGCATCCAAACTTGGGTTTCTTTAGATAGACAGAAAGAGGACTGCAAGAACTACAATTCTCATGAAGACTTTGAAGACCAACTTTGTCTTCTGAATGGTGGAAAATAGGACAGAAGATATATAATGAACAGTGACCGAGAAGAAGTTTGGGAACACAGACGATGTTTTTCGATTGTCATAACTTTCTCTAGGGGAATCGGATCAAGATGTTCCTTATATGGTTTGAAAGAGAATTTCAAGATCTACAACTCTTATGAAGACCTTAAAGACCAATTATATCATCTAGATGATCAAATTTGGACTAGAAGATATTCTGGCCAAAATGAGACGATGCTGACGTCATGAGACGATTTGCTGACGTCATTATGAGACGAATTGTATAACTTTCTGTATAGAACTCGGATTCAGGTGTTCTTTAGATGGATAGA
>JAOTAY010000001.1:12720372-12745658 GCA_025629805.1 Erythroxylum baracoense
TAATTAATTAACTCCAATAGAAGAATATAATTTATCCAACAAAATCACCAAAATCATTTAATTCATGCTTACTAAAAAGATTCGGGGCCTAACAACTCTTCAAACACAACCAAGTCAAAATAGCTCTAAGTTGTTCCAAACTTATTTGACTTTGTTCCTCTTGCTCTAAATAAGTGAGTACACCTTAAAAAATGAAAAACTTAAGTACCTGAAACAATAAGAATACTTAAATAAACAAGCAAAATGCATTAAATATGAGCCTAAAAAATAACTAAATCAACAATTATCATATACAAGCATGTACACAGGTGAGTTCAGGAATGTGTACTTTAAAAAATCACAAAATCCTTAAATATAGGGAAAACACGAACTCAGAATATGAACATATGCAAATACATGAGCATGTACTTCTCTAACACGAGTAGGTTCATAGCCGTGTAACTCTTTGAAACTTTGAAACAACTTGTCCTGCATAAAATATGGCTATGTTTATAAGTACATAGGCAAGTAAACGGGCATGTTAATGTCTATTTATTTTTCTTGCAGTTTCATAACTTAGTCAAAATGGCTCTAAATTACCTTAAACTTGTCCAAATTAATTCATTTTGCTCCAAATAAGTGTTATGACTTCAAAACAAAACATAAATAAATTAAGTACCAAAAAGACTCAAATAAACAAATGAAATGAACTAAATATAAATTTAAAAATATAAACAATTAAAAACTTATCAAACCCTCCCACACTTAAATTTTTGCTTGTCCTCAAGTAAATTAATTTTATTACTCTTAAACTTAATAAGAAACAATTATGAGAAAGCATTAAACACATCAAAGATATCAATCAAGATTCTCCATTATTTATTGAATTACAAAGTTCATTGAATGTTAAGCACTTATGTATTTGCATCAAATTATGAGTCAGTCCAATTCACTTCATAATGCTTCAAATTTCAACTCAATTCTCACAATTCCACTTAATGCATTAAGTAAAAATACATGAGAAAGATGCTAAACTCTTTAAGCATTTTCATAGGCATTTTTTAAAAAATAAAGCATTAAATCTAAATAACGCACAAATATTTAGAAGTTTATTTGAAAAGTCACTTAGTTTTTTATACGAGAGTAAATACCTAGTTATTAATATCCTCAATTACTCACCTAAGTCACTATCTCAAATGACTATTAGAACCACTTTTTAACTTCAACTTCAATATTTTTATTGGTTCAAAGCTAGAGAAATAAGTTTCCAAATTTTCTCCTAAAATCTACTTGCTATTTTAATTGGATTGCAATAAAGAAAAAGTTAAAACAAGGGGATTAAAGAGTAAAAATACCCGAGGGACTTGATCCTCTTTCCCAGCAACCCTGGCCCAGTCTATCATAACCATCCATTTATATGGGACCCTCTCCATTATCTCGAATTCTGTACGTTGAAGAAAAAAATCACAATTCATTGGCCTTTCTGTTCATCTTAGATGGAAATCTTTTTAATGTTTTTAAAAGATGCTCTTCTCTTAGCATTAAGACGTAAGAAAATTGGAAACTATTGGCACGTCTGCATCTTGGATGCAATATCGCTGGATAAGTTTTACTGTCCTTGGTTCTTTTGTTACAATTCTGATCCCAACTTACGTTTGCCTGCAAATTGGAGACACGTTAAGCCATGAAAAACAAGAAATACGAGGCCCATCAGTTTTACATTCGTGACTGCTTCTGTGTGTATTTATAATATACACGTAGCTATAACAACTCAATCTCGAGTCATTTATGAAACATGAGAATAAGTGTGTATAGATTAGTTGCATGACTCCCTAGATTGCCACAAAGACATTTTCTTTTGTGTGTTTAATTAAGAGTTTGGTAAAAAGAACAGAAATGAAGATCAACATGCAAACTATGAATGAGCCATTTTCCGAGAAACAAGGCTATCCATCATTGGCTTACTTCTCTTGCATACCTGTCTCACCCCATTGGCCACCACTTAATAGAAAGAAAATAGAAAAGAAAAAAATGAAAACTCTTTCAGATACACAGAAAAGAGAAGGAACATAGAATCAAGATCAAGAAAGGTTAGAGAGACAGATTGTCAGGTATTGAGAGTTACCATCACCCCTGTACAATTTGTCAAAATCCCATTTATGCAATCTCTTTCAGCTTCTTGGGAAACAACCTTCAACCAGCTTCTTGGGAAACAACCTTCAACCATATCATTCTTAATTACCAGCAGAACCTTAACATCTTTGATATATACTTACCAGTTCGATCAATATGGATGCAGCAAAAAGGGCCATGTGTCTAGATGATCCAATTAACCCTCTCATTACAACCACCCTGCAGGCTTCGAGCATTCTTGTCCTATCCCACTTTTTTCACCTTCTCTTGAAGCCCATTGGACAACCTGGACCTATAGCTCAGATCATGGTGAGTTTAGCATTTCCTGTATATATTATATATAACTGTTGGTGTCATTAAATACGGGCTCCTGATGCATTCATACGCGTTGCCCAACCTACATATGTATCTATTCCATTTAGATTGGTAGTAAAAGAATGAAAGCTCCAGCTGCCATCTTTTTCTCCTTTCCTGGAGTTCATTTTTCCAATTGTAGGCTTGCATTGGACCGTAAATTTGTGTGCCAACTTACGCAGATGACATGATTTCTTATTTACCAGGCTGGAGTTGTATTAAGTCCAACCTTGTTGTCCCGCATCCACAAAGTGAAGGAATTCTTCATCCAATCTTCTTCAGCAGAATATTATGAAGTGTTTTCGTCAGTTTCTGCCATACTTTTTATCTTCCTGATCGGGCTTGAGACAGATATTCCTTACATAAAGAGGAACTTGCATAGGTCAAGCATTGTTGCTCTTGGTGGGGTGACCGTTTGTGGGATCTTCGGGCTTGCAATCTCTTCCTTTATCATCCAATTGTTGAAAGTTCAACATGACAAGCTCACTTTAGTCTATGTTATCATGATAACTCTAGCCAACACAGCCTCTCCCGTGGTGATTCGGTTGGCGGTAGAGCTGAAATTTGCGACCTCGGATGTGGGAAGATTGGGGGTATCAGCTTCTTTGATCAGTGAGATGTCCTGTGTATTGTGGTTCTCTCTATATTTCGCTTTTAAGTCGTGGAAAATGTTCGGAAAAGGGTTTCTTTTCCTGCTTATGACCGTGGCACTTATCTTTCTGAACAAGTATCTCAACTCTTGGTGCAACCAGCGAAACCAAACCCAAAAATATGTCACCAACGCAGAGGTCTTAGTCATCTTGTTTCTTCTTATAGCCCTGGCATTTTTCATAGAGAAGTATGAATACAACAGTATGATTTCTTGCTTCTTCGTCGGCTTGATGTTCCCTAGGGAAGGCAAAACTACCCGGACATTGTTGCGAAAACTCAATTATGCTGTTCACAACTTCATCCTCCCAATATACTTTGGTTATGTAGGATTTCAGCTCAATTTAAACTATCTCAACAGTTACAGGAACATAATTGTGGCTGGACTTCTGATATTTTTGAGCTTTGGGGGTAAGATAATTGGCGTGGTTGCTGCTTGTCATCACCTAAAGATTCCTAAAGTTGAGGCCGTTTTCCTAGGCCTTTTACTATGTGTGAAAGGGCATGCTGAACTTTTACTCATTCAGACGATACCAATTAGCATTGTGAGTTTCTCCAAACCTATTCATAAATGACTAAGGTTCTAAAGGCAGGATGGACCTATTCTAGCCGTCTGAATTGCCAATGCATATAAGTAAATATTGTTTTTCCGTCTTGAGCTGATATCACATTTGCTTTGTCTAATAGTTGAAGAATATCTGGAGTCAAAATGCACGCAATTTGGTGGTAATAGTGGTAGTGCTTGACACAATTATCGCGGGACCAGCAGTGGCTGTCATACTAAGGAAAAAGGAAAAGTTCTTTTCTCACAAAACTATCCCACTTGAGTTGCATGATCCAGAGAGTGAACTTCGATTGATGTCCTGCGTCTATGGCTCTCGCCACATATCATCAAAAATAGGACTAATCATGGCGTTGAGTGGATTTCTGAAAGCACCTAGCACAGCGTTCTTGATGCACCTAGTTGAGCTCCCAAAGAAACGCCACAAAAAGAATCTAATGTATCATCAGCTGAAAGATGGAGACCAGTACAGTGATGAGGAAGACTATGGTGGGAATGATGTGCTGGAAATCAACGATGCTGTGGATGCTAATAACATGGACAAAGAACTTTTCGTCCACCAACTAAAGGTTGTTTCGTCCTCTGCGAAAATGCACGAGGATGTCTGTGAGTTTGTTGAGGACTTGCGACTGTCCATAGTAATAATCACATTTCACAAGCACCAGCGTCTTGATAAGAAAATGGAGAGTGGCAAGGAGGACATGAGAACCACCAATCAAAAGGTTCTCTTCCATGCCCGTTGCTCGGTAGGAATCTTTGTCGACAGAGGGCAGACAGGATTTCAGCAACCAAGACCTGAAGTAGTGCAACATGTTGCGGCATTGTTCTTTGGAGGACCTGATGATCGGGAAGCATTGGCATGTAGCAGAAGGATTGCTTTCCATCCATATATCAAATTGACAGTCATCCGCTTTCTAACATCATCATCGGCAGAAAACAATGAACAGAAGGATTGCATTGATGACACAACTCACAACAATGATGAAGTGGTAATGGCTATATCAAGTCAACAGATGGAGACTGAGATTGACAATGCCTTTCTAGGTGACTTTCAAAGCAGGTACCTAACTAGCTAGCTACAATCTCCTTGGCTGCAAAAAGCTGTAATTCTAATTTTCTTTGCTTCAACAGATACGTGACGCAAGGTTCTGTTGGATACGTAGAAAAGTTCACCAATAATGGGAATCAGACAGCGGAAATTCTGAGAGAAGTTGCTGAGACGTACTCATTGTTCATCGTAGGGAAGGGTGGTCGAGGGCGGTGTCCCATTACCACTGATTTGAGCGACTGGGAGGAGTGTCCTGAGCTTGGCACAGTTGGGGATCTTCTGGCTTCTTCAGAACTTAATATCAATGGTTCCGTTTTGGTCATTCAACAATACCGGCACTCAGATGAATGACATTGGAGATTAGCTATCATATGTGTACATATGTTGTGTATATAAATGTCATCGTGTCGGAATACACTGGTTCAGTTACACTTAGCTTCACGGAATCTGGTGGTCGCTAAGCTAAACAAAATACACGTCTCTCGTATAATTTTGTTACAGGAGAAGTAATTTAACACCAAAACTCGGAGGAGGATATAAAATCCTGGAAACTGTTAACATCTATCCGATTGTTAATGTGTTCCCAAGTATATACCATCTTTTATAGCATATATTTGTAATTTGTGCACAAGAATCTTTTGAGAGGTAAGTTTTCTCTCTTTTGCAATTGCGAGACACACTTAAATTAGCAGCAAGCTGGTTACTTCTTTTTTATCATTTCTCTCTCTAACCGAATAAAGATTTTTGCATTTCTTTTCCTCTAAATATTGAGTCAAAGTTGGAAGATTTTGATGCATCAGACGAAGAATGCAAGAAAAGAAAAAATGGCATCTGAAAGCAAAATGAGAGTATAATTTTATTCTTCGGCTTCCAAGTTTTGTACCTAGCATAAACTTGACACACGAGGGAAGTGACAGCCATTATACAACTCACCACCCGCCCATACACACCCCGTGCCATGCACTTTCAAGTATAGAGAGTAGACCTAAGAATTTACAAAGTGGCTAAGCATACAACCATTTCCTCAGGACTCGGGTTGCTCTGATTTCAATGGTGCCTTGGGTGAGGATGCACAATTCCCATTTTGAAGGTTGAGGCTGTTTGCCACCATAGAGTCACTAACCAAGCCAACATCAACATTATCCAAGTTGAGCGGGCCTCTGATCCTCCGATTACTGACAGATGTGAAACCATCAAAGGTAGCATTCATTAGAAGACAAAGACCAATTGATTGTACACACATTTTAGGCTGTTCTCAACATGAGAAGCTTACCCATTCAAGCGGTTATTGATGGCAGTCAGGTCTTTTGAAGGGCTCTGATATGCATGAGTACTTTCTCCAACACACGCATAATAACTTTTTGAGTTACTTGAGATCAGTGCATCCATCTATGACAATCAAGCAATAAGAGTTGGTGAAAACAAAGCATGTCTCATACGATAAAATTGACACTCAAAACATCACACTGAACCTTTTTACAGGGAGTAAAAATAGGTTATTACATTGACCTCCAGGTTGCGCAAATGTTCACTTTGTTGTAAAAAGAAACAACAGAAACATAATTAAATAAACACAGAGAACAAATACATACACATACCTTATTGCTCCGCAATGGGGAAACATACACGTTGTGGGATGCACATACTTTCTTTGGGGACATGTCAGGGAGACTTGGAAATGGAGACACTTTAGGAGATGCGGGACATTGACCTAATTGACACCCAGAGAAAAAAACAACAAACTGTGTTAAATAACAGCTGGACGAGCAGTGACCGAAGACAACTTGTATCAAAATAACTCAAATC
Organism: Erythroxylum baracoense; assembly: GCA_025629805.1. Taxonomy (NCBI): domain Eukaryota; kingdom Viridiplantae; phylum Streptophyta; class Magnoliopsida; order Malpighiales; family Erythroxylaceae; genus Erythroxylum; species Erythroxylum baracoense. The sequence goes on from JAOTAY010000001.1 coordinate 12,726,903, forward strand.
TATTTTATACGATTACCATCTTTATTGTTACTGCTTTCAGAAACCTGGTTGCCTTTTGTGTTCGTACCAGCAGAATCAATCTCCACCAACAAAGGCTTTACAGCAGGAATGAATATTTCGTTGTAGAATGTTATAATATCAACGTGATCCTGCCCTGTCCTCTTTTTCCAGACAACCTAAAAGGGTTACAAGTAGGCAAAAGAAGACGTAACAACAGAGGAAGTTCATGGTCAGTGGCATACCCCTTTGTGAATGGCTACTGACCAATCGACATAAACACTGCGAAAAACTTGTGTTTTACACTGTGGCTGCTTTCTATAGTTACATATAATTTCCCTGAACGTCAGATTCACCTTAGATATCTGCAGACACACCACACAATATGAGAGGAAAATATGAGAATAAGAAAGCTTGATTAGTAAGGAAACAAGTTCCACAAGTTTTAGACATCCAAACCTTGGCAACCCCATAGAAGCAACAAAGGATAATTTGGTCTATATGACGATTAAAGAAGAGTGAAGTCCGTTGATTAAGTATTTTTTGAAAAAGACGATAGACATTCTCTCTTATATGCTGCTGTGACTGTTGTAATCTTTCAACCATACCATTGATTCTAATAGCAGCCAATTTGATAATCTGTGAGGGAAGACCAGGAATGAAATAAGTAAGCACAAGAACAAAGTAAATCAAGGAAAGGGAATAATCAAAGTCAAATAAAATAGTGGCTTGCAGAATTGTCACTCAGAAAACTCAGAAAAGAACATTTTAGTCTTATAAATCTCAACATCGCGTTATGAGAAAGGGCATGGGCGATCATACTATCTATACCATCTTCATGAAACCCATGTGACCAAGGGATTTACGTTAACTTCATTTGTGAAGCATAAAAACAGCAACCACAAAGTTCAAACATATTCAACTTACGGGCCTACAGTTCAAACTACAAAGTCAACTTTCCATCCCTAGGTCTTTCCCCCAAAATGCAGGTAGAAGGCAAGAAGGTCTTACATCCAATATATTAAGCGTTTGCCTAAGTGCACACAAGATCATCTTACTAACTTGCCATGGCACACAGGAGAAACGATAAAAGATATAATGAAATTTGTCTAGTACCTTGCTAAAGAAGATATTTATCCCAGTTTCTGCACATGTTTCCCCTCCTCCTCCAGGGATTGGGCGTGTTGGACTGTAGAAGACCCATAATTAGAATGCAGAAAAGCAGTTAGACAGATATCCTTCTTTTGATGGGTACCACACAAACAGTATGTTGATTTTTATGGAAATGAAAACATCAAAATTACCTGGCAAATGCTGACTGCAATGGTGGTGCAGATAACTTGGATTTTAAATTAGTGTAGGCCAGTCGACGATCTTTCACTGGTGATGTAAAGGAGTTCCTTTCCACTAATACACTCCGGTAATCTGTGCATGGTCTCTTTGGAGATCTTACAACACTATTCTGACCTGAAAATGATTTTTATAGAAATATGGCACAGTATGCAAACATCTTGAGAATTATGAATCCAATTAAAAGAAAATATCCAAAGCAGAAGAACTATAGAACGGAAATTACCAGGACTGCTTTCATGTTTAGGCATAGCTGACAATTGTGGCAATCCTCCAGAAGAGAAGTTCATATGCATGGCAATTGCATCCAAAGATGGCATTGGTTCTGCTAATAAACCAAGACGAGTTATCTCCTCAGACAGAGTTGGCCTCGCAACTGCCAAAGAATTGTACATTGAGGAACCCTTTTCCCACACCATACTCTCCAAAAGTCGCTCTTCCAAAGAATTTAAGTGCCGCCGCAGCTCCCTTGGGAGAGAATCTTCATGTCTAATAAAACTCTCTATCACTTTACTAAGATCAAAAGCCGTGATTCCAGTTCTTTCTAAAACAGCAGGAAATAACATTGTAATGGTCTTATGTGTTGCCAGAACAAGCTCAGCAGAGCATGCAAGCATACACCTGTGGAACCTCTCATTAGTTAACAAAGAGGTCAAATTAGTTGCGTGCAATAATTGAGCCTCTGCTGTACACATTGCTTCCAAGACCCTATAATATAGCTTTAGTGCCTCTAATCTTCGATTTTTTGCCCACTCATCATCTGTCAGGATCGTACTCTGCAGGCCAGATCCATATCGGTCACCAAGAGCACAACTTGGAAATATGGCCTCCAATATTATTTGTGCCCTCCGTATTACATCATCAGTTACATCCCTGTCACATGATGCTAGGAAGCGCTCCAGCTGTGCTGAGGGTTTTGAAGGAAGAGAGCAGACAACAGTTCGAAGCCATTTTGCAGTTATCATTGCAGTGCTCACTGGCGTAGCAGCCATCTTGGAACATGAAACACCAAGTATACCATTGGCATGAGAAGCAGGAGAGCGATGGGGAGACAGCGGACTCGTAATAGTCTTTGTTGGGGAGGCCATATGATCAAATTTCCTCTATGCAAAACAACGATTTAGTGACTAAGATTAGCCCAAGTTAAAGTTAAACCAGAAGCTATAAACAGATTGCTTCAACATAAGGGCCTTAGAAAATCATGTGCCATGCACTCAACTCACCTTGGTACCACTTATACAAGGTGAACCTCCAGATAGATTCCCTGAACCGAGTAAGACATCCTCCTCATTTATAAACACCCTCTCATCAAGTTCACCCTTATCACGGACTGCTTCACTGTAATCCTTCTCTAAGATATCCAAATTTAATTGCAAAGACGACTCTTCCATTAAATCTTGAAAGTAGATCAAACCATCTGCACCATAGGAAATAAGAATTCAGTAATATTGGACAGCGTGATTCCTCCTAAAAGATCGCAGCGATGCATATGAATAAATAAAGAGCAGACCTGTGTTGAGACTTGCTATATTTTCATTTTTATTCTCAGTCGCTGAAATGGGCATTTTCTTCAAAATGTCTATTATTACGTTATTGGTCTTCTCCACTGTTCTCCTCAGCTCATCTTCTGATGCATCATATTTGTTGCAAAGAGATGCAAGTAAGTCAACTCCTTTATCACCTCTCCTTACTGCAAATATATGTTTGCAACAATCAAAAAGAGTCAGAACAAAACATTCCACACTAAAAATTAAGATACAGCAAATGGGCAAGGTTATTACCAAACCATTGACAGTTGTCGTAGCTGAAATTCCTCAAGCGAGCAGGAATGTGCATAATCAAAACAGCCTGATACAGATCTCATTACTTAGTATGAAACTATATTTGTGATGACACAAGGAACTTAGTTAAAACAGAAGGTAAAGATCATACAGATTGAACACATCCAAATGAGAGAAAATTCATATAATTTTAAATTGCACAACAGAAATAATTGCTCCTTCATTTTGTGTAACTAGAGCAGTATAACACAATATTGAAGGAATGGAAAAGGGAAGAAACTAACCAAGACAGATGCCAAGCCATTTGTGCAAGTAACCAAATCTTTAGAATGGCTGAATCCATGCACACGGAGCGCTAGAAACAGCATCCATCCAAAGCGATAACAATTTGATAAGTATGTTGTGTCACCAGAAAGTGCTGATAGCTCGTCAAGATTTGCATCACCCGTCAAGAAAAGTTCACGATATGAACGTTTGTAATGCCTTTGTAACATTCAAACAGGATATAAAGTGTTATTTAAGTCAAATACTTAACAAATATAAACAATTTGAAAATTTGTAATAAAAAATGCAAGAAATGGAATAAATACTAAATGTCATGTGACTGCACTCCATAATAGGGCTGCTCAAGGGTTGATCAGTAAAGAGATTGGAAGCTTTAGGAATTCTATCAAATAAATCTGAGAAGTTATCATAATGATGAGTTTATCTGAGTCTTTTTTCTTTTTATTCCTAATTTTCAGGATTTTTACCAAATAAATTTACAAATATATCTTTAAAATAAGTTTAACTGTAAAATGTTTACAATATTCCTAAATTTCGAAAAGCTTTACATATTGATGTGTTTATGAATTACTTATTAAAATGTGTACAAATTAACCCAGTGAATATTATCTGTAAATTAAGCTGTAAATTGCTATGTGGTGATTATTGATGCAAAGAGAAGAACAGTGATACCTACTTGCTCAAATCGCTCAAGTGCTCAAAATTAGCTTGCAGCTCCTTTGCCTAAAGGGGCGGAAAACACCAATTCATAAATTTATAAACAAGTCCGCAAGATTATAATGAACCCCTTTCAAAATTAGACATGGTAAATACCTCAAGTCTGCTCTCCCAATCTCCACCATACAAATTACTTAGAGTTGGACCAGCCTTGACCACAAACTGAGGTAGCTCCTTGAAGAAGTCTGCAACACTACAAGGTTTAAAGCAAAATAGTCAAAAACCAGCTGGAAATAAAAGTTGTTAAAATTTTTCTGCACCAAAAGGAGTCCATACTTCAACTTGGCACATCTCAGTATTCTGCAAAGAGTGAGCCCAGTATTATCAGAATTCTGCTGCTCATTAAGTCTCTTCTCCTGGCTCAACCTCTTTAAGGAGTATAAAACAAATGCATGCCAAAACCTCTCTGCTTCCTCGAACTAATAAACAAAATTCAGCCCCGTCAGTTTTTCAAAATATTTCCTAATGAATAGATCAAAAGTGACATTAAAGATAAGTTGCAGAACTTACCGTGCCATTACCAAAAGCTGAAGCACTAGTTAGCAAATGTTTTGTTTCTCTGAAGAGCTTCATAGCTTGTGTACAAGTATTCTCATCCAAAGCCAAACCACTCTGCCAAGAAATCCCACGTTATACTCAATAACCAAAAAAGAAGAAGACATAGTCGTAACCACCAGATATATCTTGACAAAATGACAAAAAAAAGGTACCACCCATAAAACCAAAATTGCAACACTTCAAATAAAAAATCACAACGGTTTATACCTTGCAAAAGACTGAGAAACGGGCTTGTATTCCATCACTTTCCCCTCCATTGGCACGCGCACTACTGGTTGTTGTAGTGGAAAATTCAGGGTCTTTTTCCATGTTATCTGAAGCCACTGGACTCATTCAAAATCTTGAAGAAAAAAAAATCAGTTTCCACTCAAAGCAAATTGGAAACAAAAAATAGAGCTTCCACAATGAAAAATGCTATAACATACGATACCCATCAAATCCAGACATTAGATCAATAGAAAAATTAAACGCCCCAAAATCGAAAACTTGACACTACATATACATGTAATTTCCTTAATTTAACACCCAGAAGTCCATATTTCAACAAGTACACAAACATACACACAAGTGGAAGCCGAATTTGGAGTAAGAAAACAAAGGCTGAGGAATTGGTACACAACAGGAAGGAGAAACATATGGCTTTGAGAAAATCTGTTAAAGGAACCTAATTGACCTGCAGATCCAACTCCAAATAAGCCAAACCCTAGCTCAAGCTCCTCCAATAATGTCTAAACTTTCCAAAAAATCAAGTACTACAACAACAAATCCAGAACGAAAGAGGAAATCTAGAACTATTAACCCTCTCTTTTTGTCAGTTCCTCACTTTCGCTCTCTATCAGAGGCTCTTTCTCTCGCTCTCTTTTTGAGGAAACCCTACCACAATCTCTCTCTCGCTTAACAAGCGCGGGAAAATCCAACATGGATATGCACATACATACATGTCATGGCGGCAATGCATGCATCCACATCCAATTGGGAGATGCCACGTCTCAAGTTTCTGTTGTTTTACCGCCAAAACAACTGAATTGTTAATAAATTTATTCTCCGTCTAAGTCGCCGTTATCTCGGAGAACGTGAAAGATTGACGGAGTCAGTGGAATCGACTGTTACTGGCCTCGGGAATTGGAGGAGTCCGTTACTTTGTGTGGGGGCCCAACTACTGGAACTAAACTAAAGCTTTCCGTTGGGCTAAGGAAACAATAGATTTGAAATAAATAAATATATATTATTTTTTAATCTTTTAGTTTTGAATTACTGAATTTGGGATACGTCGTTCCGTGAGCTTTTCTTTATTTCGTTTGTTGTATTGTATGTACTTCGGCTTCCAGCTAGATCTCTCCCTGTTATTCTCCGTCGCAGCTTCCGGTCACTTCTCCGCTGCGGATACTCCACCGTCGTCACCTCTCTCTTCGACTTCATCATCTCGCATTTAGTCTCATCTTTTCCTACTTCAACACCTTAGCTTCTCTGAAATAGCCCTTTCTGTCTCTATCTTTGGATAAACTATAAGGGTTAGTTTATTTTATGAGTACGTCAAGTCTATTTCTGTTTGGTAGTTGCTAATTATGCATATAGAACCTTAGATGAAATGGAAAGTGCTGGTGTGAAGTAGAAATGGGTACTTGCTAATGTTAATTGCTTCTTGATATTTCTCCACTTTAGTAGGTTGGAAGTAGTTGGGAAATTGGGATGTTAAAGGGAAGTGCTAATGTGGTGGAGAATCTGGAGATGAGACTGAGAAAAGGGGTTTTCCCCAAAAAGTGGTCAAGCAACAATATGTCTCTTCTTCTTTGTTTAAGTATACCATTGAAAGTTGAAGCAGACTACCCGACTTTTAATTTGAATGGATCTATCACGAAGCAGGGGATAGAACAGCTATAAATTTTCTCACTCTAGTACTTAACAGAGACAAGTGACGATTTTTTTGTGTCGGACTGCAATCGGGAGACGAGAAATAAAAGGTTTCTTCTTTTCGAACCTAGATAACATCGAGGCAATAAAGTCTGTTAATTTCGAAATCAGGAGATTTAGGTGACACAATGGAGTAGCCAAGTTAGAGTTCATGTATGTGCAGAAATCATGTTTTTTTTCCCGTAATGTTCTTAATAGTATTTGTAGTTGCATTATCATAGGTGGAAAACTGGTGGGAGCGAAGGTTGCAACTTGAAGAGTTATTGCCTTTGCTTTTTATCTGTACTAACTTTTTCGATCCCGAATCTTAAAATATACAAAATTGTTGTCGGTAAAATTCTCTTGGCCTGTCGAGGCCGTGGTTTGAGTGAGGCTTCTGGGTTTTAAGTGAACGGTGTTGCAATATAGCTCAGGAACAGTGTTAAAATTTGGAAAGTTAAGTGGTGCTAGGGAGTGTTGTTAGCATTACCTATGATTAAACTTTTCTTGCAAAGTCTGTTGATGCTTTTCATAATTTGTTTTGCAGCATGAAATTGTTAAATATTCATACACTCTTGCTATTCTCGGCAATTTTCCGTCTCATTTTGATTATGTATGGAGAATGGCAAGATGCCCATTTGGAGGTTAGATACACAGACGTAGATTACATTGTCTTTTCTGATGCTGCTGCATTGATGGCTTCTGGGCAATCTCCTTATAAAAGGACCACATATCGATACTCGCCTTTGCTTGCTCTCTTACTGACTCCTAATTCAATCATTCATCATTCTTGGGGGAAGTTCTTCTTCTCTACTTCTGGTAATTAAACTTCTAAACTTCTGGGAGGTGTTTTTATTTCAGTCAATAGCCTTAGATGTTTACGATTGTTTACGTTCCAGATTTGCTTGTTGGATTGTTTATCCACAACATCTTGAAGCAACGTAAGGTTCCTGAGGTTTTATGTCTCTACTCTGTAATGTTATGGCTCCTTAATCCATTCACTTTCACCATTGGAACACGAGGAAACTGTGAGCCTATCGTTTGTGCGATGGTTTTGTGGATCTTTATCTGCCTTATGAATGGTATGTTTCTGCTTCTGTTCTCAAGAAGTTGCTTAATGTGCAGTTGATTTGTCAAGATGTTTTCTTGTTAATCTATGGCAAATATTTTATCCATATATTTTTTTTAAACTTAATGAAGTAAATGGAATCCTACACGGTAGCAATGTAGTATCTAGTTCCAGTTTCCATTTTCAAGGTTTTATGGGGAATGTTCGCTTGCAATCTAAATGTTTCTTCACATTCTTAAATTTCATTTACTTTAATGTTTCAAACTTAAAGGTACTTTTCTGATAGTCAGAAAAGGATGAGAGTTCGAGAAATTTTTCTTTATTTTATGTTATGGCTCTGAGATGGCCAAGAAAGGCGAAGATCAGAACTTTGGGAGAGGAAAGTCTCTGTTTGACCTTAAAGGTGTTTTATGGTTGATTCCAGTGCCCATTTAACTTCAATGTTTGCTGTTTCTGCTGTGTAGGTAAAGTTATACAAGCTGCAACTTGGTATGGCCTTCTTGTCCACTTTAGAATATACCCTATAATTTATGCACTTCCCATCATTCTGTGTCTTGATCGACAATTCTCTCAATATGGACAAAAGCCTCTCCTTATGAACTGGAAACCTATTCAAAACAAGACACATCAATACAGCATGAAGTTTTCCAGTCAATACAATGTATCCGCTGCATTGAGAGACATATTTACAAAAGAACGAATTATGTTTGGACTGGTCTCAGGAACTGTTTTCATCCTTTGTACTAGTCTTTTCCTTTATATGTATGGATGGGAGTTCTTAAATGAGGCACTCTTGTACCATCTTACTCGCACAGATCCAAGGCATAATTTCTCAATCTACTTCTATCACTTGTATCTCCACTACGAGCACGAGTTTTCATTGATGGAAAAGCTGTTTTCTTTTATACCTCAGTTGATAATACAAGTGGTTTTCATTTGCTGCTTTGCCCAAGATCTTCCATTTTGCACGTTTCTGCAGACAGTGGCATTTGTGGCATTCAATAAGGTTTGTCCTCTATGATTTTGATCAATCATTTATAAACTGCTAAATTTTGCCTTTCATATCTATTAGATATTGGGAGAAGTCCTCTTTTCACCGGTGACACATAATTGCACAAGCCCAGTGATCAATAGATCGTGGATCGGAATGCAATAATCTCTATTGTTATAAATGCTAAGTATGTCATGTGGCTCTGCTCTTTAAACAGGTGATCACTGCACAGTATTTTGTCTGGTTTTTTTGTTTGCTGCCACTAATATTGCCGTGGAGCAAGATGAAACTGAAATGGGAAGGCATATGCTGCATGCTATTCTGGATTGGAGCTCAGACTCATTGGCTGATGTGGGGTTACTTGCTCGAATTTAAGGGAAAAAATGTGTTAATCCAGCTGTGGTTGGCAAGCTTGGTGTTCATGGTTGCCAACACCATTGTACTGATCATGTTTATAAAGGGGCATAGATATTCTCCAATGTTTAAACAGTTACAGCCTGCAATTTCCAGAAACGTAGTTAAATCCGAATGAGCATTGAAATCTACAGGATCTTTGATCCTGACATGGAAACTTGAAATGTTCATCTTGTGCGGAGGATTTTGCATTGTATCATCTTATACGAATTTCATGCCCTTTTTTCTCCCCTCTATTTCGTGACTATACCGCCAACAATTGTACTAAGTTAGTGCCAAAAATTCATTTAACAATTGAACAGAAACCCCAATTACTTGAACAAAAATAAAGAGAGGGGGGATTTTGGAAGGCCCAATTTCCACCAAATGCTTGTTTTAGTGGCAATATTTGGATATTTTCAACCTACAGGAATCTGCCGAAGGCCTGTCAGAATTCTACAACTTCATTTGTGAAGGCTGAGTTGGTGGCCGGAGCATTCTTCCCATTCTTCATCATTTCATTAAATATGTAATGGTAAATAAAGTGATGAAAATGATTAAAAAGAAAAAAATGGTACATGTAAAGCATTTCATCAAAGCCCAAGCCTGTCATTTAGATTTGCTAATCATCCTTCAGGACGAAGAGAGTGCATTTCGTATCAGGCAGTACATAGAATTTTAGAATTTTCCTGACCCCACTGGTTATGTAGAATCTTAGTTGGATAAAAAAGAACATTGCCTGGTAATTTGATTGCCCCCTGCAACAAAATGTTTCTGTAAATGACTGCCGACACCATTAGAAGTTCAAATAGTATATGTTGAACGGTAACCTAATGGATCAACTGCCATGTTTGCAGCAGCAAAATTGTTCGTATGTAATAAGTGAAAATGCAAAAGGTAAAACTGGTAGAATGAGACAGAATTAAAAGCATCTCTTCCAGACCAAATGATTCTTAAGACCTGCAAGTCCTTACCCGTTCTGCTTATAAATATGCAGATATTCCTTAGGTTACACATAACTATATTGGGATGTAAATGTATCTGTAACATAACATACATGGTTCCATTTGGGCCAGATTTAATTGAATTTGATTCCATGGCTTCACTAGAATAACACGTTAGGCAGCAAATCCATCATCCATAAGGTGCATTTTTTACAGCAACAGGGTAACAAAAAAGGAGTTCCATCCTTATTACCATTACTTAATCAAAGGAAGTATTTGTTTGCAGCCATTGTAAAGGGAGTTTTATCATGTCAAGAGTTGCATCAGGTCAGCTGGATCCTACAATTTCAAGGACATTGGATTGTATGCCTTCATCACGGGGTCATTTCACATGGCCATTTGAAACTGCAAAAATACTCCAAAACACGCGGCACTCTTTAAATTTGCTAATATTAAATTCTGACATCTTTAGTTTCTCCTTTATCCCATATTTGATGCTAAAAAACACAAGAGATTAAAGAGATTCAGAAGGTAGACCTTATACTTCTGACAGCAAAATGTCCAAAACATATGCATAAAATTGGAAGAAAAATCCCGACTGAAACCTGTACTTAGGCATACCTGGTTGTTACTGCAATGCAGTGCCAATAAGAGATGTTGCTTGGTCAAGCAAGCAACTCTATTTGATACGCAAATCATATGCGATGTCGAATAGATCTGTGGCTTACTTAATTAGACCTGTCAAGTTCGTCGTAGAAATATTGTTTGTTCCGATGATAAAGTCAGTTTCTAATTCAAGAGTAATCCAAGAACGTATTCGTTTGCATGAAATTCAAGTGTTCTATCTCCTACCCTCTCATTTATATTTGAGAATGTCAGTGAAATACTTTTTTTCTTCAAATCTCACGTCCAGCTTAATCGTATGACGACGATTGAATGTACTTTGTGAGCTTCTCAATATGAAAGAACAAGCTCATGAACTCCAAATATGGCTCGCTAGTTTTGTATGTATCAATAACTCCTCAAATTTCACTTATAAACCTCTTAAATGAAACTGACGTAACAGAGCTCAAAGGAAGAACTTAACAGACTTTTTAGGAAACAGTAGGCCTCGTAGAGGTACTTTGGTAGGTCTTGTGTATGTGAGGAAAAATAATTCGACTATATGAGAGGCTAAGCGAAAGCATAAGAGAAGGGTCATTGACAAAAAACTGACTTCTTCATCGTAACTTATATTAGGTATTTTCACATGTTAATGAACTTGTTTTGTAGGCTTAACAAGATTTGTACTTACTACAACTTCAAGAGTGAAATGAGGTCTGCTCAGAATGATTTTCTTTTTTACGGTTCTAGGGGTGATAGGTCTATTCATATGACAACTTCACCTCCATTCTTGATGTCTGTTCTCTTCCTTCTAAGTAGTTTATCATCTTTTGATAGTACAGCTGAACAGAAATCTGCTCTAGTTTATGTGCTAGATTCATCTTTCGGGTAAACTTCTAGGTTGGTTTAATTTAAAGGTCGAGTTTGGGATGAGTTTTAAAACTCCTAAGCGAACTCATAGGTGAAAACACTAATTTTTTATCTTTCCCTAGAAGATGAGAGTGAGTGGGACTTAAGGTAGACATTGGGAGAGGGAGACAAAAGCTTCAACGAGAGAAAAATGTAAAACGATATCCTATCTTCTCAAGTAAAGGCCCTGTTAGATTATAACAATCCACTTCTTTTGAAGGAATTGTTGTTAAAGGACGAGACGTTATTAGAGGTAGAGATAATCAATCAACAGGTCTGCATATCGCCCTTCCATTAGCTCATTAGAAGGAGGATGCCTTAGAGAGAGAAAGAGGGCAACTTCCCAACAGCCTATATAGTTCCAACAAGCCCATAAGACTAACCTAATCATCAATAATGATGGTGATGATAAACCAAAGCAAGGGTTGGAGCACCCCTGTTCTCCTTAATCAAATCCATATATTTGAGTGAACTATACATAAATATGTAAATAAAATTTAATAGAATAAGGTTCAAATTCGTTAGTTGGAATAAAAAATTTGATCTCCAAAGCAAAAGGCTTATTGTCATGTATAGATTTGCCCTAGACTAGTGAATTATAAGGATATAATTGTCAATTACGGGGGTAAGAAACTCGCATCCTCGATCCTTGTCTCCATGTAGGATATCAAGTTCAAATAGTTGATATTCGAGAAAGTTAGAGTCAATAAATAAATGTGTTGTAGCTATTGGTTTATGCATCAGAGCTAATCAATTTTGTAGCTTAGTGAAAAAATAAATTTAAAGGTATTTTTATCTTATACATATATATATATATACATATAAGATAAAGTCTACGAGATAATTATACATTATAACTTGTCCTAAATATGGATAATTTAGCCAGTGGTCATTAGATGTAGCATTAACAATATAGGGGTACTTGAATGATCAAGATATGATTCATCACCTTCAAGTAATTAGGGAAAATATTTCATTATTTTCTATTAGTATTGATTTGAGAAATCTTTGGCTAAAATGGAATAATATTTTATAAATAGATTACAAATATTAATAATTGAATATGATTGGACCCAAATAGAGGAAAATTAATTTCATGCTCTATATCTAATTGAGACATTATTTGACGAAATAATTTAATTATATATAAAAATCAGGCACAGAAAGGTAGTCAAAATCATTTTTGACATTCCTAAATATTTTAGTGGTTATGATATATTGCTAGACGTCAATTTTGATATATGAATTTAAATTGTTTAATTAGAGGATTAAAGATAAACTAAAAGAGTTTAATTTATCTAATTCTAAATATGGTTTAAGGTTATAATTTATATCCATTGTTAATATTTTCGGGAATCTAATGGATCACAGATAAAGAATAGGTTCAAGAGAATAAAGGTATTTTAATCATGTTAGACTTGATTGTAAAGTTTAAGAAACTTTATAATTAAATATGAGATATTTAATAAATAAGGATCAATATGAGATATTAGATCTTATTTGGAAATAATTGGTATTAAATTAGAATAACTTGTAATTCTAATTAAAGTTTAATTGAAATTAGAATTTAATTTCAATTAAGTTACTAAAATATTCAAAACCTATTATAACTAGACTTAAGCTCTAATGGAGGTAATACTCCTTACTTAACCCTCTTTATAACAATTGCAGAGTTCTCTCAATTTATTCTTCAGGTATTATTAGAAGTCAGATATTTGTGCGACTATGGTGGTTGAGATGAGCTATTTTTAGAAGCTGTTTAAAGGATAAGACAAGAATACTATCAAGCTTCAGAATAAAATACAAGTTAAGATTAATGTTTAATTATGATTGAATTGTTAATCAATTGATAGAATTAAAATGATATTGATTTTTAAAAAATCAAAATATGAAAAAGTTTCATAATTATTCCACTACGTGTAGGATCAGATCCCAACATGATTTTCCTATAATAGTATCAGAGCTAACTTTAATTTTATAATTTGATTAAAATTTTGGATTTTTATAGATCTTGAATTATGTAATTGAAGCCATAAACTTTAAAATTTAGATTAAGATCTAATTAACTTTAAGGAGGTGTTTGGTTCATAGGTTTGGAAGACATCAATAGACACGAGAATGAAAAACGTCGATTGATTATATATTATTATTGCATGAACGGTATTTTGATATATGAATTTTGGGGATTACTCCATACCCCCCAAATATATGAGGAAAGAAAGTCGTTCCTTCCTTTTTTAGTAAAATAATATAATTAATTAGAATATATTAAATATAATTACTTAAAATTAAATATATTTTAAATATAATTAATTATAATATAATAAATATAATTAATTAGAATATATTAAATATAATTAATTAAGATTGAATATATTCTAAATATAATTAATTAGAATATATTAAAATTTGATGTAAAATAAAATTTTAATTAATTATAATATTTTTAGCAAGGTAATATAATTAATTAGAATATATTAAAATTTGATTTAAAACAAAATTTTATTTTTTTTCTTTTTAGTAATTAAATATAATTGATTAAAATATATTAATATTAAATATAATTAATTAGAATATATTAAAATGAGAATATATTTCTCAAAATTTTTAACAAGCTAATCACTATCAATAATAATAATAATCATTCATTCGTCATAATTAACTATTATATTGCTTTTCAAAAAAAAACTATTATAATTATAATAATTATATCCATTATCATTTTTTATTATTTTTATTTTTATTTTTATTACCGATACCCCGTAAACCGACAGCCCCTAATTTGAAAAGTTCATATTTAAAGCTTTGAAACCTTACAATTCAATTTTAAATTAAATTGAAATTGTTTAACAATTAAACAACTGTTTCATAATTGAAATTGTTTAACAATTAAACAACATATGAAACAGTTTCATTGAGCACGAGGTAACTGTACATATTAATAAACCCATACCATGAAAAATCCTATACAATGAGATCCAATTTGCTACCAACTTGGTTCGTCCTTGCTTGAAATTGTAAATTGTTTTGTTGAAATTTTTTGGAATTGGCTGTTGTGTTTAACAAATATAAAGTCGAAGGCTGCGATTTGGTTAGAACAGGTCAAAGGCGTGACAGCTGACACCATTTGTGCTAGAAAAGCCGACAGTTTCTGTGAAAAATCGAAGCAACTCTATGAGATGGCTTTGTTGGCCAACAATAGGATGTTGGTGGAGTAGGCGAGCAGTCGAGTGGAGGTCGCACCTACTGCGGGTAGGGGTGCTTGGTTGCGTCACGTGGAGGCGGCACCTGCTGTGAATAGTGGCTCTTGGTTCTGTCAAATGGAGGCGGCACCTGCTGTGAACCGTGGCTCTTGGTTGTGTCAAATGAAGGCAGCACCTGCTGTAGGAAGTGGCGCAACTAGTCTCCCCTCGAAGTGCCCGGTTGTGTTCGGTCAGTGTCGCGATGGAACTGGCGGCGTCTCCTACAGTAGTGGCGGCAACGACGGTGATGGCAACTGGTGGTCTTGGGTAGCGGCAGATTTTTATGTTAATTGCTAGGGTTTCTAAAAGTGAAGAAGAAGGCTGTTTGGTAACAAGTATATGATATGGTATGTTTGGACATGGTCCTAAAATTATTCTAGTACTTGAATAAGCACTGTTTGGAAACATAGATAGAGTTCCTCCAAAGTTAGATTAAGCAGTGCTTAGGTATAAGGATAAGAAAGTCTAGAATAAGGATTGATTAGGTATTGAAATAAGGTATTCCAAACCAAGTTTTGGGCTTGTTTGGTTCTTAGATTAGGACTAACTTAATTCTAGAATAATCCGTAAACAATTTATAATTTAAAAGAGTTTTAAATTTAAAATCAATTATAAAATAAATTTAATTACTTTTCTAATATGATTAAGATTAATAATTAGATTGTTTTCTAATAAATTTTGAAAAAGTTGTTTTTGAATTATAATTAGTTAGTTTCAATTATAATTAATTAATTAATTATTCTTTAAAATTAAGAAAATTGTTTTCTTAAATAATTTAAAAAGTTTTTTAATTAAATTTTTTATTTTAATTTGATTGAAATAAATTAAATTTATAATTTTATTTATTTAAAGAATCACTCTACTTATTTAGAAACTGATTCCTTATTTATAAATAATAAATTTCTTGATTTATTATAAAAGATATTTTCTTGATCAAAAATTTGAAAAGTGCTTTCATTTATTAATCGACAAAAATGAGCTTTTTAATAATTTTGAAAATTAGTTTTCTAATTTATGAAGAAAGGTTTTTTAATAAACTAAGCAATCAATCTCTAAATAAATAATAAAAATAAGTTTCTTAATTAAACAAAAGGTTTTATTTAATTTGGGACTAGTTTCCTTTTAATATTAGAAAATATTTTTCTAATTAAGGAAACTTAATTTCTAATTATATTTAAAATAGTTTTCTAATTGGATTAGAATGTGATACTTATATAATTTTGAAAAAAGAATTTTTCTAAATTATAATAAGTAAAAGTAATAATTTATTGAAAACAATTTTCAATTGAATTTTGTTAAAGGAGTTAAGATAATTGAAAATTGTTTTCAATCGGATTAAAAAATGTTTTCAAATTAAACTAAATTTTTATTTGCAATAGGAATTTAATTCATTAAAGAATGAATGAGTTTAATCTAATTTAATTTTTCAAAGAATTGAAAATATTATTTTAGATTATGAAAATCAATAACTAAAATAAAATGAAATTTGATGTTTTATACATATAATTTTATTGTGTGTATAAGTTGCATTTTTATTTATATGCCTGATGTTGGACCCCAAACTTTTTCTTAGAAATTAGAATTTATTAAATTAGAATTTATTTGGAGTTTAGTCATGAATATTTTATTTACCTATGTTGGCATGAATTAAATAGAAATATTAGAATTAAGTTAAGGAGTAAATAGACATTAAACCAAATATGGAAGGGTAAGCTTGGAAGATTAAAAATTGTCTTAAATTAATAAGAAAAGAAGATGAAGAGGGTCATGTAAAGTAAGAAAGAAAGAGAGAAAGTCGTAGAAGGACCTAGAAGAGAAGGAAAAACCGAAACATAAAAAGAAGAAGAAGGAAAGAAAGAAAAAGGAGAAAGAAGAAGAACGAAAAGGTTCAACTGAGTTTTTAGGTATTCTCTATCTATTCTTCTTACTTTGGTAGAAGAAGGAACTAGAGAAAATGAGTTTTTATGTGCTGAACATGAAGGGAGAAAGAAGAGAACCAAGAAATCCATTTTCTTAGATTTTCATGGATTTTTTAACTATATTTTTTTAGGTATTCTAACTTAGATAAATTATGAGTAGGTTAAGTCTAAGCTTATTTCTAGATATTAGAGCTTTAGGAATTTTCTATAGTATATTGGTTTGAATGAAAGTTTGTTTGCTTAAAGGAAATCGAGAAAATCAAAGCCAAAAGCAAGAGGAAAGGTAGACTTGAGTTGGAGTAATTATTAATTAGGTGGGTAATACGTTTATAGTTGTTATGAGATGGGCTGATTTATTTGTTTGTATGTATGCTTATTCGCTAGACTTTAAATCATTGTGAATGTAGGAAAAATGCATTGTGATTTGTTAACTTGTTATGCTTGAAAGATTTTACTGCATTTTGTATTGATGAAAAACAAAAAAGTGCAAAAAGCATGAAAGAATAAATATGTAATGAAATGTGTGAGCATCGAAATTTGCTTATGTGTGGGTAAGAGAGATACCATTTCGTTCATCACGTGCACGTTAACTTAAAGTCTTCTCCTGACTGTCCACTTGTGGCATATGAGCTCCCAAGAAACGAACTCATTTTGTTAATGATGTAACATTCAGTTTTGTCATTTCATTTCATGGGATTCTCTCAAGCCGTTATATGTGTGCATTTCGCTTTGAATTGTTGAGCATGTAATGCAATTAAATGCTATGTTTTGATGATAGAAAAATATATAATTTGATTTATGTGATACCATGTTTGTTTATAAGCTTAAACTATGGATAATCTTATTGTTAGATTCAAATGTAATATAAAAATATGTCTATGCTTGGTTGTATGTATGGTTCTTCACCAATGATTATAAACGTATTAGTCACTGAGCTTCGCAGCTTACCCCATTATTTCCACTCCTTAGGTGCAGAACAAGCAGATCAGTGAACCTTGCAAACTTCGGCAACCTCCAAGAAATCCATCTTTTACAACTAAGTTAGTTTAATCATTTTTGGTAGCTTTGTAAGCATATCAAACATGAATACTCATGATGTATTTTTGGATTATGCTACTATTTCGGCTCTTGATATGTAATTAAAGTTTGTATAAACTCTGCATTGTTTGAGAAATGAAACTTTGTTTTGTTTGGGAATGAAAGAAGAGTTGAAGAATTTCTCTTTTAAATATGGTCAAATTTTCTTCTCTGTCAAGTTATTACTTTCGGCTGGGAATAAGATTGTGAGTTGTTTGATAGCTTTTGGATAGATTTTCTTAAGTAAATTGTTATGTTGGGAGTTTTGTAAGTATGGCTTGTGCTTGCTAGATTTGGGTCTTTTGGTTTTTATGAAAATATATAATAGGCAGTAGAGAAAAAGGGGAACAGAAATTATGTCCTGACTTCCATGAATAAACTTTATTAATCTAGGTAGAATTAGACAAAGTTGTCCTCATAAAAGTTGTAGCTTATTCTTTTAGATTTCTAATGGTATATAGTTTGTAATTTTTAGACATCGGAATGGAGAGGTATGATTGTTACAAGTTGGTGTGTATTTCAGGAGTGCACGATCGTGCTATTGCCCCTTTTAATCCCAAGAGTGCATGGTCGTGCACAAGCTCTCTCCCATTGAGAAGCACGACCATGACTCCTCTTGCACGGCTGTGACTTCTCTTGTACGGCCGTGACTTTTAAGTCACAACCATGACTTCTCTACTTTTACTGTGACTTTTTCCTTTTTATTATTATTAACACCCTTTATTAAGTCACCACCATGACTTCATCATCATCATCATCACCCAGTTTGAAATCCCACAATGAAACGGGGTCTGGGGAGGTTTGATAGTACGCAGCCTTACCCCTACATAGTAGAGAGGCTGTTTTCGGTAGACCCACAATGTAGATGTGACAATAAAAAGCGATGCTGATGAAAACTGATACGTTAAACGTGGAGATAAATAAAATTAAATAAGTACATAAAGAAATAGAATAAAACAAAACCAAATAAAATAGCTACAAAGAATACAAATAATAAAGATACAAATACAAAATACTAATAATAGAATACT
>JAOTAY010000001.1:12749045-12784836 GCA_025629805.1 Erythroxylum baracoense
CAATTGAAAGGTAATTCATATTAAATTCAATAAGTTTTTTCTATGTTATTTATTTGTAACAATTCCTAAGTTTATAACTATTTATGTTCAGGTTTTTATGTTCTCTTAAGCATTATATACGTAATAGAGCTGGACCAGAAAGGTCTATTATAGAGGCTTATATAGCAAATAAATGCTTGACTTTTTGTACTTAAGTAATGTGGAGATAAGATTTAATAGACCAGAACGTAACTTTGATTTTCATGATGATGGTGGGTTGTCTATTTTCTCCCAAAAAGTTAGGCCACTTAATGTGTATACATATGTGGAGTTAACTAAAGATGAATTCGAAATTGCCTATTAGTATATTTTGAACAATTGTGAGAAAGTCGATATATACATAGAATACGTATATTCCTTTTCATTCAAATAATCATATTACAATTTTCTTCATTCACTTTGAGATCTTACTGTCGTTGTCTTTTTTAAATAGAGAGCACAAAGACACAATTCACAGCAAATGGATTATTAATGTTGAAGAAAGACGTAGGTAGAAGTTTGTATCATCGTTTAGAAATCGAGCAAGTTTCATATTGATTACATATTATGAAAATATGAGAATATGTCTCATCCTCATATTTATTTTCAATTTGTCATACAGATGATATGGTTACATAACCGTAATGTGCAAGAAGCGACAACAGCATTATATAATTTGGCATGTGCGCCTCATATTTGTGGGAAGAAATACACAGGTTGCATTATTAATAGGGTGAGATTTCACATACAAGATCGAGATAGTCAAGTTAAAAGTCAAAATAGTGGGGTTGTCATTAAAGGATGTCATGACGACGAAGTCATTGACTTCTACGATGTCATCTCTGAAATAATAAAGTTACACTATATCAAGGATAAGAAAGTTGTTCTACTTAAATGCAAATGGTTTGATTTAACTGACATGAGAGTGAACGGGCATATTACTGGCATAAATGTTAGTAAGACATGGTATGATAATGATCATTTTTTCCTTGAAAGTCAAGTCAAACAATTTTTCTACGACAACAATACTGTATTAGGTAGCAATTGGAAGGTTGTTCAAAAGTTTCAACAAATGAATGTCCTTGATTTTTGTGAAAGGGATATTGGTCAATTGGATGAGGATGCAGATGAAGTCTATCAGGATATTGGATTGGAGTTCAATAACAAAGGCATTCTAGCAGAAGATGCAGATATATCATCATTCCATAGGAGAGATGTCAAGCCCAACATAGTTCAACTAGATGAAGTCTAAACTCATCTTATCTTACAAACAGAAGAAGATTATACTCAGGATGACTTAAATGACATTGACGCTACTTTGTTCAAATATATTAGTGATGAAAAATCCAACGATAATGTACTTAATGATGATGATTCTCAAAATCTTGATCGTGATGATTGAATGTAAATAAATTATTTGTATTGTTTGAAATGTTATGTTCATAATTGCCTTATGTTGTTGATGTTTTACTTAAGTTAATTTACGATGACGAGATGCATATTTTTAATGTTTTACTTATGTTTTTACGGAATATTATGCCGAATGTTCAGTATTTGACTATTAATCTCCTTATATTCATGTGGAAAATTAATGTTCAAGTTAAGATTATACGTTATGTTAATATTTCATTTTACACATTTTAAATATAATGGCACCTGATAGAAATAAGGAAAAGAGGGTGGTAACGATCGAAGAAGTTCCTTCCACTCAATATCCAATAATTGCATCCTCAAATGAAGACAGTCAGCAACAACCTTTACCAACATCGCCTGTTAGTCGTAAGGGATCTTCAGGTCTATTATTGTTAACCAAACATATTTACATTAGTGCTAAAATTACTCATTACATGTTTAGTACGTTTTTCTTATTATGATTTTTTTGTTTTCAGGTTCCAATACTGGCATTAGAAATTGAGGTAGAGATAAGACAAAAGGAGCTAAGTTGCAATGGATGTATGTTGCAATGAACAGCAAGTTATCTGTGACCATTGACCCCACGCAACATTGCCCTCTAGATAAGATCCAATCTGCAAAATTATCCAGTGAGTTAGGCATCATTGTGAGGAATGAATTGCCTTGCTTTCAGCATGTTAGGCAGTTGAAGGAAGATAACTTGCTCCAAAATATTTTGGACAAAGTTTTGGTAATGTTTCAATTCATTTGATTATATGTATTGTGATTTTACTTAACAAAAATAGTAACTTAACTTATATGTGTTCTTCACAGATGAAGCTCAATATCGTTGATATCGACACGCCTGAGATTTCAAGCTGTGTTAGTTCACTGTTGAAACAAAGGGTGAAGGATCATCAATATAGACTTCATAAATATTAACAGTCTTTTCCTTTCAATGAAGAGGCAAGGAGACATATTCCGGACTAGGTCACTCAAGAAAATTAGAGTGAAATGTGTGATTATTGGGCCTCAAAGAAGGTTCAGGTTTGTTTTTTTCTCTTCATATTTTCTTCCATTAATTGTTTTTGTACATTCCATGACTACTTCTCTTAATTTAGGATGTGTGAGAAAGCCAAGGTGAACAGAGCACAAATGAAGACTCCTTATAACACCGGCTCTAAATCATTTGTTATCGTCCGACAAGAATTTGTAAGTGTAACGTTTTCAACTTATTATTCTATTTCTTAATAAAATAAATTATATTATCTTCTAATTTCTTAAATTCATATAATAGAGCCAAACACAACTCCTATCACACTCTACCAGCTAACACACTACAAAGAAGGTCAAGGCGGGACATCTGAAGAGACACAAAGTAATTATGTAAGTACAAACAAATTAATATTACAATTTATTTTTTATGTAATACTAAGTAATAATTTTTTAGTTAACTCGATTTTGTACTTTAAATTATAGGACAAGATGCAGGAGTTGTTGCAGACGTTATTGTCTGAGGGGAGTCAACCCAATATCGATGACATTTGCAAGAATGTCCATAGTACAAGTTCGGGTTATATCAAAGGTCTTAGGGTATGGTCCTAAGCCTGTTGGTGCATCTTTGTCACGACCAACATATGTGACGACGCTTTAAGAAGAGAACCAGGCACTAAAGACTAAGTTAGATCGTAATATAAAAGAAATTAACAAGCTTAAAAAGATGGTTAAACAATTACTAAGTTCTGCATATGTTAGTGGTAGTGACGACGATGAAGACTCATAGTTTGTATATAATGTGTAAATATTTTTTTATATAAAATGCATTCCATTTTACATGTTTATTTTATTTCAATTTATTATTATTAAAAAAATATGTCACCAACATCAATTATAAAATGTAACATATTTATATTTCAAACTGTCTTAAAATTTGTAATAAATTAAAATAAATTTGTTTTTAACAATTATAATAATTTTTAAATTTAAAATAAAATTTTATCACTAAATAATATTAGCTACTAAAACAAAATCGTCACAAAAAGTTATTACCTTCATTTATAGGAACGCCTTTAAAAGCATTTACTTATAATAAGAAATTAGTAGCTAAAACTATTCTGTTACAAACACAGAATCGTCACTAAAAACTATTAGCTACAAAAAAATCGTGTCAAAATGTTGTTATTTACGTTTAAGAAAACGTCTCTAAAAACATTTACCTACAACAAACAGTTAGTAGTTAAAAGTATTTTGCTACAAAAAAATCATCACTAAAAATAATTACCTACAACTTTGGTTTAGTAGTAAAAACTTTTCTTTACGAAAAAATACGTCGCAAATTCCTATGTATGACGTTACAAGTTATCGTTGTTTATATATTTTACCAACAAAAATATTGTGCATCTAAAATTTTTTGTGACGATTTCAAGAATACGTCGCAGATATTGTTTTGCTATCGAGATTCAGCAACTATTGTGGTGATGATTATTTTTCATCGCAAATAATTATTTAAGACGATGTTTTAATATTTACTGACGTTAACCTTATCTATTATAGTGTTTTATGCGGCTTCACTCATACATCTTGAGTCAAACATGGCAGGAATTTTCATAGTAGAACAGAAGAATAGATGATGTACTATATATGTCTCTCGTCGGATTTGTATATTAAAAGCACTTGGCTGAGTGACTAGATCAAGTAACTATATATATATATATATAAAACAAATTCTGTATTCAAATTAGTGAATTTCGGTCCAATTAAAGATATATTTTAAATTATTATTATTGATTTATTTCTATTGCCTTGTCCCCCGACCATATCCTAATCACTCTCGAAAAGGATGTCTTCTAACCCAACCAACAAAATCCCAGAACCAATTATTTGTCTCTCAAATTATGGAATTGAATATAGCCTTATCCGACAGCTGCCATAAAAATACCGAAACTATGGTTATGTCTAGATTGTGATATTTTAGAATAAGCATGGCAAAAGAGTCCAAGTTCAATTCAATTTGAGTCAACCAAAAGTTCATCAAATTTAGAGTTTAAATTTTATAAACATTATATATGAGCTTAATGTTGAGACATTATTGTTAATATTTAACATAGATATCAAAAACCGCATTGATTGGTTTTTGTTTTCCCTGTTTTCTATGGAAGCTTCGCAAGTCATCTTGAAAAGTCTCAAATTTACATCTCCGCATTGAATTATTGAATAACAATAAATTCCGCATTTAGTTGTCAAATAATTAACATAATCAACATTAAATGTCCATCTGCTCACAACTAACTTCCATATCTAAATCAAACAAACCCTCGTAAATTTCCATGTCAGACTTGATGTCCTAAGATCCTTGGAAAGCAAATTTCTTCTTTCCCTGTCATTTTCTGTCTCAGCTATAAATATTCTCCAGACGTCTATTTTTTTCTTCATTTCACACCGCCACCTTCCAAACAATCAGTTCAAAAAGTCTAAATCCTCTCTATCTGAGACAGAAGCCAACTGAGGTAGGCAGCAAGAAAAAGGATAGATATTTGTGTGTTCTTGTTTGAGCAGAAGGAGATACATAAGTGGTGTTTCTTAATTTTTGACTCTGCCACCAAAAGCAAGATGTGTTGGGTGTTCTTGTGTGATGAAAGGGAAAGGGAACTGGGGAGACAACGAGCTTCAGGTTCATGCCCATGCTGTGGAGGGAAAGTGGAAGCCATGGATGTTGAGATCAAGTGGAGGTTCTGTTTTCTTACCACTTGCCACAACATCAAGCGAAAGTACTTTTGCACTTTGTGTTCCAAGCGCTTGGAATTGTACACCTAGCAAGGATAGTCATAATTTTGGACGTTCTTTCTTAGCCTCTTCTTCTTCTTCTTCTTCTACTAGATTGCCGTTCTACAAAGGTTTGTGAATGACTAGATAAGGGCTTCTGCAAATATTTCCAAAAAAAAAAAAAGGACTTCTGTACATACTGACCTAATGAAACTTGTCACTGCAGTTTGCTGGCTTCCATCTTCCTTAATGTTATCGTTGACATAAATGTCAAGTTAATATGGATAAAGGTAACGCTTCTGATTCATGCCCACCAGTTATGTAGAGCAAATTTTGAAAGGAAAGGACTTTGATTTGAAAAATAACCAAGCTCCGATGCTTTCTTCCCACTGTTATTATATGTAGATCAATCTGCTGTTTTCCTTTATGGCCTCTTTCATGTCTGTTACTTAAATACTTGAAAATGTTAATACTTCTTATTTTTGAGAAATGAAAATATTAATACTTGGGTAGTAAACATTTGGAAATAAGTACAAGTCATCGGTCTCGGAGGAGTCGTTTTCTGTCAGCCGTTTTCAAATAAAGATGTTGGTGTATTCCATATACTGTTGGATTCTGAAATAATATTTCTATGATGTCTTCCAGTAATTAAGAAAGAGTTGCTGCATTCGATACTATTGGAAAATTCCAAATTCCAACTTGTAAACACCCAGTTGATATGGAAAAACTTATTTCTTTTCTATACGAATGTAGTATAGCTCATACCAAATACTACAAGCCGACTCTCTGCAGCATGTTAAGAGTATTTTTCCTACCCTTACTGGTTATTCAAATAGCAGAGGTTTAATCATGCGTTCAGATTAGAGGCAACAACGAACATTCATTGAGAGAGAGAGATATTGGGCAGAGATGACGGTGATGGGGCCTTGCCATCACCATAAACCAGAAATAAACTCGACAGTTGTACGGCCTGTCGTACCCCGTAAACGAGAAAGCGGTTAACAATGGTAGTTCAAAACAGCTCAAAAGTAACCATGGTAGTATAAGCTTTAATTCACAGATAGAAAGCCTTGCCACAGAGAATAATAACTGAGCCTGATGATTATTCGTTCTTTATTCATTTTACCACTGCCTGAAACGATTCTCTCGAGTGCTTGTGGGCTATATGTAGTCCTGGCTTGAATCATGAACCCAACTTAAACGTTACAGGATAAGCTGGATGACGAAAGTAAAATATGATGAATAGTAGCGGAGATCGAGAAGCCACGTCGTGTAATTGTGTAGTGAATAAAGAACATTTGTAAAAGACAACATCTGAAATAGTAGTGAATAGTTCAGATGGTGACAAGTGTATGATTCCTATTAGAAGTAGAGTAACAACATATGTAGCAATTTTAACAAGAATAACAGAAACTATAACTGGAATTATGGTTTTCACTAAACATGTAACAAAATTGGTACCAGAAATGTAGAATCATCAAAGTATGGCAGAAGGACAATGCTACCATGATTTGAGAAAAATGGAAGAAACATGAAAATGCAGATGCAGGAGCTTGGTACCATGCTTGCATAGGTAGCTCAACTGATCTTTAGGGAGGTTGTTGAGTGCAACGTCTCAAGTTCGAGTCCCGGTAGCAGTAGTGTGAGAGTTTCATTCAATGTGGTGGCTCCTTGTACGCATCGAATACGGGGCCCCCCTCTATGAAGAACTGAGTAAGATTAAACCGTGATTTACCTCTCTACTACTCTGTCGGGTCGGAGTGTGGGCGCACCTGGGGTGGTCGATTCCACCTTTTTGAGTGCAAGAAGATGCTACCATGATTTATACCATATTGACTTCGCTATATGTGTCCATTGTAATATAAGTTTTTAGGTGTATATTGTGGTGATAACAGTGACAAATGTTTGTGTTGTATACATATAATGTAAATATTTAAATTTTTTTTATATCAAAGTCAATTGAGTTGTTATACATCACCCCTCTCTCTCTCTCTCTCTCTCTCTCTCTTTTACATTTCTTTTTTTGTGCATATTTGACAACATATGCAAAAAGTTAATTATTCGTTGTCTATTGGTTATATATAGTAGTATTATTTTTGCTTCATTACTTAATTCATATACAAATTTCAAAATAAAATTTCTCATAATATAGATGAAATTAATATTAAACATTATATTGTTGAAATTCAATACAATATTCCCATAACATAATTTCAAATAAAAAGTAATAGAACTATAACAAATTCTATTACAATGTTTATTAACATGAACTTAATTTCTTTTTTCTCTTTTCTCAATAAATTTGTTATCCTTCAAAAGCTTTATTTGTTCTTCAAATTCCTTAGTTGTGCTTCTTTCAACCTCCTTTTTTAAACCTCCTTCATTAGTTGTGCTTCTTTCAACCTCCTTCAAATTCCTTAGTAAATTTTTCTTTGTATCATTTGAAAAAATTGCATCTCCCAACCTGAAACATTCAATTTCATTAAAAAAAACCTTAAACACGAGTTTAACATTCAATTTCATTAAACAAATAATTGCATCTCTCAACCTAAAAAATTCAACTTCATTATAAAGAAACCTTAAACACAAGTTTAACATTCAATTTCATTAATCAAATAATAATAAATTCTCACTGGATAATTAGGGCATCCATAAAATCTCCAACCAGAATTATGATCACTCTATGAAGTCTTTAATGGAGCCTTTAGCCCACAATAGCAAACAACATTACCTAAATTTGAACTCACTATTGTATTAATCGATGATGATGATTTTATTTACATACTCAAGAAAATCACAACATAAATTTTCCTACAAAGACAACATCAATGCCAAATATAAGATAATATTTCCTAAGTGATGAATATAAAAATCCTAATTGTCCCAACTTTTTCAATATATGATCACCCAAGAATATCAGTTAATTGTATTCAAACAACTGTAACTATTATGTATGACATCCTAATCTTGTTTGTTGTAACTTCAATATTTTCTTATTTTTGATTACTTAACTTTATCCTTATGTTTATCTTCATTTTGTAAGCTACTCGAAATACTTGTAATATTTCATGCAATATACTTTTAGTGTATAATATGGTATCAGATAAATAGGTTTTCCTCTAATAAAAATATAATTTCAATTACTATGGTTACTCCTAAATCAATCTTATCCATGAAGATGACATACTATCTTTCCCTAATGGATTTTTAGAAGAAACGATAAATTTGTGCTGGCAGATAAATAAAAACTATTGCCATAACGTACTTCCATTGAGTCCTTTGTGATCTATAGCAATTAAAATTCATTAAAAGAAGAGTGATAAAATTCAGCAAATAGAAGAGTGATTTAGCCAGTAATTGTTTAATCTCTGACAACATTAAAGTCTTTTGGTGTTTAAAACCTTCTTCTCAAAACCTCCAACCATTTTGCATACATAAGCAATCAACTTTACTGATTTAGTTCATCCCTATGTTGATGTTCTAACTATGACTTCAACAACTTTGTTTCAAGTTCTAATTTCTTTTCATGCATGTTAAGGTTATAAACAACCCATCTTATGCTAAACCAAACATCACAAATACTTTCCATGTAACATAATCTTGTAGCATAGTTTTCCTGTGACAATTTTAGTTGCTAAATAGTTTCTTATCCTCACCATGAAACGTCCGATTGTACATTTTCACACCGCAATGAGGTATGTATTCATATATCACCAACAATAACAATGTCTACTGAATAATGACTTTGGTATATTCAGTGCAGGACACAATTCAATACTATCATGTAAAATGCTCAACTGAATAATGACTCCGGTTTGAACATTAACTATGAAAAAAGCTACATTATATGTTAGGAGAAGATACTAAAAAAAAAACTAAGGAGCACCATAAACTAGCACATGAAACATGCATATATAGTTAGGAACTTGTGCCTTGCAAGCTATTTCAGTCATGTATTGCAAATGACACAACCACATACCATCAACATACAACATTTGCAACTAAAAACTTGTGGCAGAAAGTAAGTAAATACTAGAATGGACATTTGTTTCTCTGTCCATTCCCAATTACAGAGTTGGAAAATATGGTCAGGTAAACCTAAATGAGTGGGGTAAATTCACATTGTAGATAAGGAGATTTATCTCATTTTTGCCTTTATGCATCTAGCAAAGCCACTTCATTCTAATATAATAACTAACAAAACTTTAGGCCCCTATATAATCTTCTGTTACTTCATATACTCAAACTCATCTTTATAGCTAAAGCTAAGGTAAGGGATGTGATAAGGAATGGAATCAAAATTCTTGATAGTGAAAAATTCTTCAAAAAATATAAAAGATACTAATTGAATCACACTAGCAGAAAAGCTCACCTATGAGAGCAACTGTTAAAAAATGATGCCTGCAATCGATATTCTTCAAATCTAGTGCCTCAGACTCTGTAATGATAGAGACAAATGAGAGCGATTGAGGGATATGAGATAGTGAGGGATTCCGACAACTTTAAGGATCCAACGAGCTTTCGATTCGCAAACAAAAGATGCTGAGGGATTGTTTTTGTTAAGTAAGATGGTGAGGGATTCTAGATGTAGAAACAGAAGACGATGAGCGATTCTAGACGCAGAAACACAAGACGGTGAGGGTGGGATTGTTTTTGTTAAGTAATATGGTGAGGATTAAGTTTTGATTAATTATTTTCTAATTAGTTAACTTAATTTTTTTAAGTTAAGAAAATTTTAAGGAATAATTTAAAAAGGTAGGTCCCATAATTGTAAAACAAATAAGATTTTAATATTTTTAAAAGGGTCACACTTTGCCACATCAAATATGACGTGGCATTGTAAGACCCACAAATGAAATAAAAAATTATTAAAAAGTATTAGGTCGGTGCTGACCTGGCACTCAACTGATAGCATCATCACTTAACTGACAACATCATCAAACCATTAGTAATTATGTTATAGTGGGGTTAAATTTTAACATTTTCTTTAACCTGACACTTAACTGACAACTTCATCAAGCCTTTAGTAATTTCGTTATAGTGGATTAAATTTTAACATTTTCTAAATGTTAGGGTCTTAAGTGTTCCCTACAAAATATTAGAGTTAAACTTATTGATTGGTGTAAAACTTTGGGTCAAAATTGAACCTTTTACTAAATGCAGATGCAAGATACAGAGATGAGATACAAAAGGAGTCTATAAGAAACGAATGACCAGATTATGCAGTTGATGCAAAATAGTAACCACGACTTAGGAGAAATGGGAATAGTTAAAAAAGCACCAGAGGTCAAAAGTGGAGCTACATATAGAAATTATCAATATCATCTACCTACTTAATTAACTAAGATTGAGTTTCCCAACTTCACAAGAGAGGGGGTTATGGATTTAAGTTTATAAAATTCTTTTAGTTGGATAAGATACCTCTAGAACTTAAAATAGGGATAGCAATTATGTAGCTAGAAAGTGAAGCCTTCACATGATATAAAATTTATATGAAAAAGAGATTGATAGTTGAAGAACCAAATTAGGGGGAATATTTGTTGGAATTGGAACAGTAAATTGGCGATAGTGTGTTTAAGGGCCTGATAAAAGTGTTGAAGGAATTGAAGGAACAAGGGACAATTAAGGAAATTTCCAAAAAAACAATTGAGTATTATGCAAGATTGGATCTTTTGTCTCATAAGTTAATCATGCCAGAATCATAATTGGTGAGCTTATTCCTTAAAGGACTTAAGCCAAAAATTGAATATGCTATAAAGATTTATTTAGGAAGAACTCTTACGATTTAACTAGGAAACATAAAGTAATGGCCTGTAAGTTATATGGAAAGGAAAGAAGTAAGAGAAGAGGCTTATTTGCACTAGGAAATTAATGACAGAATTTAAGACCAATAGTAGGAATTTTACCTTTATTATTGAGTAATTATGGCATTAGAGGAAATGAGTAAAGAATAACTACAATAATGAATAGTAGAGAGTTGGATGAAAGGAAACTAAGAGCTTATGGAAGTATAGCCTGGGAAAAAATGTAAAAAGATAATGATTAAAATATATGTAGTGGAGGATGGAGGAGAAGAGGAATCAAAGGATGAATAATATCCAGAAAGAGACCAGTCTGCTTTTTCACTACAAACAATAGTAGGCATTATTTCAACAAAATTCCAACAAATGAAGTGACAAGTTGATATAGTTGAAAACTAATTGATATCTTAGTAGATGGAGCGAGTCCTCATAATTTTGTGTATGAAAAATTGATGAATGAACTGTATGATGCAGTTAAAGAGATAGAGCCTTTGATAATTGTAGTCGGAAAGAGATTGTATCTTAAGTTTCATAAGGGATTTAGAGAATTTAAGTAGGTGATGGGAGGATTATAATTCATTAAATATTCCTTGGGGGTAGTGATATGCTTTTACGGGTGCATTGGCTTTCCACTTTAGATGAAATTTTATTAGAAAAGGCATAAGTTAGTCATGCCTAAACCGTAGTTACTGAGCTTATTCCTTAAATGGCTCCAACTATAAATTAAGTATCTTAAAAAGATTTGGGGACCAATAACTCTTCAACGAGCTTATGATCTAACTAAGAAACATGAAGTAGTGACCTATGAGAGTTATGGACATGAAAGAAGTGGGAGCAGAGGCTTATTTGAACTAGTCAATTAAAAACAAAACTTAAGTGAAACTAAAATTTGATTAGAGGGGGCATAAGATAGAATTAAGAAATGAAGTAGAGATTAGAAGAATACCAAAATTAAAAAAATGAAGTATATGATGGGTCAATTATTTGCTTCATTGGTTCCAATGACGGCAACTGTGGAATCCATTATTGGGTTAGCCATTTTTGTTATTACTTTTTGAGTCCGAGGGACTACCAAAACTATTATAGAGAAAGATGGAGAAATGTTTAATAGGAGAGGAAGTGATGTTTCAATTTTTTTATTACCTTAATCTAGTGATATTAACTGTTGGGACGAAGCACAAGTACATGCCAATCCATGTCAGTCAACTAAATGCTTTCTTTATATGGAAAACAACAAAAGGAGTTACAAATAATACTAGAAGATTATATAGAACATGTCTTTAAGAACCTAGGAGATTACCAACATCTAGGTTTCATAACCCCAAGATTTTAATGAAAAAGGACGTTGAAATTATGAATTTGAGACCATATAGGTATACAGGGGTTACAAAAATAAGTAGTACAAGAATTAATGGAAGAGATGTTACAATAGGGAATAATTAAAGAAGGAGTTTACAAGGCTTTGAACAACAAAACTATTAAGTAAAAATTTCCCATTTTTTTAGTTGATGAATTTTTGGATGAACCGAAGGGAGATGAGTATTTTTCTAAGATCAACTTGAGAGCTAGATATCATAAAATTTGAATAGATATAAGGGATGTGTATAAGATAACTTTTTGCAAACACCAAGGCCATTTTGAATTTTTAGTTATGCCATTTGACCTAGCTAGTGCATCAAAAACTTTCTGAAGTCTCATAAACTCAATCTTAAAGGCGTATTTGAATAATTTTGTATTATTTTTATTATATTCTCATATATAGCTCAACATGGAAACGTCAAAGTTTTCATTTGAAGGATGAGCTTTAACAACTTAGATAACACCAATTATATATGAAACAATCCAAATGTTCATTTAAGGCCATGGAAGAATAACATCTTGGACATCTCATTAGTATACATAGAGTTGCCATAGATTTAAAGAAAAATCAAGTCGTTAAGGATTGGACAATATCCTAGACTTTAAGATAGCTTTCTTGGGTCTTACTGGCTATTATAGTAGATTTATCAAGGGTTATGGCCATATTAGTTGACCTCTTACTTAACTATTGCAAAAAAATGCCTTTACATGTCTTCTTAAGCTACTTAAGCATTTAATGAACTCAAAACAACTTTGATACAAACATAAATATTAGTACTTCCAGATTGGGAAAAATCATTAATCACTGAAGTAGATGCATCAGAAAAAGGGATTGGTATTGTTCTCATTAAAATGCTCATCTTGTTGCTTACTTTAATAGGTCCATAATTTATAGATATACTCATCTTTCCACTTATGGAAAGGAATTGTTGTCTTTGGATATGACCATTTGTTAATGGTCTCATTATGATATTAGTAGAATATTCATTGTTCAAATGGATCATAAGAGCTTGTGATATCTACTTGATTAGAAATCACCATACCATTTCAACAAACATGGTTAGTTGAACTTTTGTGGTTTGTTCAAAATTAATTGCAAGAAGGGAGTAGAGAATAGGTTAGATGATGCTTTATGTAAAGTTTCTAGTATAGGGCTCTATATCATAATTGTCAATAATTTATATACATAAATTTTGGCTTAAATTCAATAAAGCTGATATAATGAATCATTCTTTACGTGTGCTTTTGCAAAAATTTCAGTGAGGAAAACATGTGAATTCTTTATATGCTTGGGTCAATGACATATTATAGTGGAAAGAACTATTAGTCATTAAACCAAATAATTAGTTGAAGAAGAAGATTAGGTATATGTTTCATAAGTCATATGTAGGTAGCCAGTATAAGGCTTTAGGTTCCTACAAAAGAATTCAAATATTTTTTTTTTGGAGATAAACATAGAAGGATGTCCAATAATTTTTCAGTTTATGTGAAGTTGATCAAAGGAATAAAAATGAAACCATTGCTTTTCTTGTAAATTTGTAACCACTACTAATTTTAGATAAAGTTTCAACATTTTTTTTGAAAAATTAAATAATGAGTAATAGTTAAAGCATACAACTAAGGGTGACCATAATCGGTTTAACTCAAATTTAACCTGATGGATATTTTCGTAACTAATAAATGATTAATTGTTAATATATTTATTCCCTGATGCTTGGTGATTAATATTATGTTGCACTTAAGATACTTATTTTTGTTCATATTTTTCTTTAAGTACAAGTTGGAAGAACAAAACCCAAAATTAGCTAAATTCATATATTTGGAGCTGTTATATTGATATTCGATCTTATTTGCCTTTATAAAGCAAGAAAGAGATGAATTATGGTGAAGATGGGATAAAGAATGGAAGAATGGAGTAACTATCTTACACAGTTGTATCTCTTTAAGATCATATAACTCTACAAATTTTGCCAAATTAAAATACATGGTCATTTACACACTTATGTAGTTGACCGTGTATAACCATGCAACCCAATTTTGCACTATAAAAGGGCATTTAAGAGGCTGAAAAGGCCATGAAGACATTAAAGACTCCAAAGAAGGCAGATTCCTTTTCCTTTAGAGAGCTATGAGGAGATAACTTTCATTTTTCTAGTTTAAAAGGGATATCGAGGCCGACGAACATGTTTAGGCATTGATTAATCTAATTTTGTTCTTAACTCTCTTTTAGTATTGGATATCTTATTTTGTGTTTAATGTATGAATGACTTTGATATTCCAAATATATTATTCTTGTATGAACTTATTTCTAAAATTTGGACTTCAATATGTAATCATTGTAACTCTAATTCAATTGTAGTAATCTAATGGTTGCACATCATTAGGGAAAATATATCATATGTTAAATGATTCAAGCTTATATGGTTGTTGCCTAGATTAACCTATTTTTCTATTCTATAATGTGTTGTATAATCTTCTCACATCTTCTTACTGGGGTATCAAGATGTCTTTTTTTAACATGTCCTAACCACTTAAGCCTTATCTTCCTTAATTTACTATCATTATTTGTCACCCCCAACTTATCTCTTACCATTGTGTTATTGACCTTATCTCTTATTATAAAGTTTCACATATAATAAAGTATCCTCATCTTCGCTACCATTAACTTATGATTATAAACCTATTTGATAAGCTAGCACGCTGGCTCATTAAGCATGGTTGGCTTAATTGATAAAAGGTAAAATCTACCTTTTAGTTTGAGTGGTATCTTCTTGTCATATAAATCTCCACAGAAGCCTCTCTACTTAAATCACCCTTATTTAACATAGTGAACTATGTCATCATTTATCTCGCTACTACTTTAAATGATAGATACAATGTACTTAAAATAATCTTTATATGGTATAACTTCTATACAAATCTTGATCTCTATTGGGGATATAACTCAACCCAAAAAGTTATACTTTACGTACTCAATTTTATTTCTGCTTAATTTAAAGCTTGAATTTAGCACATCTTGCAAAAGTTCTAGCTTGACATTAACACCCTCTTTTGTTTCATCCACTAAAATAATGTTATCAACAAATAACATACACCAAGGTATAATCCCCTTGGATATTCTCAATAAGCTTATCCATAACTACTGCAAATAGGAAGGGGCTCAATGAGGATCCTTAGTATAGACCAATATTGATTAAAAAATGCTTTATGTCTCCTCCTATTATTCTTACTCTAGTCTTAACACCTTTATAAATATTCCTAATAACCCGTCTATAGGTAATAACAAATCCCTTTACTTCTAACACCTGTATATGATTTCCCTAAGTACCATATCGTAAGCCTCTGCTAAATCAATGAAATTCATATATAGGTCCCTATATATGTCCCTATAATACTTCATTAATTATCTAAGGAGATGTATAGCTTATTTCATAGATCTCCCTAACATGAAACCAAATTTTCGAGTAAAATGGATTAATATATAAGTTGATACAAATAACTAACTATTTAACAATTCAATGAATTCTGCAATTGAATGAATAATAATAAAGAATCTTGATTGATATATTTGATATGTTTAATGTTTTTCTAGAGTTTTTTTAAATAATGAATATATTAGTTCCATAAAAGGCTGAACAATAGTGTTCTTAATGAATACAAGAGCATCCAAAAGTGATGAATATCAAGTGTTACAAGAAATCAAAAGATTGTTATGTGAAAAAGGACTCTAATAATCTTATGTAGAAAAAGAACATGTTAATTGATGCTTCACTTAGTAAGATGTTGTTAGCTAAATGAGTGTTTTTCCTTGTAGACAAAGATGTGTGCTCTAATTATACCATGTATAACATATAAAAGGCTTTGTTTGGTAATGGAATTACCAATGAAGATCCTTTAGTTTCTTTCATCTTATAAACCAAAGACTAAGTTGCTAAAAGAAAATCTGAAGATCCAAAGATCCCCTTAAAACTTTGTCTTAGTGCTTAAATTCCATTTAATAATGTTAGTCTAGAGAACAGGGGCATTGTTAGCATTAAAGATCTGAAGAACTGCTTGCTATATTCACCAGTTTGGAAAATAAGAGAATTTGGCTATTCTGTCATAAGCTAGAAGTCTTCTTTTTATAGCTTGCCAGAGTATGACTGAAGATTTAGGTGAGTGATGCTTGTTCCATACTATTTCTTGCCCAGGTGCAATACAAGTAAGGTTGCTAAAAAGAAACCAACAGGATCTATTTTTATAGATACCAAAGGAAATGAGTTTTCTATAAATAGAATCTTATGTTGCCCTATCTAAAATGTAGTTGAGGAGGAACTGAGAAATGCTTAGAGTAGGATTAAGTCTATTAAAGTTATTGGATGATAGTCCTTTAATAACCAAGGCACTGGTGGGGTCAAAACTTTTATGGGAGTGGCTTCAATCACACAATATAGGGGTCTAATTATGATATCAGAATAAGGTGCTCTTACCATTTTTGACAATGGCTCTACATGGGTCTCTAATGCTCCATCTTAGCTTAAACAAGTGATTCATGAGGGTAAAGACAATTGTTGGAATCTTAGCAACCCAGATGTTTTAATACTTGATATAGTATGTATGCACCCATTTAAACCACAATGTTTGTTGATCTTAGATGAGTCTCCGTATCTTGTTGACAAGAGAACATAATTGAGATTTTTGATAGGTATAATACCAAGAAATCTATGCTTTCTAGGCAAGCAAACCTCATACTAGCTTATTTTATTTCTTCTAGTTTCACTTATACTAACTAACCATAAGAAGTTTCAAAACATTTTTTGTATAGTCTTGATAACAGCCTGAGGGAAGACAATATGAAAGGCTTAGTATGTACTTAGAGAAGAAAGTATAGATTTGATTAGTTGTCATCTGCCAGCTAGGGAAAGTGATTTGGATGACCAACTTTAAATCTTTTTACTGATTTTTTCAATAAGTAGCTTAAAGTTTAATAGTATAGGCTTAGTTTAGGAGATAGGAATACCCAGATACTTAACAGGCAAGTGATTATGCTTAAAGCCAATAATTAGTAACAATCTAGTTACATATTGAGTTACACTTGCTGAAGTAAACAATTTGGACTTATCCTTTTAATAACAAGGCCTAACATATTATTGAATACTTTGAAAGCTTTGTAAATGGACGTCACAAAGGGGATGTCAGCTTTTGAGAAGGCAAATATATAATTATTAAAACTCAGACTAACTATGCCAAGTTTCTTGCATTTAGAATGAAATTTGAATATTCCTTTTTTGGTGGCATCCCTTTTATGTAATCTACATAAAACTTTAGAGATAAAAAAGAATAAGTATGGGAAAATGGGGTCACCTTGTCTAATACCTTTAGCAGCATTGATATGTTTAGTAAGCTCACCATTTACTAGAATTCTCAATGAAATAGTTGAGATGCAATGGAGAATCCATTTTGTGAAAATATCAAGGAAACCAAAGGCTTTGAGAACATTGAGAATGAAATACTAGTCACCTTTTCATAAGCTTTTTCAAACTCAATTTTGAGTGTATAATTTTTCTTGTCGTTCTCTTTGGTGTAGTGCTTGAATAGTTCCTAAGCTAATGCAATATTATCTCTAATTTTCCTCTTTAGGATGTAAGCATGTTGAGATGAATCAATAAGTCTAAGAAGTATAGGTTGCAATCTTGAAGCAATCACTTTGGAAATGATTTTGTAAATAGATTTGCAACAAGAGATAGGTTTGTAGTCTTTTAAAGACTTGTGCTCTTTCCCTCTAGGAATCAAAGTAATGAATGCATTGTTTATGACCATGAGAAACCTGCCACTATTAAAAAATTCCAAGACTTCTTCAAAGACCATATTGGCTACAACATGCCCTTTTTCTGTGAAGAAGTGTATGTTGAAGCCATCTAGTCCTTGAGTTGCATGAGGAGCTAGAAATCTGAAGTCATTTTCAATTTTAGATTTAGTAATAGTAGAGGCTAGAGCTTCCACTTCCTGAGCAGATAGTTTTTGTTGAACTATTTCCTTAACAAATGCTATAAAGGAGCAGGTAGAAGAAGAGAGCCTAATGATGATAAAAAACAATAGGTAGCTTCATGGATGAATTAATTTTGGGTTTAAAGCAAAGATCCATTACTTTCAAGTGAAACAATTTCATTTAAGCCTTTCCTTGTAGTGATAGATCTATGAAAGAAAGTTGTATTTTTTATCTCCATCTTGTAACCACTTAATCCTAGAACTTTGTTTCAATAGAGAGTAGTAAAGATTAACAACTTTTGATTAGTTGTTCAATGTAGTATTTTCAAACTCTTGGATCCTTGGACAAGTGGGATTTGTTTATAGGTTATTTTAAGCTTTATTGAGAGCAGCTTTAGCAGTCTTTAACAAATGATGAACATTTCAGACATTTTCCTTATAAAAAGATTTAACTTCATCTCGGATGCTTTTGATTTTCGTACAATATTGAAATTGCTTAATGATATAGAAATTAGAAGAAAAACCTCTTATAAGAACATCCTGAAAACTAGATATGGAAGTTAGGAGGTTATTAAATTGAAAAGGATACCTCAGAGGAGTATAGTATGGTTCAAAATTAATAACCACAAGAGAGTGATCAGAAATGTTTTTGTTAGGAAAAGAGACTATAGTGTTGGGAAAATGTTATAACCAAAGCAAATTGGGTAAACCTCTATCAAGTTTTTTCCTCAAAGGGAGTTGATACTAGGGGCTGGCTCTTTTAGCTTACTCCACAATGAAAGCCTTTGAAAGCTATGATTGAGAGCATATATGAAAGACATATCTAATACTTTGTAGAGATGTTTGGAAAAGATTTGTAAGTGAATCAATTGGTCAGTAATGGTGGAACCAGTAATATCAATCTTATCACTGTTTTAGATTACTAGAATCCTTTCGTTGGTGTGATAATCCTAGTTAGAGATGGATCTCCAACTGTTAAGTAAAAAAGACAGGAGGCTATTAATGTTCTTCTTTATTTTGGTTTCTAGAATACCCATCAAGCAGGGCTTATTTTTAATAATAAACCTTTGATCACTTGCTTTTTCAGGGAAATTCATACCCCTAATGTTTTATAAATAGATAGACATTAAGAAGTAGAAGAAGAAGTATTCTTCTTTCTACCAGTTCTTCTTCTTAACACAATTTTGAAATCAGCTTTAATATTTGGTGCTTGAGTTATGATTACTAATTTAGATACAAGAACTTTGATTTCTATCTCCATTATAGTAGGAGTAACTTCTTACTATTTATAGGATTATTAGTGTCTATGGGATGATCAACACAAATATGTTTGTCACTAGCTACTAAGGTTTGAAAATGGGAATCATCACTTGTGTCTCCAACAAGAACCTAAACCTGAACTTAACCCATTAGTTCCTCAAAGCTACCTATTTTGAATAATTTTCCAATTGGTTCCGCATTGTTATTGGTTTAGATGAGGGGGTTTCCATGCATATATGGTCTTTACTGTGTCTCCAATAATCTCAAGATCGTTATAGCTCAGCATAAACATCAACAACCACACATATTCTAACAAAATATGCCCTTTTTGTTTTTATATAATAGCTTGATCAAAACATAGAGGGTTGAACTAGCTAGATAGATCAATCCTTTATAATCTAGTATTTAAAAGGTATATCATGTATACAAAGCCACAAAGTTATGTTAGCCTATCTGATCTCTTCAAATTTAACACTATGTCTCTATGTATGAATAAGGAAAGGTTTATTGTAAATATGCCAAGGACCAAACTTTATGACCGCATCCATAACATCAGGAGAGCCAAATTTGAAGATAAATATATATTGATTGTTAGCCATAACATCAAAAAAGGCCAAGTTGGTTCCAGTCAATGTTATTAATTTCATATTGTACCGACTAGTACTAGCCTAAAGGTATCGTATTGGCCAGAAAACAATACAAAATTATGTTAAGGGGCATCAGTCATTAGTACCTGGATATTTCGCATGGTACTGGATAATTTTTGATATCGTAGATTTTGAAATTTGCAAGGACTAATTTGCAAAAAATTAAAAATTTTAACCCCCTAACTGACGCTTGTCCTTTTGCTCTCTCCTTCTCCCATTTTTTTATTTCTCTCTCACACACTCTCACTCTCTATCTTATTCTCCTCTCCAGCGACCGCCTCTCCTTATCCAACAATGACACAATCACTGCACCACTCTCCAGTCTCCTCCACGCCACCATTACACCACTCTCCTCAACGCTAGTGTCGCCATCACACCTCACCACTGCACCACGTCACCACCTTCCATTGGTCCACCACTGCCACCATGACATCAACTGCAACTGGAATTGCCAAATTTAGAATAGATTCAAATCCAAAACCCGACCCGATTTGACATTGAATTAGATTTTTTAATTTTTGGGTGTTTTTTTTGCTCTAAAATTTGAAAAACAATTGCATTATATTTGGTTATTTATGTATGTGTTTGTGATGGTTAAATTAAAATTGTTGGAAATTGATGAAAATGAAATTGTTGGAAATAGAATTGTTGAAAATGAAAATTGTTTATGTATATTTTGTGATGTTTAAATTGAAATTGTTTGAAATTGTTGGAAATGAAATTGTTCGAAATTATTGAAAATAAAAATTGTTGGAAATGGAAATTGTTTATGTATTTTTTATGATGGTTGAATTGAAATTGTTGGAAATTGTTAGAAATAAAATTGTTGGAAATTGTTAGAAATGAAATTGTTGGAATTGAAAATTTTTATTTATGTTTGTGACGTTTGAATTGAAATTGTTCGAAATTGTTAGAAATAGAAATTGTTAATGTATGTTTTGTGATGATTGAATTGAAATTGTTGGAAATGAAATTGTTAAAAATGGAATTGTTCGAAATGAAAATTGTTTATGTATGGATTGTGATGGTTAAAATTGTTGGAAATGGAAATTAGTTATGTATGTTTTGAAAATTTTAAATTGTGATAGTTGAAATTGTTGGAAATTATTTATGTACGTTTTATGACTTGTGATAGTTGAAATTGTTAGAAATGGAAATGTTGGAAATTGTTGGAAATGGAATTGCTGAAATAGTTGAAATTTTTGGAATTGTTTGTGTGAGTAGTGTGAAATTGATTGTGTGAAATTCTTGGAAAATTTGAATTTGAAATTTGGAATTGTTCATGTGAGTTGGTTCAATTCAATATAATATAGACTCTGTCAATTTGTGAAAAAAATTAATAGATTATAAATTTGAAATTGAAATTTTGAATTGTTTGTATAAGTTGAGTCACTTTTAATATAATTTAGACATTGTCAATTTATGAAAAAAATTAATGTATTGAAAATTTTGGGTAAAAATTAAGAATGTTGATTAAAATTGGTGAATGAAAAATTGTTAAATCAAAGTTAGGAATTAGGATTTTAGTAACAATATTAATTAAAATTAGTTAAGAAAACAAACTATATAAGCATTATAAATTGAATTATATAAGTAAACAAAATACATTAGTTTATAGTTAAATTATAAGATAACATAAAGTAAGTTGTAAACTTATAGTTGTGAGTTATAATTGAAGTTGAATATGTTATAGTTGTAAGTGTGCGTCTTTAGTTTCTGGTTGACTGATGTAATATTATAAAATGAGTTATATTATATAAGGTGTATTGAATTGTTGATTTTGACTTATTGGTGAATTGTGTTGGATGAAATTGAATTATGGATGATGTAATCATACAAAATGAGTTATATTACATAAGATAGATATGCGTATTGTTTAATTGTGTATGTTGAATACTTGAATTATTGACTTTTGACTTACTGGTGAATTATGTTGGATGAAACTGAATTGTGTATGACATAATCATACAAAATGAGTTATATTACACAAGATGGACATACGTATTTTGTAATTATGTATGTTGAATACTTGAATTGTTGATCTTTGACTTATTAGTGAATTGTGTTGGATGAAATTGAATTGTATATGATGTAATCATACAAACTGAGTTATATTACATAAGATAGACGTGGGTATTGTGTAATTGTGTATGTTAAATACTTAAATTGTTAATTTTTAACTTGAAATTGAATTGCATATGTAACCATACAAAATAAGTTATATTATATAAGATGGACATTCATATTGTGTAGTTGTGTTAGTTTAGACTTTTGAGTTAAACAATACATATTTTATAATAGTGATTGATATGAAATTATATGTTCTTTATTTTGATATAGGTCTTTATTTATCTTTACAGATAAATGGAAGGAAGTTCAAGTACTCATGATCATTTAACCACTTCAGGAAGATACAATGATTCAGCTTGGGCTTATACTGCATAAGTCCCCAATATGAAGAACTATACTATTTTCTTGTTTTGTAATAAGCAACCCGATTAAAGAAACATTTAGCTGAGGTTAAAGGAGATGTGGAATCTTGTAAAAAAATAAGTCATGATGTGAAGTGACAAATGAAAACTTTGCTTGAAGAATTTCAACACGAGAAAGATAGAAGGGAGAGATTGAATTATAAATTTAGTAGAGGAAGTTTGTTTGCTGGTGTTCATAATGATAGTGGAAATGTTGAAGGTGGTAGTGGTAGTGGTAGTGGTAGTGGTAGTCGTAGTCGTACTGGTAGTGGTAGTATTCCTTCTCAATAAAAAGTGAATGTTACATTTGGACCTGATATTAGGAAAAGAAGAAGGTAAATGTTGATTTTTTTCACTACAAACAACTCATAAAGCTCAACTTTCAATTCGTAGTGCCATACAATCAAGAGAAGCAGCTCTCAATGTGGATATGAAAATGGCTAGATTGTGATATGATACAGGTGCAACATTCAATACTTCTCAATCTTACTATTATCAGCCTATAGTGGATGATATAGCCTTTTATGGTCCCAGGATACAAAGCTCCTTCTATTGATGACTATAATGGTAAACTTTTGAGTTGTTTAGTTTATAAAATTAAAATTTATTTGGAAGAAAGAACAATGGATTAGGCCACTTATGGGTGTTCAATCATGTGTGATGGTTGGACAAATATGAGACAGGAGTCTATCATTAATTTTTTAGTTTATTCTATAAAGGATTCAATGTTTTTAAAGTCTATTAATGCATTTGACCTTTGTAGAAATACTAATGCTTTATTTGAAATATTTGATAAAGTTGTGAATGAAATAGGGCTAGAAAATATTGTTTAGTTCATTACTAATAATGAGTTCACTTATAAAGCGGCAAAAAAAGGTTACAAAATAAGTATAATTCATTTTTTTAGACTCCTTGTGCTG
Source organism: Erythroxylum baracoense (assembly GCA_025629805.1). NCBI lineage: Eukaryota > Viridiplantae > Streptophyta > Magnoliopsida > Malpighiales > Erythroxylaceae > Erythroxylum > Erythroxylum baracoense. The sequence goes on from JAOTAY010000001.1 coordinate 12,772,643, forward strand.
CACATTGTATTGACTAAATGCTGGAAAATATAAGAGATGCAAGATATTTTCTTATTGTTGATGATATTGTGTAGAAAGTCAAAAACGTGACCAAGTTTATATATAATCATGCATAGGTCTTGAATTTAATGAGAAATTTTTTTACCAATTGTAGGAATTTATGTTCTCCTAATGTTACAAGATTTGGAATGAATTTCGTATCATTTTAGTGTTTGTTATGATGAAGAAAGAGTTGAAACAAATGCTTTCAAGTATAAGTGGGGTTGCACATCAACATGCTAGGTCTAATGTTAGATTGGAGGTTTCCAAAATTATACTTAAAGTTATTAAATTTTAGTCCCAATGTCAATTTATCATCTGGGTCTGTGAGCCTTTAGTGAGGGTGCTTCATTTGGTTGATAGAGATGAAAAGGTACAAAGGTTTTTTTTTATATCATAGAGAGGGCAAAAGAAGTAATCAAGGCCAATCTAAAAAATAGACCTTCTTTGTATATACCTTATCTTGCAGTAATCAATGTCATATGGGAAAGGTAACTTTACTGTCCATTGATTGCAACTGGGGCATTTTTGAATCTTAATGTCTATTTTAGATCAGGTTCTACAAAAAAAGCTGAAATTAATAGGGGAATGCTATTAACTATTACAACAATTGTTGCCCATGAGATGATGCAAGATCTGTTGAGCTAAAAAATGAAGCTTTATAAGCAATTTTTTGGAAATTTTGGGATGCAAATTACTATTTGAAAAAGAGCAAAATTTAATCCAGGTATATATTTTTTCACTTTTTTACTTGTTAAAAATTAATTATCACTTTATTTTATTTATAACGCTACTTTTGTTATCTTACAACTTACAGTTTCTTAATGGAACCAATTCCGAATTGATGTTCCAGAATTACAAAGGTCTGCAATTTGAATTCTAAGTCAATGTGTGAGTGCAACAAGCTGTAAAAGGAACTGGAACATATTTGAATTCATCTATTCAAAGAAAAAGAATAGATTGGAGCACAAGAGATTGAATGACTTGGTCTTCATTCATTACAATTTAAAGCTTCAAGAAAGGTATGTTATTATTATTATTAATTTAGATATAATTTCATATAATTTTTTAATAATTAAATTTTACTATTTACTAAGTCTCTTAATAGAACAAGTAGTTCAGTAGATCCAATTTGTATTGCCAATATCGATCTTTAAGCGAATTGGTTTCTAAAGAGCCAGGTTTGTAGATGCGAGTGACTTAGAAGATAATCTTAGATGAGAAAGCATTAACATGTCATTTGGTATAATGAATTTGAATGATGATTATAATGAGGCTTCTCTCAATGATGAGAATTTTGTACCAAATCATAATTGGGGCCAGTCCAGCTATAGTAGATATCCCCCCTAGATGATTAAATGAAGTTCCAAGTTTTTGTTTCTCCTCTTTTTTTAATTTTATTTATATTTGATGTATATGTTGAAGTTTATATATGCAATATAACTGTAAATGTTGTTATTTCAGGTTTTACTTCTACTTGATTGTTTCCTCATCACAAACTCTTATTGCTAGTTATAATAGTTAGAGAGTTAAGGATATTTATTGTTCTTTTTATTTGATGTTTTGATATAATTATTATTTATTATATGATGAAATTCTAATATTTTAAAAACTTTGTATTGTTCTTAATTTTATATTTGTATGATGATTATATTTTTTCCTGTTAATTATGGTTATTAATTATTTATGAAATATCTAAAAATTAACGCTAATAAAAGTAAATAAATTATTATTATTTTAAATTTTTATTATTATGATTTTTGGAAACAAGGTGGATGTAAATTTATAAAGTATGCAGTACAATATATTAATGAATTATCTTGCAATTTTTAAAAAATTCAAAGACTATTTCATAAATTTAAAAAATTATTTGAAACGGTACCCGATATTAATCAGTACTGGTATAGTAATGTACCAAAACTCAATCTAATACTAGGGCCGATAAGGTATTCATAACATTGGTTCCAATTGCTAACTGCCCAAGTTTTCATAACAGGAAAAGGAACTCTTTTATCAAGAAAGAAACAACCATACTAGATTTTCATTTTTGAGCTCCAATATAGAGAATAAAGATAGGGTTACATTATTAGGTCGTCAGAAGTAATATTAGGGGAAAGTAGGAAAGCCTAGCTTTAGGTTTCATACTGCTAACAACTTAAACCCACAAAGGCTTGGTATGAAAGGAAGCAATAGGAATATTGGATGGAGTAGAGGTAAGGATGCAGGAAGGTGATTATGAGGAGGCAGAAGAGTAGGCACTTAAGGAGATTTTAGTGTAGCAGGTGAAGGAGGAGTTGGAGGACATTGAATTTTTTCGAGTGGTAGGAGGAGTTCCGAAACTAACATAATGGTTTGTTTGTCAAGTAATGAAAATATCTGTTGTGTAAAAAAACTTCAGGTGTGGAATTCATATGGATAGCCATTAAGCAAGGGTAGTAAGGAGAGTTTAGGAATCGAAATGAAGGTGGGAGGGGGAATCTAAAGAAAACATGAGAAGACACACCAAGTAGAAGAAAGATAGAAATAGGAAAAGTGAAGCAAAGCTTCAACTTTAACAGTAAAAGTTGAAGATCGCCAGCCGTAAAAATGACTGTGGAGAGACAGTGGATGTAAGGAGGGAGAATCGGAAGCTCAATTTAGAAAGGTAATGCCATAACAATGAGATGTCGAGGGATAGAGGAAGTTCTCTACAGTCATCTTCTTCTTCCCTAATTAATTTTGGCATCTAATTGATAAGAAAGCTCACATGAACCACAAGATATTGACATGTTAGGACGTTTTCATAATAAAGTAGTAAAGTAAAGCAACTTGTAAGGGATATGCTTTAGAGACTCTAAGCTAGGAAACAATTTTTGTAGTTATTTTTACATTAAGTTAAAAGTAATAAAATGTATTTGCTTAGGACAAGAAAATGTTTAAGTATGTGGGAGTTTGATAAGTGCTTAATTATTTATATTTTAAAGTTAGTATTTAATTCAATTTGCTTGTTTATTTAAGTATTTTCATTGTTTTTAGTACTTAATTCATTTATATTTTATTTTCAGGTCATAATTTACTTATTTGGAGCAAAAGGAATGAATTCAAGCAAGTTTGGGATGATTTCGAGTTATTTTGGCTAAGTAATAAAGTTGTAGGAGAAGCACATGGTCAAGCAAATGGTCGTATGTAAGAGAAGTACATGGTCAAGTACATAGTCATATACTTGCCTATGTACTTTATTATTCCTAAGTTTCAAGTTACATGCCCACGTTTCAAACTCCAAAAAGTTAAGCAGTCAAGAATATGCCCATGTTTAAGAAGGATATGCCTGTGTTGCTTATGTTAACATTTTGTCCCACATTTGTGCACGTTTGTGCTCTATATTTGAATCTCATATTATTTTAAGAACAAAGCCAAGTACACATAATATGCTTACCCTATACCACCTAAAAAACTAAATTTTGAACTATAAAAGGAAAAATTAAAGGGCAAAGCAAGAAGGAAGCTTAGGAGGCAATATTGGAAGGCATAAAATGATAAAAAGAATGAAGAATAAGCAAGGAGACCCCTTTTGAGTGAATTTATTAAAGATTGAAAGGGATTTCATCATGTTTCCTTTGATTTTTGGTTTTCCCTTTAGTTTTTATGATATGATGATATGTATTATCTGATTAGGAACTAAACCTTTTATGGTACTTGGATAAGATAAACCCTAAGATGGAACTTGTATAGATTTCTTTTTAATTTAATTTATTCTTTAGTTTCATTTAGATTCAATTATGTGAGATCTCATATCAGTTGGAGAGGAAAACGAAGTACGCCTTATAAGGGCATGGATACCTCTCCCTCATAGACGCGTCTTCCCAAGGTGTGGGAAAAGCAAATCTATGAGGGCTTGGCTAGGCTAAGGCCCCAAAATGGATAATATCTGTGGGCGGGTAGTCTAGGGCTGTTACAATGATATCAAAGCCAGAACCCGAACTGGTGTGACAATGAGGACACTGAGCCCTGAAGGGGGTGGAATATGAGATCTCATATCAGTTGGAGAGGGAACGAAGTACGCCTTATAAGGGTATGGATACCTCTACCTCATAGACGCGTCTTCCCAAGGTGTGGGAAGAACAAAACTGTGAGGAGTTAGCTGAGCCAAGGCCCAAAGCGGATAATGTCTATAGACGGGTGGTCTAGGACTGTTAAATTATGTCTTCTTTATTATTTTTGAATAAATATTGTCTTTATGTTATTCTTTCTATAAATTGATCTAGCATAATTGAAAAGAGTTACATACAACCCTAGAGATAGACTAACACAAATCTTCCAAAGGGTATAAACCTAATAGTGAAATTTATAAATCAAATTAATACAAATTTAGGGGTTTGAAAAGAGATTTTGATTGATCAACCTAGGATTAGTAGTTAATAGTATTGAGAAAAAATATTAGCATAATTGAGAAATTTCTATTATCTAATCAACTCTATATTAAATATATGTGTAAAGTCTTAATTGTGTGAGACTTCCTAAGAGGGATTCAAATTTTGGGTACCATTCTCTTCGTTGATTTTTTGTTAGATTAATCTTCATTCTAGTTAATCAATTTTGTTAGTTTACTTTAGTTTATTATTTTAATTTTGAATTTAATTAATATTTATTGATATAATTTGTTAGATTAGATAATAGAAAGATGGTTAGTTCTAGTAATTTTAGTCCTTGTAAGATTAACCCATACTTACCATTGGTAGTTACGATTATACCATATGCTTACGATAAAACAAACATTCAATCACCTTAACACTTTCCTCTAGCTTGAAAATTGACATTCAAGTACTCATTATTGGATAATTTTCCTCCAAGACCACTTTGGAAACAAATATTCCAATTTTGGCTAAAATTAGTTCTATCGTTGATGGTAACCATAAATGAAATTGCCCTCTACAAATCCTAAAGAGGTTTAAGAGATCAAGTTGAATATGCTTAATTACTACTTGAAAACCAACCTAAAAGATCAAATATGCTAAATCTAAAAATCTGTTAAACCTAGCAATAAGGACATTTGAACTTTCTTCAAAACCCTCCTCCAAAAATCCTTTGATTTAATATTTTATGATCCTAAGCCAATATCACTAGACATAAATTTGTCCATTGACTTGCCTATTCATAACAAACTTAAAACAAAAGATAATCTTTTCATCATACCCAAAAGCCTTTAATTACCTCTTCTGTCATTCAAATGCAGAAAATCACATCACTTGTTTTTCAATTTTCCTTATACCATCCAAAACTAGCACCATATCTTGGAGATAAATAACATTTTGAAAAAATTTAGAAATCCTCCATATTAAATAGATGTTGAAGTATTAATTACATGACAATTCCTAAGGGGGATTCAAATTTTGGGTACTGTTCTCTTCATTGATTGTTGGTTGGTTTAATCTTCATTCTAGTTAATCAATTGTGTTAATTTAATTAATTTATTTTTAATCTTGAATTTTATCAATATTTGTTGGTATAATTTGTTAGACTAGATAATAGAAAGATGGTTAGAATTTAGTAATTCTAGTCCTCGTAAGATTAACCCGTACTTATGAGTGGTAGTTATGATTATACCATGTGTTTATGATAAAACAAACATTTATTCACCTTAGCACTTTCCTCTAGCTTGAAAATTGACATGCAAGTACTCATTATTAGATAAGTTCTCCTCCAAGACCATTTTGGAAATAAATATTCCAATTTTTCCTAAAATTGATTTTATCATTGATGGTAACCATTGATGAAAGTGCCCTCTACAAATCCTAAAGAGGTTCAAGAAATCAAGTTGAATATGGTTAATTACTGTATGAAAACCAACTTAAAAGATAATCTTTTCTTCTTACCCAAGAGTCGTTAATTACCTCTTCTGTCATTCAGATGCAGAAAATCACATTACTTGTTTTCCAGTTTTCCTTATACCCTCCAAACCTAGCACCATATTTTAGAGATAAATAAGATTTTAAATCTCACCTTAGAATGACCTTTTTTAATCTCTTAAATAAACTAAAATACAATAAACCATAACCTTGACTCATCTTTACTCATTTATGTTTTCAATACTACATGCTATTGTTGGTATGAAAGAAACCTTCGAATCAAACAATTAGATATTAGACTAATCTCAAAATATGCAAGATCTTCTGTATCCTTTTATTTATTTATTTTCACTATTTTCTTATAAGTCATTTATCTCCTCCTAGGCTACTATATCACCTTACATACATAGTTAAATATAAATAATTCAAAGAAATTTTAGACTCTTATATTTGAACATGTTCCTAAAATATGCTTACTATTTATTTAGTTGCAACAGAAGAATTTAAGCTTATAAATCCCCCTAGGAACCAAGAGGAGCTTGCCCTAAAAATCTCAAAGCCTAAATTATCTCCTTCCAAATTTCTAGAGTTCCTTAATCCAAAAGAATTACCCATAGGTAGTGACCCTAATTTCAACAAAGCAAACTACCAATTAGGAAAAAGAAACACAAGATTCTAGATACAGTTCTTGAAGTTTTCGATGTTATATAATCCTCCTGATTATAGTCATCCTCAATCGCAATAGGATGTTGTGAGGCCCCCGCTTCATTTACCAACACTTCTTGACCTCCTTTAAGAAGAAGAAGAATATTCAAGATCAAGAGCAGATATTACTAATGAACTTACATTGGTTTTCTTTTTGTAATCTTTTACTAATGTTTCATTACTATGCTTAATGTCAACTAAAATTCTTCGAGCATAGTGGGATTAAGTAATCCTCATGCGATAGTTAAATTTAGATTTGCTAAAGCCTAACTTAAGCTTCTTTCATGATCGTTAACTAATAAGTCCACTTTTTATTAACATGTCACTCAATCCCATAAGTATTTTACAAGTGTTTCACTCATTTTCATTACATAAGAATTTTACACATCTCAACAAATCGATGAACAAGAGAGATATAGTAAAAGGCAACTTTTTATTAAACTATTTACAATTAAAAACAAAAGGGATTTGTAATAAATCCTTGTCGAAACTCATTACAATTATCACTCAAGGCCTTCCTAATCAAAGCTCTTTACAAAGAACTTTCACGAAGCTTTCAAATTCTCTCTATATAGATCACTGAAAACTTAAAAAAATGATCTAAACAATATGCTTTTATATAGACTTATAAGAACTTATGGACTAATTAAGCTAAATATTCACTTCCAATAATAATTCTAGTAAGTTACTAAAAAGTTACCACTTCTTCTATTAATTCCACTAAGTTAGTGGAGAGTTGCATCTTTTAATTCATTGACTGTAAAGTTAACAGAGAATATGGTCCAAAAGCATGTCTTGTTTTGTTGCCATATTATTCAACCACTTTCCCACCATTTAAAGAGAAATTTTCTCACTTTGCAAGGCAGCATTCATACTTTATAAGCTTATTACTTCCTTCTTGCCATGTAGCAACACATTACTGCCTCTTGAACTGACAGGTAGCTTAATGAACATTTAGTTAGTCATCCCGAGCCATTTTTGGCTATAGTCCATCCAAACATACTCATAATGCAGCTACGTTATTTCATAACTTAAGTGAAATAACAAATCATGTTATTATATAATAAACCTCAAAAAAATTTATATCTTTAGATTTTCTTGTCAAAGTCAGGTATTTTTACGCACTCGTGAGCATGACATACTCAATTTTATATCCAAATCTTATCTATTATCAAAATTTTTCTTAATATGCACAAGCAAATGTATATTATCGCTCACACTCTTTATTGATATGTTTGTTTACCTTGTCTATTCACAATTTTTGTGCTGTTACTTTCATTTTATAATATCTTTATTTATGAAAAACTAAATGTTAAAATTTTTCGAAAAATATATCTCTCATGTCACGACACTTCATCAAGTTTAGTCAATGTCTTTTATCTTTTATTTTTCAGTTGGTCCATTTGTTTCTATGATTTCTGCTTCTAGGTATCGTAAACTCGACAAAATGGCAACGCTCGGAGGAGTTTATGAGTCATTTTTCTCTTTGAAATCGATGGTCTTGCTCGATTCGCCGTTGAAGCACACAACAAGAAAGGGGTTGTGTTATTTGGACGATTTCTGTGAAAAAGTTAGAACCTTTTTAAGTATATTATTAATTGTGGGACATTGTTGTAGAATGTGATGGTTAAGGCAAACGAGCAAGTGGTGGCGCAAACAGTCCATCATGTCACAATCAAAGTAATTAATGCTAGTAAGAAGAAGAAATATGAAGCCAACGTTTGGGTCAAGCCATGATTTCACTTTAAGCAGCTACACAAGTTCAACCACGTGGAAGATATCCCCAGTTTTACCTCTTCTGATCTTAGGGGTTAAAATAGCTAAGTTCTCGATTAACGTGCTTGTTTCCTTTTGCCTCTTAAAATCTTGTTTTTATGATTGGACAACCGAAAATACTTTATTTGACTATAAAATTATTTCCCTGTGAAAAAACAATAAAAAATAAAAAGAAGAAATATGAGTTTTTGCCGCTTTTTTAAGTTAAGTATATATATATATATATTCAAAAGAAGTCGTACAATCTTGTCAAAGTTCAAAGTAAACAAAAGCAATGAGGAATAAACTTCAAGATTACAAAGATTTTAAAGAACAACATTAGTCATCTTTCCTTCGTGTTTTTGGGCAACTTTTCGGTTACTTGTCTAGTTGCTACAAAGAGTCTACAGTGTGTGTATATTTGCACGGAAAAGTGTCTCTTTGCTTGTTTCCTTCTTCCTGAAAATTCTAAAATTCCTTTATTTCCATATGTAATATTCTGTAGTTGAAAAGTTGATTTGATTGTTTTGTAGTCTATTTTGTTTGCCATTTTGAGGTTTTCGATCTAATGAATCATATCATTCCATGAGTTGGCTGTTTTCAAATACAAAGTAACTTTTGCATTTTGTTCCATATGTTTGATATATACTGGCATTTTCCTAACAAATAATCTTGTGTTTTTCTATGTTGGTAACTGATTTCACTCTCTAGATAAGTTATTGGGAACTTCATCCTATCCTTTGTAGGTAGTCTTCCTATAAGCCCCGTCTAAAGTATGAATACACGTAAGGGGTTCATATCACAGTCTCATACTATATTTCTCCAACTTACTATGTTTTTTATCTCCCTCTATAGGAAAAGTCTACATGCTTTTGTTATGAATGTTTTACAATCCACTACACTTCATCTTGTTCAGTAATATGACAATTTGGCATGTTCTCCATCAATGTATCTAAATTTCTACTGCAGTGTTAGGGCCAATACCATTGATTGTTTCTAATTAAGCTACTAACCTTGGCATCAGATCTCACCACCAGCTTTAGGTTTTGTAACTCCTCTACTTTGTATAATGGACCTTTTGAATGCCAATTGTCAAACCAGAACATTGTATTTTTCCCATTTCCAATCTTGTGTACTATCAAGCTCTGCATCCACTGTCTTGTCCTTAAGATGCGCTTGAAGTTCCATGTCATATCCTGCTTCATTTATAGTCTCCATATGCTGCTTTTTCTTATGTATATGTGATGTATCCACTACACCCATAGATCTTCCTTCTTGCTAGATAACCTCCATAGGTTCTTGGCTTGACTTACTCTATTTAGTAATCTTATTGATTGTAGTCCTAAGCCCCCTTGTTCTTTTGGTTTGCATATTGTATCCCAGCACACTTTTGCCATTTTGCTTCCATTTATTGATCCTCCCAATAAAAAGTATATCAGTTTTTTATTTATCTCCTTCAACACACTTCTTGGTAATGATATTTAGCTAATCCATTATCTTTTTAGGTTGCTCATTATTGATTGTACCAATTATAGTCTTCCCCCCATAACTTAGAGATTTGTTACGCTAGTGGTTTATTCTACCATTAAAAGAATCCATCAATAGTTTACAGTCAGCAGTCGTAACTCTTTTTTGTGAGATTGGTACCCCCCCAATATATTTTATAGGAAGGTTTACTTAATGCAACCACTTCTCCGTAACTTCTGATGCAGCTTCACAATCAGTGTTTAAGGATAGGTAAAAACTGCTCTTCCTTAGATTGTTTTTTAGGCCTAATATAGCTTTAAAGTCCTCCAATGATTGCATGAGTTCTTTGATGGGTTGCTTGTTAACCATGAAAAAAAGTAACAAGTCATCCGCAAATGTTAAATGTGTTATTTTTTCACCTCTGCATTTGTGATGATACCAAAATTCTAGACATTTTTCCACATTTTGTGCTATTATGATTGATAGAATCTCTATATATAGCACAAAGAATAATGGGATAGTAAGTCCCCTTACCTTAATACCTTTTTTACTCTTATCAGCCATGTGGCATCACCGTTTATAAAGAAATGTGGAGAAGCTATAGAAACACATGTTTCCACCCATTTTCTAAACAAGGGAGGACACTTTGCCGGTTTTAAGATGCTAAACAAGAACTTCCAGTTGATTGAATCATACGCCTTTGCTAGATCAATCGTTACAGGATAGTTCTTTATTTTGGTGTTGGCGTTATAACTCTTAAGAATTTCCCATCTTAATAGGATGTTTGTGCCTATTGTTCTCCCTTTGATGAAAGCATTATATGTTGGATCTACAAATTTCCCCAGATTCTTCATTAGCTTATTGGCCATTATCTGGTAATGACTTTATAGAGAATGTTATGGTAGGCAATAGGCCTAAATTGCTCCAACTTGGTGGCATTTTGTTGTTTAGGGATCAGACTCACAAAGGTTTTATTCCACTCTTTCAATAAAGCTCCTCTCATGAAGAAATCCTTAACAGCTTATATTATGATATCCCAATTCTTTTGAAAGAATATTCCATTATATCCATCAGGGCCTGAAGCTTTATCAAGAATTATTGAAAATACAACTTCTTGTATCTCTTTTTCAGTTACTTCTTTCATAAATTCAACTTTGTTCTTCTCTAAAATTCTCTACTTCATATTTTGTTCCAAACTGTTTGGTAAATTGCTCATGTGTTAACTTTTTCTTTAATTCTTAATCATAAAGTTTATGTCTAGTTTCATCTTTAAGGTACTACACATAGTTCTTATTCTTTTTTCCCTTATAGTGGTCATGTAGTACTTCGTGCATCTTTCACCTTCTCTCAACCATTGAACTCTAGCTTTTTATCTCAGCAACTTATTTGTATCTTCTAGTGAGTTATTGTATTTGTTTATTCTGTTAGTTTCCTCTTGTCTCAGTTGATTTTCTTCTGGTTTTGGTACCATTCTTCTCCAGCAGTTTTGTAGTTCTTCTAGTGCTCTAGCTGTTGCCTGTTGTTTTGGAATTCTGAATTCCTTGATTAGAAATTTATCCCTTTCTTTGGAATTCTGAATTCTTTGCTTAGAAATTTAACCCTTTTTATAACCACTTTTAGCTTCAAGTTTAACCTATATCCTTTTGTTCCATTTATCTCCTTACTCATTTCTTCCCTTAAGATATCTCTGAATTGTGGTTTTTCCATCAAATGGACAAACACTCTGAATGGGGCATTTCTTCTTTCAGTTGGGGTATTGAGTTCAATCACAATAACACTATGATCTGGCTCCTCAAAGATGGCAGTGCTAAGTGGGAAGTGTGTCAACCAATTTCCATTTATCATACATTGGTTCAGTTTTTTCAATAAGAACCAGTTTCCACTCTGCTTATTATTCTAAGTGTAATCATTCCCATAGTATTTGAGGTTTTCCAACCCAGTTTGTTTAGTTAGTTTCTGTAGTTCCCTGCAACTTTGCTTTGTCCAATTCCTTCCTCCCCATGTTTTACTTGTCTTAAGAGTGCAATTATAATCCTCAATGGTTACCCAAGGGTAAATGTTTGTATTACTAAACCTCACTATGTCCTCCAATGGTGATTGCCTTTGAAAGGGTAGTTGGCTGCATACACAACTGAGATTGTAATAATCACACCAAAACTTTTTATTTTCATGTGGCAGTTTATCACTTGGTTTGTAGCATCCCATCGCATCATTTTTAGTTTGTAGGTTTTATAGCCAATTATAATTCTCCCTCCTATATACTTATCATAGTTAGAGATCACCATCCAGCTTTCCACTAAAAACTATAGTTTGTTTTCCAATTGTTCCCTTTTTATTTTGGTTTCAAGTAAACCAACAAAATTAGATAGCATGCTTCGAATCAAGCCCCTAATTGCTAGTTAT
>JAOTAY010000001.1:12784936-12801048 GCA_025629805.1 Erythroxylum baracoense
TGTGAGGGTATGAACATAAGAATGAATTGTCATTTATCAATTGCTCAATTATGGATGTTTGGAATGATATAAGAACCCTTCACTCGCGTGTCATGAATCCGAATGTTAGGCTCCGGAAACGGGGTCCAACACTATCTCACACTAAAACTACACTTATCCCCTTTTAGGAATAACTGATGGTTTGAAGAACTATCGTAATCTGTTTTAGGTGCTCTAAATATTGCTGAAAGGATTTATTATATAGGGATGTCTTAAAAAAATAAAATTAATCATTTTAGGTGAGGTTGAAATATGTCTTTCATTAGGCTTTAAAAGTTCCAAGGTTCATTCGATAATTATAAGGGCATCACGAAAAGCTTATAATTTTCTTCATATGTTTTGAAGGCAGTCTTGGCAATGTCCTTGTGTATTTGAATTTGGTGATAGTTGGATCTCAGGTCTAGCTTAAAGAACCAACTTGCTCCGTGCAACTCATCTAGTAGTTATTTAATCAACGACATAGTGAATTTATCCTTTATCATATTCTCATTAAGTTGCTTATATTTTGTACACATCCTCTGAGAATTGTCTTTCTTCTACACTAAGACAACAAAAGATGCATAAGGACTAATACTCTTATCATATTAAGGACTAATACTCTATCATATGAACCCTTGTTCGAACCTCACAACTCTTTCTATTATGTCCTTCTGCTGCCTAGAATACTTATATGGCTAAACACTAATAGACTTTGTACCCTCCTCAACTTAATTTGATGATCATATAATCAATGTGGCGGTAGTTGATTAGACTCCTTCAATATTTTCCAAAATTTTGCCAACAATCTGTTGAGTTATTCAAAGGTTTCAGGTTGATCTTCAAGCTTTATGTTATGCATTTAGTACTCTTAAGGTGTTGTAAAAGTACTCTATACTTTGTTCCTTACTCTTCCCTCTCCAACATGTCTTATTCTTTCTCCTCCTCCACTCCCATTTCGCATCTGCCCAAAACAGTCCCCACAGGTATAATTCTTTTGTTTATTGTTTGGTTTTTTGCATACCAATAACACTTCGTTCTCTTACATAATAGTTATTAGTCAATTGGTCGTAAGAGTGCTCAAACTATACCCAGGTGATAGATGACTAGGCAAAGATACGATATGCTCCTCAAGATCAAGAGGAGAAGCAATGAAGAGACACATAAGATGGAGCTCCACAAGAATAATAAGGGCTCCTGCCATCAAAATCTAGTGGTATTACTCCATTAATTTTTAGTGACATCATAAAAGTTATATGTACTGTTTATTTCAATCCCTTAACCAGTCTGCTTGGTCAAATTATTGCGCATTTTCATAAGTTTTTTTAATGATTAAAAAACAGACCATTCAACTCTTTGTTCCCTTTTATTTTAATAACTCTTATTATTAAAAATCGATCGATTTTTATATACTAACTAGTTTTTATAAACTAGAATAAATCAATTGTTTTTATTTAATATTCTTTTTTTAATCTAAACCTAAACCTTTCCAATAAATATAAATAAGCTTTTTTAATTTTATTTAAAATTTTTCATTTTATTCAACTTTTACTATATATCGATTTTATAACCTTAAACTTTTATTAATTTAATTTAATTTTCAATCTAACTTTTAAAACATTGAATTTTGAACTATTGTGTACTAACATCAATGTAGTCTTATTGCAGACGAAGAACATGAACTCAATCACAAAATCCGAACTTGCAGCATATTTTTATCAAACATCAGACCTAATACATTTTACGATCGAGTTTGTGCAGTGGCTCGTCTCTGTGCTATGCAAGCAGCTACTCCTAACCGTTGAAACTTCAGCCCGAGTATTTTGCTCCTAATATTTATTTTGAAAATCATACCAAAGGCTAAATTTTAATCAAAGTCGCTGCGAGACAGACTGGCGAACGACCTCGAAGCTTGTTCCCTCATCTAGAAACCCAAAATGTTATCAAGTTTACTCTCCTAGTTGGAAGTTTCCTTAAACTTGTTTAACGGCTCGCTCAGTCATACATGCCGCGGGATCAAATTTTCTATGCCCATAATCTTATGCCAAACCTACTATCTCATTCACACAAATAGGTGAGACCAGAGAAATGTGTAAATGAGATCATTTAAAACAAGATTATGGACACAAAAGATCTGGTTCCACATGCAGGCATCCTTAGATGTTATAACTGAAATGACAGGCTCAAAAAGTAGCCTTCCAAACTAATTTCATTCTTCACGTGGCTTTGGATCAAGCATGCACCTCGAGCGAGAATTTAACTGAAAAATTTAAGATCTGATGGTTGTTAGATTGCAACGTTAAATGAAGAGAGACCTCAGAATAGTAGGGTTTAATCAGACAGTAAGCAGAAGTGTACCGTTAGTATTTCCAGTTGTTTGATCGTCGGCTATGTTCGGGTATCCATGACAGGAGCAAACACAAACGGTATCATACACAGTAGTCTCAATCAACTACCAAATGTGACATATCTTTCTACAATAGGCAGTCAAATTACATGATCTGTAGTTCAACTGTCAGCAAATCTAGCAATAAAATTTGTTAGCAAATGGGCGACAGCAGATGCATTGGAAATAGGAGAGAATGGACCTAAAACTGCAATTTAGCCTCTCCTAGCGTGAATGGCATGAAGCATATACTTCAGTTCTCCACCAGGCGCGTAACTTCTAGCCTCTGCTGATTCGCACATAATCATATCCCAAAAGCTAACCTTTCCCAGGAGCGTTATAGTAACACTACTACCCTTCTTCATCATAGTCTTCCTCATCTTCATCTAATCTAGAACCCAAACGCGCAAGTTGAAGAGGATCAATAGCTATTTTGTCCACTTCAGAAAGTGACCAACCTGGATACTCTTCATGATTAGCTTCAGTAGTACTTAATGATGATATTGCTGACGAGGCCTGAGCTGCCGTCGATGCAGACTTTGCCTCGTCATTTTCATTCACATCAGCATTCAGATCAAAGTTCCGTTCTAACATATTGGCTCCATCAGCTACTGCGATACTTCCCTTCAATGCATCTTTTGAACCATTATCCATCACCTTTCCAGGACTTGAGCTATTTTTTGCGCCCTGGGGTAATGTAGTGCACGACTCAGATTCAGTCTCATGATGAGACAGCTCACGTTCAATGTTTCGAGCACCTCGTCCACGGCCCCTTCCTCGACCACGACCTCTCCCTCTTCCACTGCTTCCTGCAAGGCTCATTTCATGCTGCAAGTGCCAATGAAGATTAAACTTACATTAGTCCAATTACTTTGGAATTGATCATTCATAAATGCGTATATATTCGCATGCACACATTCACTTACACACAGCAGTAATGGATGTTATCATTCTTTAGAAAAAGAAAATGAAAAAGGATGGCCAAATTGCTTCTCGATTATCTATCATATTCTACAAACAAGGTAAAAAATACCATATTGAAACAATAGAAACGTGAACCACTAGCTACTTGAGCAGTCTAGAATAAGGTATCCACTCTAGCAAATCTTCAGTGAAAAAATATGGGGAAAATACTAAAAGATAGTAAAATAATAAAAGATAGTTACAGAATGACTTAGGAAGGGATATCTTACCATCTTGCTTCTCTTAGATTCTTCATCACTATCATTCCCGTCATCTACAATGGGTTTCCTGGCAGAGAAAACATGTGTAGTTTTAGTTTGTCAAACAAAATAAACTTCACGAAAAAAGGAAGAGGAGGGAGCAAAAAAAATCTATTTTGTGGCCACCTCTTTTGAAGAGTTCTGTGATCAGCACCATCAGAATGACCATGACCATAGTCAGGAACTCTGCTAACGATTTCTCTTAGAAAATCAAATACATTGTAACTCTGCACACAATGTTTTCTGCAAATTATAGAAACTTATTGTCATACTAGTGTAGTTGTTGCAATATAGAAAAAAAGCAATTGAAAATTCTTCACAAACTGTCAAATGAAAGATAACAACAAAAGAATGACACAGAGGATAAACTTCTAGCAAGAAGTATAATGATAAGCTGACAAAACTGCCCGCTTAGTGAAACTGTATGGTCAGAACGCACTTAGGATGCATTAGCTCAACACGAGGCTTAACAAGCTGACCTCTAGGTAAAAAATAAAATGTCTTGTAAACGAAAGCCCCTTGGCAGGACCATGGTGAGACAAGTAGAGAAGAAACAAGCTTTTCATACATTGAACCAGAAAAGTTGTTACAAGGAATAAAAGGCAGTTTGCCACTTACAAATGCAATGCATTCATAGTCTTTGCTCCTCTCTGAAGAGTTATCTCATATGTACGATCACACAGATCTTGTAAAAACAACTCCAAAGCTTTAGCTGCAATAACATGAAACAAGAATATAAGCATAAATTCATACAACGTACTATAACAAAGATCAAAAGAGCAACTCACAAACTAAAACAGGAACCGCCAAAGCTATCTTCCCAACATCCTCGTCAGCTTGCATTATCTTTTTTATACGAGCCTGAAAAATAAACAATACATCCGCCATAAGCCTTAGATAGACAGAGAGCAAGGACAAGGAAGATCACACCATGATCAACAATTATCAAGAGTTGTCAGTGAAATGACTGCAAAAAAGTAAATAGAAATCATCCAACAAAAAAGATCCTCATGAACTTTAGGGGTTCATGTAGAAAGACAAGTCACCAAAGATGCCGATTGAACCACATGCATATGGACTAAAAACATAGATTTTGGTAGGTTTATACCGTAGACAATCACTACTGCACATGCATTTAGACAAACAAATCTTAATAACGACCTGCACGCACGCACGCACAGTCCGGTGTCCCCATTTTATACAGAAAATAGAATGATCTGGACGATCACCTCACTCGGAGGAAAGTAAGAGAAAGGGAAGGAGAAGCAATACGTGCAGCAGGAAGTAGAGTTAAGTTCCGGATGGAATAAATACCCAATCACAGCTCCAATATGCACATCGAAAGCTATAGCGTTCGATGATGTTTGATGAAGAGCATCAAACTACTATTTTTTATGTTAACAAATTACTGTAATTCAATCCAACGTCTAGCAACAAATAAATAAATTTAAAAAATCGATTCTTCCCTTATACAGAATTAATAAGGAAAACAAACGAAAAGCATCAAATACCCAATTTGAGTATCGAATTGCACAACCAATTCTAGACCAACCACAAAAACTAGAATAAATCACAGCCCACAATATTAAGTGGTACTGTACCCCCAGCCCCTTCAAAATCAAAGTATTTTTCTTCAGAAACCCTAATCCTAAAAAGTAATCGAAATCAGCCTAAACCCTATAAATTGATCACACACACATAAATGACCTATCCTCGAATCACCCACCCGATAATTCCAATTCTAAACTGAGCAATCTCTACTAAGTGCAAAATCAAAAGTTTCTTAAAAGAAAAACAGCCCATCCAATAGTAACCGAACTCGACTTCCTCGGTCACCAAACAGCAAAAACAAATTGAGAGGGTGAAAATCAGAAAACAACAGAAGAATAGGAGCGAAAGACGTAAAACACGAATTAGAAACACTCTGAGACGGCAAGACACCGAAGAGAGAGAGAGAGGAACTTACGGCTGGGAAACGGGTATCGAGCTTCTTTCTCATAGCGTCAGATTTGGAGAATTCAATATACAGAAACAGGAGAATTTGAAAAAACAACAACTAGAAAGAAAGAGAGAGAGAGAGAGAGCATAGAAGAAAAGAGAAGAGACGAGAATCTGTCTGATGATTCAGAGTGAGAGCTAACGATTCACTTCCCAATCATTGCATCGTATAGATATATAAATTCAAATCCATGAAAGAAATAAAAGAAGAAGGTAAAAATCAAAGTGACAATTCAGATCCCTAAACCTAAGCTTAATTTTGGCTTCAAAAACATTATTCGTACAGAGAGAAGCAAATAATTGGGTATCATATAATCAATTAATTAGTTCAACTTCACAAAACATGTTTTTGCCATGAATTGTAATTATTTTCCTATACATATCAAATTTATTACACCATATTACGACCTTTTACCAAAACAAAAAAGTATGGATTCCAATTAATATTGTTATATTTTAATTTAATGTATTATTTATAATTTTATAATTTATTTATCTAATATTTAATTAAAAATTTAAAAAATAAGATTTATCTTTTGAAAATGTCTTCATATTTTAAATTTTTATGTTTGTTTTAAAATAATATTTTAATTTACAAATTCAAACAAATTATAAATTTTAACTTTTTAATACATAAAACTCTCTATTTGTATTAAATATAATTTTACTTTAACATTTGTTTTAATTTATAGATAAATTAATCTTACATATAATAATAAGTATATAATTTATATAAGTTTTAAGAATTTTTAGTTGATTTCAAAAATATTTATTTAATTGTAAAGTTATTTTATGTGTTATTTTATATTCTTTTTGCAAATAATTTTTCTTTTAATTTTATGTTTAGCATTTGGGTTTGACATTTATAAATAAACCAAAGGTTTATTTTTATTTTGTCATATTTATCTCATATAATTTTTTTGGAAAGTAAAAAAGCAATATATTAAATCAACATTTTTAATCGGTGGAAATATCAAGGACAATTTATAATTAAAAGTTCAAGAAGATATAAGTAGCCAAGTTCACACGTTTGCTACTAAGGAATCCTATCTAGATATTGGGATTTGGGATTGTGCATATTCAAGTTATAATAGTTTCTTTTTCTTGAAAAATTAAAAGAATGTATCAAAAAGCCAACAAAAAATATAAAAGGTTTATAGATAAAACCAATCCCTACAGGGAATTCTAAAGGAGTCACCTTTCATGAAGAACAAAATACAATCATCAACAGCTTAGGTTAAAAGAAATTCCTTGATCAATGTCTTAAAAGAATTAATTCCTTCAAGTTTTGTAGGATCACATTTGTAATCTCCTTCTCTGTAGCAAATTTGTTTTTGAACTTCCTGTTGTTCCTTTCCAACCATAGCCTTTGAATGCTTAATCCCATAACAAGAAAATAGATCTATAAAGTGTCTTTACTAGTACTCGAATGATCCTTTAGCCATTGAGAGGCATAAGAAAGTGAGTTTACCTCTTTCCGAACATTTGAGGCATATTGACATTCGAAAAACAAATGTTTCTTAGTTTGTCCACACTCTATGCATAAAGAGAACTTATCGTCCTTTGCCAAAAAATGCAACCTATCCATAGTGCTTTTTTGTTCTTCATAATTAACCATAGAAGGGATGAGAGTTTTGGAGTCATTAATTAATTCCATACAATATTATACCAGGAGACCTTGGATCCAAGTGTATGCAAAAGTTTTCTGGCTATCTTGCAAGTCATGTTGGCAATTGATTTCCCTTTCCAATAGAAACTAACAGTCTTGTGAATATCAGGTGGATAAGCTAGTTTATATCTCAATAATTCTTGTGGAAGAGCCTAGTTATTATCCGCAATCAATTTAGAGATTTTATCATCTAAGCTACCCATTTTTTTTGGCTTCAACGCTTCTAATCTAATAGATAACTTGGACATAACATGTCCAGTTGTCATACAAAATTTATGAATTCTCTCCATTCTTAACTTTACAACTAACATCATCTTTAATTTTGTCCCTAAGAAGCAAGACCTGACCAAGGAACCAAGAATGAGAAGAACTCCTATGGACCTCCAAATGCTCCTTCCTTTAAGGAAATATCTATGTATCCAGTTAATCCAAAGTGGTGATTTGTCTTCCAGGATTCACCATAATCTTTTCAGAATTAAGGCTTGATTTATTATCTTAATGTCATTGAATCCCATACCCCCTAATCCTTAGGAAAACATATTTCAAACCACTTGATCTTTGTTAAGCCTTTAACTCCTTCTGAGTGGCTCCAAAGAAAATTCCTGAACATTCTTTCCAGCATTTTGATAATCTTTTTTAAAAGAAAAAAATGAGAGCTCCAATAAACATGCAATGAGGATAAAATAGATTTGGTAAATTGTAGTTTCCCCATATAACAGAATGTTTTGAAAAACCAAGAAAAACCAAGAAGAAAGTTTATTCTGCACCTTTTCAATCAAAGGATAACATTCAAAATGTCTCAATTTTCTTGTAGATATAGAGAGACCAAGATACATAAAGGGAGGATTTTTTCTGCACGTTCTAGTAATTCTTACAATTTGAAGTTCCATACTTGAGGCTGCTTTAGAAAATAGGGGAAAAAAAAGCTCTTATTTACATTCAATTCTATGCCTGAAGTGCGTTTAAAGAACATAAGGGAATCTATAAGAGTTTGTACAAAACACAAATGAGTCTTTCAAAATATAAGCAGGTCATCAACAAAGCACATAGTCACCAAGGAAACCTTTCGACATTTAGAGTGATACCTGAAATTTGGATTCTTACTAACATTCTACTTGATAAAAAGAGAAAAAGCTTTCATACATAATATGAAAAGATATGGGGACAGGGGGTCCCCTTTCTTGATAACCCTAGATCTTTTAAAGATCTTGGAAGGTATGTCAATAACCAACACTGAAAAGGAGATAGTTGAGATACATTCTTTAATCTAGTTGATGAATTTCCCAAGAAAATCAAAAACTTCCAGCAAATGAAACAAGAAGTTCCAACTTATACTATCAAATGATTTATTAAAATGAACCTTAGTAAAACAAGAATAACCCTTAAGTAATTCCTGGATAACAAGATATATTATCCCCAATCTATTTGTTTTCTATAAAGGCTCCTTGATTGTAACTGACAAGAACATTAATAGCCTTTTCATTCTAGTAGCAAGTAACTTAGAGATGATTTTATAGAGAAAATTTAAGCAAGATATGGGTCTATAATCACTGAAGGATACTAGTCTTTTCACTTTAAGAATCAAACAATGAAGGTATTGTTGATTTATTCAACAATTTAACAGTTATAAAAAATTCATAAGTTGCATCCAAAACCATTCTTCCTATAATATCCCAAGATTTCTTGTAAAAAAATCCATTCAGACGATCTGGTCCAATTACATTTTGACCATTGAGCAAGAAAACTGTGTCCGTAATTTCTTTATCTTCAATGGGTGCAATTAAAATCGAAGCAATGTCATCAGGAATTTTCTTTGAGATGAATCTATTTAACACTATTAGGAAAGAAGTAGAAAATCTGACTAATCCCATTAGATTTGAGAAGAAATTTAAAGCCTCTTAGAGAATGAATTATTTATCTTACAACATAAGTCCATTACTTGAGGTAATTGCACAAATTCTGTTCAAAATTTCCCTTACCTACACCGTGTTGAAGAAAAATTTAATGCATAGATCTTTATCTTTCAACCATGCAATTCTTGACCTTCGCTTAATAAGATTGAAATGAGTCTACTTGCATATAATAATCTAGCTGATGTTTCTCTTAGACAATGAGATCAATATTTTCAGGATTAAATTTTACACTTCAAAGAGTCTATTCTTAGCATCCACCACTGGTTTTTGTGTGATGTCCCCAAAGATTTATTCAGCAGCTTAAATTCCTTTGCGACATCTTTAAGTTTTTGCACATAAAAAACTTGATAATTTCCATAAACTAGATTCATAACCCCTTTCTTGCAAGCCTCCAAGAATCTTGGTTGTTGTGTTAAGTAATTTGTTTAACCTAAAAGGATGGCATTTCATAGTATTAGCAAGCAAACCAACTAGCTTGATAGGAGAGTGATTAAAGAATAAGGGGTTTGGAAAATGAGTAAAGCTATCATGGAATTTAGACAACCAATCAGAATTCACAAGAGCTCTATCTAATTGTTTTCTTAATGAATTGATTTAAGTCTTACTTGACGTTCCATGTGTAAAAGTGACCTTCTACTTTAAGATAGTGACTTTTATAAGCTTAATACACTTGAGAAAATCATCCAAATGGTTCTTGAGGCAACATTTCCCTAAAGCTTCTGTTCAATACAAAATGGAATTAAAATCACCACATATAGCCCACGACAAGTTGTACATATCACTTAATTCATAGATATTCTTCTATAGAATGCTCCTCTGGAATCCGAAGTAACTAACATAAACAAAAGTAAGCAAGATAGATTTGTTTACAAGCTTCAAAGAAAGCTTTTAAGTGTATAAGTTGGTCAAACATTGATAGCACATCCAAAGACACTAATTCAGAGTTGTATCGAATGATAATTCTACCAAGGTGATGATGATAATGATTGGAAAACAGTTTCCAGTTACTCCCCAAAAAATCAAGTTTCTTAATACCATTCATTTTTATTTTTGTCTCCAAAAGACCAAGGAGTAATGGTTTTTCTTTAGAAACAAAATTATGTAAGGCATGTTGATGTAAAGGTTTGTTTAAACCTGTACATTCCAGACTATTATAGGCATCATCGGGTTTTACTTTTGGAACCTGATCCCTTATTTCTTTAAGACTTTCTTTTATTGGAAACCACTTGGAAATTGTCCTTGTCTTTAAAAGCTACAACCTCTTATACGTTTGTATTAATAACCAACTCACTTTCATTCTTTTTATCTAAATTGTCCCTTTTCGTAGGCATAATAATAGATGGGGTGTTAACATTCTCCACTAGACCTTCGTTGTTTCCCTCCAAATGGGCTTGTAAATCAGTCTTCTAAACAAAGTTTGATTGTACCCGCCCTTTTCATTCCAATTATAACCAGTTTCTTCTACCATCTACTTCGAATTGCCCTTATTGCAAGGAGTGTTAACTAGATCAACTTGAATCTCTCTGGTCTCTATTGCATTATTTCCTTGCAGTTTTCCAATTTCACCAAAAATGCCTGTAATAAGTTTATTTTAATGTGAGTAAGAATCATGGAAAATAATCATTGAATCCTCCTGACGACTCTTTGAAATTGGTATTAGCTCAACAACAGTTACATCCCCTTTCTCTAGTATAGGATCAAATAATTGCATCTCTTTTCGCATAAGTTCCTCACGAAAACCAGTTGTAAAGATCTTACCTGTAGGCTTTCAAATCTATTTGGGAACCATGTTAGGAGGTTTCTAATCATAAGTTACTTTCACTTTACCCTCCATCAACTCTATGTTCTCATCAAATCTCATGATAGTTATTTCTTCGGGTAACTCAGATAATGAATCTAAAGCAATACAAATTCTTGCAAAATTTATTCTTTTGGTGTCTTTCGTTACTTAATCAAGGCACAGTGGCCTACCAATTAAGCTAGCAAGGTAGTTAAGCCCTTCGATGCCAATTAAGCGAGCAAGGTAGTTAAGCCCTTTGATGGTCCAATACTCAAGTGGGATGTCATTTATGCAGATCCATAGAGGCATATTTAATTGTTTCAGCTCTTTAATTCAGATTCCAGTTCTCCAAGGTTAGACCAAAAATGGTTTTTGATTAACATTCTATGGTCCAACCTTTAAAATGCCATTAGCAACATCAAGAGAATTAAAGTGAAAGAAGAAGATGTCCTCATGATTCAATATGGTGTCAAGCAATCCATATTTTTTCTAGTTTGTAGCAGCCCAATTTTTTATGGGGCACTCTTTTGTCTAGATTGGATTGCCACTTATCCACTCCTACCTAAAGAATGGACAAAGGTAGAGAGACAATATGGTGTTTAAGAGTAGGATTAGAGGGGTAAAAGGTAGGCTTAGAATCAAGGTTATGATTCTCTGCTACTTGTAGCCAGGTCTAGCTAATAATTAGTTCTATATTCAATGATAAGGTTGGTAAAGGTGCTAGGATGGGAGTTACATTGGCAGGTGAAGTAAGAGTATAGGGTAGAGACAAGAAATGTTCATAATTAGAAATCATGGGTAAAGATTATTAGTTAAAAGGAAAAATTATTAGTCTAAGATAACTCGCAGGGAAGAATGAGGATAAAGGATGAAATAGGATCAATAGAGGAGAAACATGAACACAGAATAAATGTTAGGAAACAAAGTTGAAGAAAAATGAGTATAGGTATAAGGAATTGTACCAATAGGAGCATATAATGGGTGAAAAGTGACAAGAAAGAAGACAAGAGCTAAGTGTGATACTAGAACGAAGTTGTTTCAAGGTAGAAATTTCTTTAAGACAGAAAATACTTCAACCAAGAGCGTCGTGGAACATGAGCATAGACGCAGTCATATACATCACCATAAGTAAGACAGTCATAAAAGTTAAAAGGTTTCAATTGTTATAATTATGCTATATACGTAGGATTTATGTAATGGTTACTCCAGTATTGTGCTTTCTCCCATATGGTTTTGGAATCTTCATAGTTGAAGAAAACATGACTTAGGGATATATGCTCTAGGTTATAAAAGAAACTTATATTGTCTATTTTAATTCCGTTAACCATGTCTTAATAAGTAGTTTCCCCTTGAATACTGACCATATAATGAAGTTTACTTTAGGACTAGAAAGTTGATCCCATAATAACTTGAACCATTTGACTTTAGTAGAAGGGGATTTGAATAAATCCAGGTAAGATTTGTTTGTAAAAGTTGCAAAGACATTAGCTTTCTAAATAAGTTTGTCCTCCCTATCTGAGTTGAGGTTGTAATCAGGCATTCCATTCACTTCCTCTTACTACTTCCTTAACCTTGTCTTGACTAGGTAGTAGATGCTTCAGTTGTTGGAAACAAGGATTTTGTATAATAAACTTATGCCAATTATCAAACAAGAAGTGTCATTCCTATTGCCAGTAAGTTTCCAAATGTTCTAAAGCATCAAGTCTCTAAGTTTTAGCAATTGTAGGAGTAGAGGATGAACTAGTTGGAGGTTTGAAGCTCCAAATGTTGCCTTCTTGTAAGTAATAGGTATGAATCAATTTTACCTATAAAGACTCCTTGTCCACTAACAATTTCTAAATCTTCTTATTAAGCATCACATTTTTTATGAACTTGATGATTGGATCCTTAATACTTCTTCTTCTTTTCAACAACAAAACTAAACCCACTTCACTTTAACATTCAAATGATTTTTAGGATTTTCAGTCTATAAAAATTTCTTAATAGATTTCTATACAACCTTGATGATATTATTGTGAAGAAATAAATGAGAGCTCCAATGCACGTAAATATTGTTAAGGATGAATATGATAAGATGAAATTTTCCCACATAAGTTAAGTATTTATTGATCTAACATCCCAATCTCCTTTGAAAAGCATCAAAAAGAGGTTGGCAATCTTTGGGTGTGAGTCTAATGGTCATTATTAGCACACTTAGGTACTTGAAAAGGGTCCTTTCATGGTTCAAATCAACAAATGAGGCAAGTTCTTTAGATTGATTGTGGTTTTTTTCTAAAAAATAAAAATGGAAGTTTTTTCAAGTTGACTCTTAAACTTAATATAACACTAAATTATTATAGAATCTATTAGCACCTTAATAGAGTCCTCTTCTAATACACATAACATAATAAGATCATTGCAAATGCTAGGTAAGAAATCTTGTTTTCCTTAAATTTGTAGTGAAATTTGAAGCCGCCACTCTCTCTTATGCTTTGATCAATCAATCCAGAGAGTACCTTGATATATATAGTGAATAGGCAGGGGATAAAAGATCCCCCTACATTAATCCTTACCTCTGTTGAAAATTTTCATGGTTTCCCCATTAAAAAATACGTTAAAAGTTATAGTTATGGTGCACATCTTGATCCAATTGAGGAAAGAGTTAGGAATCCCATTGCTCGCATTATTTCCATAATAAAGGAAAATTAAATTGAATCAAATACCTTGCAAATATCTAGTCTGGTTGAGCAACTTTTGATAGTCTTGCATTTATAGTAATCCTTAAGTAGTTCTTATATTAATAAAATATTGTCCACTATGATCCGACCTTGTAAAAGAGCACTTTGACGAGGATTAAGGATGTCATAAAAGAGGTATTTCGTCTACTAGCCAACATCTTAGCCATGATTCTGTAGAAAACATTACAACAAGTGATTAGTCTAAAATCATGCAACCAATTAGGTTGTTTTTCTTAGGAACCAAGAAAATATAAGTGATATCTATTTCCTTTAACATGTTGCAATCTTGCAAAAGTTCAAGGATGACATTAGTCATCTAATGCCTCACTAAGTGCCAAGATATTTAGAAAAAGTTAGCATTTAATCCATCTGGTCCATATATTTTCTCAAAGATGAGGCTTTAGATCACAGTTATGATTTCCTTTTCATTTAATTCAGCCACCAAAGATCTAGCTTGAACTTCCCTGATTAAAGAAGGGATGAAATTCTAAAGTTCTTATATAGAAGATCCTACTATAGTAACTGAGCCAATGGTGTTTTTGAAGTGAGAGAAGACTTAAGCTAAGAAGTTGTGGTGATTCCATTTTAACTTGGTGAAGAGAGAATTTTGTTCATGTTTCTTCTAAATAGTATGAATTCCGAAAGTCACTTGTGTCTCTATCTCCATATTTAAGCTATAAAACTCTTACTCTTAATTTCAGGATTAATGAATGACAATCTAATGCTTATGTATATAATAAGAAAGCCTTTTTCCTTAATTGCAGGACAGATACATCCTTTAGGTCATCATAAGTTCTAAATTGGATCTGCTCTAGCTTTTGTTGATTGGATCTCAAGTTTTCCAAGGTACTGTTGATTTTGCTTTTGTTGAGTGCCTTTATTCCTCTTTGACAACTTATAGTTTTCTAACACATTTGAAATCCTCGTATCCATATGACATGAAATATATATAAGTGATTGAGTGATCAATATAAGATTCTGCACTTTAAAGTAATTAGACAAAATATTCAATTATTCTTAATTAGTAGTGATTTAAGAAATCTTTGGGCAAAGTGGAATGACAATTTGAAAATAATTTTCAAATGTTATTAATCAATTACTAAATGGTGGAGAATTAATATACTTGGACTTATATCAAGTAGATATTAATTTCATATTCTATCTCTGATCAAAACACTATATGATGAAAGGATTAAGGTATGGTATCATATTCTATGTCCAATTGAAACATTATATAATGAAAAGATTAATTTATATGAAAAAATCACACACAGTAAGAATAATCAAAACAACTTTGATATTTCTAATATTTAGGTGGTCATGATTTATTGATAGATATTAATCTTGATATATATATATAAATTGTTTAACTAGAGAACTCCAGATAAATTCCTATATTATATTTAAGATTAATTTATAATTACCAATATATTTACGAACCTAATGAGTTAAATATAAAGAATGATTGAAGAGAGAAAAGGTGATCTAATAAAGTTAGACTTTATTATAAAGTTTGAAAAACTTTAGGATCAAATATAAGATATGGGATAAATAAGGATCAATATTAGATATTAAATTTTATTTAGACCTAATTGGTATTTAACTAGAATTAAATGGAATTCCACCAATAATAATAATAATAATAATAATAATAATAATAATAATAATAATAATAATAATAATAATAATAATAATATGCTTTGAAAATTAACTTCAATAAAGCCTTTGCCTTAACAAATGGTGATTTTTCATAAACATACTTCATGCTTTTAGTTTCCTAGATTGAGAAATATATTTCTAAAATTTCCTTCTCAATCCTAGTGAATGGGGAATCAAGTCCTTTCAAGGTGATAAGTGCCTCAAGCAAGGGGACCTAAATTCCCCTTACTTAATGCACTTATATATTAAGCTTCTTTTACAAATGCTAACTTAAGACATTAAGAGTTATAAGAGCTTCAAATTTCACAAAAATTGCAACAAGAAAGAGATTTTTCACCATATATTTGTAAATGGCCTCTTGATAATATATTAAGCTAATCTAAAATTAATTCAACTCCCTTCAATAATTTCTCAGATCTGTCTATAAATATAACCAAAATTTACTTTTATATTTATAATATTTCTTTGGGAATGGTTAATGTTCTATCAAGAATTTCAGGCCTCATCTCTCATCATATTCTTTAAAATATCTTGGCATCTCATTCTTTAACAAAACATTGACCTTTTGAGACATTATGACTCTCATTGACATAATTCAGAGGAAAATAGGTCATTAGACCAAAAATTTCCTCTCTTATATATGTAGACTTTAACTTGTTTATGATTTACTGATACTGCTGGAACCCCTCCCCGGGCGGGCCCACAGGCCCGACATCCTGCGTGACATCTGGACCCGTGGCTCGCGGGGGAGG
>JAOTAY010000001.1:12821600-12834474 GCA_025629805.1 Erythroxylum baracoense
CATTCCTCATCAACTTTCTGCACATGTTCAACTTCATTTCCACTTTCATTTCATCTCTAACTATCACCTTAATTCTTGTCATTTCAAGACACCACATTACTCCCTTTCTTTAGCTTTAGACTCATTTTAGTTCATCTCCAAAACACCCAAAGAGATCCATGTTAATACTTCAAGAAAATAGAATATAAAACCCATTATCTATCAAATTTTTGTACAATTTCTACATCATTTCTATGATCATTATAACTCAAATCATCTCAACAACAACTTATGATATATTGATCATCATATACGGAAAAGCAAGACATGAACCCACCTACATTTCTGATTCACATTTCAACATGTTTTCATCACCATTTCATGATCTTTCAACATCTAACTATCATTATACATGCTTCATTCAACAAATCAAGAAGAGTGATGCTTTATACTTACTTATTTAGCTTCCAAATTTTCAAATTACAATTAACCCAAGCTTCTCAACATCATACGAATATCATCATGGAGGTTAGAAGGGTTGGGTCTTTCAACAACTAAATAAAGGCAACAAAATCTTGGAGTAGTATGGTGCAAGCTTTAAGCAATATTTCAACTTAGTAAGTGGATTGGTGAGATTGTCGTGAATGGATGAGGGGAAGAAGGAAGAAAATACAAAGAAGAAGAAGAGAAGAAAGAGAGCATTTGGCCAAAACAAAATGAAAGAAGAGATGATCTTATAACATATCATCATGGGTTATGGCGTGTGGTGTGGCAAGTGACACATGTCACTTTCTTATGGTCTCTCCTTGGTCTTTTATTTAACTAATCAATTTGTCTCCAATTTTTAATCCAATTGACTCCCAATTTTCAATGACATATGTCATTCAAAATTTCTACTACCATCTAACACTTATTTCTATTACTATTCATCAATTGTACTGCCACTTGGCTATAAAAATTAACCAAAATTTCAGAAAATTTTCTAAATTTCACCAAAAATTTTAAATCACTAATTATGCACACCAACTCAATTTTTTTAAGACACATAATCCACAATTCACATTATAATCACATTAAATATCAATTATACCCGAAAAATGTCAAATGAGTGCATGTATAGTCATTGAAATATGTGCAAAACACTCAAATTCACATGTGTGTATACTATCATTAAGCATGAGTATGAAATTCATTTTTCTAATCTCTCATTGCTATTTCTTAGTTACAGAAATTTAGGGTTCTAACCCTTAATATGGAAACGGGATGTTATATTTCATCTTCGTAGATTGATCTTAATTTTTTTATTGAATAGTAGCATAGATCATAAGTGGGCTTAAGGTAAAAAAAACCCTTAAGCCTTAATTCGTTTAATTCTTTTAGGTGTATTTTGTAGATTAGTTTAATTGTGATTCAACATACATGTTAACTAAAACTCATTCATCTGAATATTTTGATTCTAATTTTTTAAATGTGTTTCATTTATTCTTTTATAAATAACAGTAAATTTGACTTGTTATTTTTCATGTATTGTTATGTTTTCTAGTTTAAATCTTAAGATTTGTCATTGATTATTTATACTAGAGCATTATGTGTTTCATCTTTTCCTTTTCATAAGGTCTTATGTTAATTATCTTGTGGTCAAGCTAATGTGGGTAAAGTACCCTTTATTCCATCTAAGGCAATGGGTCAAATTGGACCATAACGTTTTCACTATAATTTAATTTAAACTCAAATATTTTAACATGTTTAACAAAAACCTTAATACTTCACAAACATTCAAGCGGTGTCCAAAAATTAAAAAAAAGTTTCTCTCTCTTTTCTCTCTCCTCTCTCTTTCTTACTTTTCTCGTTTATTCTCTTTCTTTAATTAAAATGGATCTTGTGATTTGCCTACAATTAAAGGAAAGAAGCTTAGGCTCTTACATTCACATACTCATTTTATAGTGAGGTTGATCAACAGTAAAAATAAATAAAGGCATTGCTAAATATACCTTATTGAAAGTTTGTTTAGTAATGTGAGTGTCAAAAAATAGAGCTTGATAGACATGTAAAATCTTTTTAAAAAGCTTTGGCAAACAAGTAAATGAAATGAATCTTTCAATGGCATAAGAGACTTCTTGCGGCTCATCAAGCCATCTATGATGCAAGGATTATTTACAATAAAGGAGTTAGCAAATAACATGAAGGTTGAGTGAATTTTTAGAAAACAAGGATGATGATCTAAATAAACGAATGCCTTTAAATGTTAATATGACCATTTTAGCAAAGGACTATCCTC
The DNA here is from genome assembly GCA_025629805.1 of Erythroxylum baracoense. Taxonomy (NCBI): domain Eukaryota; kingdom Viridiplantae; phylum Streptophyta; class Magnoliopsida; order Malpighiales; family Erythroxylaceae; genus Erythroxylum; species Erythroxylum baracoense. Next base: position 12,823,858 of record JAOTAY010000001.1, read on the forward strand.
TTGTGGGAACTGTTAGTAATTGTGAGATAATAATAGTTTATTTTATGATCATATGTTGTGATCTTAGCTCTATAAGCCCAATGTCTCACTTTATGAACCTAACAACATTTTACTAGGAAGTATAATATAATAAGGGCATTTTTCTTTATACTTTTAGTTTTAAGTTTTTGTAACAAATGACCAATAAAAGAAGGCACTTTATTTCTTCCAGGGCAATTATTTTGCTAGCTAAAGACATTGAAATGTTAGTATGTAATGTCTTGAAGGAATATAATGGCCTCTAAAATGAAATTATCCATCAAAATGGAGGGATATGGACCATGAGAATTAAAAGGCTATTAACGTAAAAAAATGTGGATTTCTTACGCAACAAGAAATCATTTTAAAGCATACATGATGATAAATATAGCGAAGGCATCCTAGTATGAATCTCAAGCTAGCAACTTCAACCCAAATCAAACGATACAGGTCTATATATAACAATTTACGTTGTTACACCTCTTGTTATATGATTGGTAACTTACATATCGTTATAATTCAAATCAATTATAAACATAAAGACGAGACCCTGAATTAAGCGCATTATAAATGTTAAAGAATAGAAGATATATTCCAACTACTTTCCATATCATATTCCACATCAATAAGTTATACCTAATATCCTTAAAAAATAGACATGTCTTTACTTGTACCGAAGCAAAACTAAAACCATTAAAAAAACACTCAATTATGCATCAGTACAATAATGGTATAATAACATCAAATCTTATTAAATTAATTTATCCATAAACCTCAATCACTTTAAATCATCAATGTACTAACTTATTCCATTCATGTTGAAATGCCTTAATTTAAATACACATGTCAACCAAAATATTGACACCTATTTATATATCTATGACAGTTGTAAGCATGCACTTATTCTTAAATAATGGTTAAAGAGGTAGCCCATCTCTAAATATCTATTTATGAAATTTATTTTGACATTTAAGAAGACTATACATATGTTCAATTGTATTGTCAACACCATATTATCAAGCTTGGTTGAAGTTTCATTCTAATCTTTTAATAGAAAGACAAACATTTTCTCATGAATGATCCCAATTACTCAGCTATACCACAACTCACGACTAGTTACTAGCTCTATTCGTAACCCATTTTTTAATGGATCAGTACATTAGGAAATGTATTTAATACATTAGGAAATGTATTTAACACATTATTACAACAAACTTTGGTGTTTTTGGTGTTATTATTATTGTATTTTGTTTATCAATTTTACCTACATCACTTCTTCTTAGTTAATCACTCCCACGAAAAGGTACTAGTAATGTCTACCAATTTAAATGAATTTAATTAAAAATGCATCCAGACAAGTTCCATAAATTGATATAATAAGTATAATATTCTAACCAACATATATATATATATTCATCTAAAAAATAGTTAAAACACAAACTTCACAAGCTAATTTTTCTTCACAAATTAAATAATCATGTTCATAGATAAGATAATTCATTTCAATTTGATTCCATTTACATATTAACACAATGTACACATCATGCAACAAAATGTTTACACAATACTTACATAATAAAAAAAACACTATATAGATGCAAATTCACACATAAATCATATGCAAGTGCATATATGTCCCTACACTTGAATAATAAATTGTCTTCAAAACAACATATATATCAAATGTAATAAACAAAAATAAAAGGAATACAAAACAAAAGGAAAAATACTTATAAGGATTGTGGTGGTGGTGAAGTCAGAGAAATAACTTAGATACACTTCAAAAAATAACACAATATACGTGCAAATTCACACACAAATCATGTGTAAGTGCATACATGTCCCCATACTTGAACAATACATTGTCCTCAATATGAAAAATGAAACAAAATTTAAAACAACACATATAACAAATATAACAAACAAAAATAAAAGGAATAAAAAACAAAGGATAAAATACTTATGGGGATTGTGGTGGTGATGAAATCAGGGAAAGAACTTGAATACTTCATGCCATGAACATCCTTCTTTCGACTTACTACAAAATAAACATAAAACAAAATGACAAATCACTTTCAAACACAAAATTACAAAAAACTTAACTAAAACATAAAATGCTATTTTTAATGTCCCTAACTTGACATTTCAACTCAATTATTTCAACCAACTCTTCTTTTAATTGTGAAGGTCCTATGCATTTTGACAGTAGGACTTATGCTTCTTATATCAAAAACTTTCTGTCTTATATCTCTCATTTGCTTTCTAATTGTCTCCACCACTCTCGTTTCTTATTCTCCACTAGTCTTTAACTCTAGAAAGGGTGGTTTCTCAATTGAGGGTGGCACGAGTGCTTCCATCTTTACTAATAATTCTTGTTTTATTTTATCACCTAACTTATCCTCCTCTGGCTTTTTAGGATCTTCATCAACCACATCAATTTTAATGCAGGCAATCCTCTTTGTTGGATTTTTTAATGTTTTGTTCATGCTAAACTGCACCTACTCATGAGCAATCCTAAGAACTAATTTCCCATCATGACATTAGTTAATGTTATTTCAATGTTCATAAATGACATCCCAAGAATCAGCGGATATTTTCAATCCCTTAAAATTTGAAACGGTGACTAATACATCCTCCACCACTCCAAATAACTTCTTGATTGATTACTCCACCAAGTGGACAAGAATAAGTGTTGACTTTATGTCTTTCAGTACCATTTTCCTAAAAATGGACAAAGACATTAAGATAATGACAACCCATAAATCACTTAAACATTTGGAAAATTCAAGATTACCAACTGAATAAGAAATAGCAAAACTCCCTGGATCTTTTAACTTTGAGGGTATGTAGCTAGTAATTATAGAGTTGCAACTTTTCGTCAATGATACTATTTGGTTATCCTCCTAAGTAATCTTACTGGTTAAGATGTCCTTGAGGAATTTGGCAAACTGTACATCTATTTAGGTCTTCTTTAACCTTTATAGGAATGGTATTTTCAGAGTACATGGTGGTGGTGGCACATAAGGTTTCTCTACATTTCTATTCTCCTTTTTTCTTAGCTTCCTTCTTTATAGGGGATGGCTTCCTTCTCTTTTGGTTCTTCCAACTCCTTTCCACTTCTTAGTTTAATAGCCTTTAATTGCTCCCTTAGATTGGCATCTGTGTTACTTGGGAGATTCCCCACATTACTTGTTGAGAATGTATTAGTAAGTTACCTACCTTAATCCTCATAGTTATGAATCGAAGGGGAGTAGTTCTTTACTATTTGATCAAATTTGACTTCCATACTCTTTTGACTTTCATCTTGGTTATTGAACTTAGAACTTAGCACGTCTATTAACTTTCCCATCTTTGACTCCAACGATCTGAGCCTATCTTGCTAAAATCCTTATGGAATTTGTGCTCTCATATTATTTACTGCATTGTTAGTCTAAGAAAAATTTAGGTGGTTCTTCCACCCAAGATTATATGTGTTAAGAGTATAAATTGTTACCTCCCCTTTATTGAGTTCCCATGAAACTAACTTTTTCTATACAATTGTTATCCATCAAAAAACAATTAGCTATCATATAACTTTCTTACCCACATAACTCACATCCATGTTGTATTGCCTTCGTTAGGTTGGAAAAAGAGGCCTACAAGTTGCCTAATTGCTTAGTAAGGGTCAACATTTAAGCTTGCAAAGTTGTCACTAAATTCTTAGCTATCACTACCTTCTTCTCTTTGAAATTTTGTTGCTTGTCCCTCTCTATTGTCCATAGGCAACTATTATTCAACATTTCTTATAATAGATCATATGCGACATCAATTATTTTTCTCATAAAAGAAACACTAGCTACTACATTTATAGTCCCTTTTATATATGAATTAACTCCATTATAGAATGTTTGTAACAAGAATTCCTTTAGTAAGTTATGTGTGGACAAATCTTTTGTAATTCTTTAATTCATGCTTCATATAAGGACTCTCTATCACTCTTACAGAAATTTATGATCTCCTTAATGATTCTTGTGGTCTTTGTCAATGGAAAATACTTTTTCAAAAAGACTTTTAGCAATTGCTCCCAAGTTGTGACATGGTCAAGGTTTAAAGAGTTCAACCACACCTTAGCTCGACCCCTCAGTATAAAAGGGAACAACCTCATCTTTGTAGCATCTTCAGACAACCTATTGTATTTAAATGTGTGGCATATCTCCAAGAAGTTTGCCAAGTGTGCATTGGGTCTTCATTAGCCAATCCATAAAATTGCACATTGGTTTATAGCATATTTAATAAGGCTAGCTTTATCTCGGAGTTGTTGGTTAAGACGGGGGTATTGTGATGCCCTGTTGATTCACATTAAAACCTGGCCTTATAAAATCCATAAGGGTCCTTTGGCATCCCCTTTGATTTCCTTCTTTCATAATTGTTTTATTTATAGCTTCTTAGCACTTTGTTTTTCAAATTTCTCTTTCGTGTTTGGTAATGTCAAAAATTGATGTATCTCCTAATTTTCTTGAGCACCTTATGGTTCTTGTGTTTATGCACCTGGAATCACACAAGAAAAAAGTATCAAACAAAAAAGTATCAAACTCCTTAACTAAAAAGAATTCAAATTGGATAAGTTGTTAAAATTGCAATCCCTGATAACATTGCCAAAAATTTGTTTGCTAGTTTTATATTATATTGCAAGTATACAAGTTATATATTGTAGTACAAATGGTATTGTTCTCTAAAGGATTGAATATAGTCACCTAACACTTTGAATTACAGTTTGTCTAACTTAACAAAAGATTGATTAACTGAAAATTAAAGTAAACTAACAAAACTTGATAACTAAACAAGGAAAAGATAATAATGAAATTGAAGTTACTCAATAATGGAAACTTAGGAATTATTATATCTTTGTTTTATTTTCCTTTCACTTTGTGAATTAAACTATGGTTAATCCTAAATATCCAAATGTTTTGATTACCCTCTCTAAAGATCTAGTCAAGTAATCCCAATTGAAATAGATAAAAGTTGAGTTGCAATCTCTCGATTTCTTAAAACTACTCCTAACTACTCAATTGGATTTGAAGCAATCCTAAAAATAATTAAATTACTTTGGATATTCCTTTTTTATGAAGTGCCACCTTTAAGTGGTATTTTAAGATTGCTTATATACTTTTGAGTCTTCTAGGATTTTTTTATAGGGCTTTTCCACTTTTATATCTTCAAAGAATAACCCCAAAATGTCGAAAAATTATATCTTGAACCCTTTATAACGTGTAGGGTGTTTTCCAAGAAGCAATTTTTTCATATTTCTAATTTTTTTGGCTAAAAAATATCAGGTTAAAAAACAATTTAAGATAGATCTTATTGCATTTTTTTTTACAAAAACTATCTTTATCTTTTTTTGAAAGGTAAAAGAATTCATTAAAGCCATAAATGCCATATTGTGTCTTTTAAAAGCTTGATCAAGCAAAATCAATACAATGCATATGCATTTAATCTTATGAAAAAACTAAGAAGTTAAAGATTCCATTATCTTTTTTAGAAAGAGAGCTCAAATGTTCTTCAATATGATAGGTTGCCACGATTTCCCTTATCCAATAATGAAGCTTGTGAGTTAAGACATACTTATTTGTTATAAACTTGTTGAACAATCTATGATTCCTTTCTCTCCAAATGGCATACACTGCACAATTGAGGCTTAGACTAAAGGAAATTCTATCTTTTCCTATTGAATTGTGTTTGTAATCAACCCATACCAAAATTCTATTCCAATATGATTCTTGACAGTATAGATTGAGAGTGTGTAGAATGCTTGCCTAAATAGAGAAGGTGAAACTGTATTTAAAGTATAAAAGGTCTATAATTTCTAGCTCAATCCTGCATAGTTTGCATAGCTTTTCATTACAACCCATTATTCTAGCTTTATTCTTCAATCTTCCTTTAGCTGTAAGCTAAGTAATGAAGGAGGCTTTAAGCTTTAAGGACCCTTTTCTATAAAATATTGTACTAAGTGATGAGAGGATTAAAAGCATTAAGAGCTTTTATGCATGAGGAGTTTAACTCGTCTCCATTGTTGCTTAGAGACTAGACAAGCTTTTCTAGACTGTATAAATTAGGTTGATGGCTAAGAAAGCAACTCTAGAGCCTGTTAACACCTATACCTTGAAAATGCCAAGAATTGTGATCAATCACACTGCTAACTCTTGCCTGAAGTGGGATTCTTGAAAAAAGGGGAGAGACATCTTCTTTGAGGTTAAGAGGACTTTGAGAAGTCTAATTATCAAACCAGAACCATGCTCCTTCTTGATTCCTTATATACCATTTGATGAAACATTGAGTCTATTTCTCATAAGTTGGATAAAAGGCCAAGAACACTCTTTTCTTTCAGAAATTTTCCATAAGGTGGTTTCCCTAAGATACTCATTGATCCATTTACTCCAAAGGGATTCTTTATATGAACTCTTTTGGCTACTTACATAAATTGAAAAGTGTGAATTGTTATGAGCACCTCCCCTTTACTTCTTCCAACAAAGAGTTCATATTTGATTTAAGCTCCCTTGACATTGTCAATTTTGCCTAACCAGAGGAAGTTTCTGATGCATTTTTATATTTTGTTAATAATTCTCTTAGGAAGAAGGAGATGAGTACTCCAATGAGTATGGAGATTGTTCAAAAAAATCATAAGTTGAAATCTACCTGCTTGAGACAAGATTTATTTTGCTAATAATTGATAGTTTTCTTGTATTTCTCCAGAATTTTCAAAGAATCCTAAAATCTTTATTATTTTTGTTGAAATGGGAACTCCCAAATAATTAAAAGGCATTCCCTAGATGTTGAGATCAAAAATTTACTAGAGTCTCTCAATGTTGGTAACATCTAATGAGAAATATATTCCACTCTTCAGATGATTAATTTTGAATATGAGATTCTACAGAAACTCATAATGGATTGATGTAGGATAGATAGAATCTTTATGAGATCCACAAAGTAAGATCAGATCATCTAGAAAAAAGGTAAGATAGAGACAATTCTTTTCATTTATGATGAAACTTAAACATAGGTATTCTAGCTATGTTGAAGCGCATGATCTTGTTTAAGATTTCCATAGCAGTGATAAAAAGATAAGGTGATAAAGGATCTACTTGTTTAATGCCATTAGAACCACTAAATTGGTTAATTGGAGCACCATTGATGAGGACGCTACCAGAAGGGTTAAAATGCAAACTTGCATCTATTAATAAAGAAGAATAGGAAGCCAAACCATTCCAAACAAGTAAGGATAGAGCTCCATTACATCCTGTTAAAGGCTTTGGAGCAATCAATTTTACTAAAGCAACTTTTGATGGATCTGCCTGAGCTAAAGTCTCTCATCAACTCTTGTTTCAAGAGAATATTATCAGAAATAGATATTTTAAGGATAAATCTCCCTGAGCATCATTAATGATCTGATTCTAATTCTCTTTAAGCCTATTAGCAAGTAGATTTGAAATAACTTTGTAAATGGGGTTATAATAAGAGATTGGATGAAAATCCTTAAGGCAACTTACAATAGGAAGTTTAGGGATCAAAAAATGTGAATAGGATTTATTTCCCTCAATATTTTCCCTGAGCTAATAAATTCCAACACTGTTTTCCAAAGTTGCTTGCTAATAATGTGCCATGTTTTCTAGAAAAAGTAGGCATTAAAGCCATTAGGGCCTGACATTTTCAATGAATTAAGATTAAACAAAATAACTTTGATCTCCTGCATAGTGAAACCCTATTAAAGTTTCATTAATGTATCTTGAGATAAAGAATAGGGAGGTCAATAAGATTTGCTAACTCCTAAACATTAGAATATCAGGAGAGTTTGGAAAACCAAGCAAGGATTCAAAGTAACTGATTGTAAAATTCCTTACAGAATTGTTGTCTGAAATCATCTGGCCATTTGAATTATGTAGACAATTAATCTTGTTTATGTTTCTCCTTTCTAGGATTATATTGTGATATTTTAATGTTGAAGTCCCCCCTCTCTCAACCAAGTAATTCAAGCCTTCTGTATAAGAAGTTAATCATGCTCTCGAAGAGCTATTTTTTACATCTCCAAATTAGCTTTAGTATTTCTATATGAAGAGTTATCTGGGTGAGTGTAACAAGCTTCCTTAGCACTATTTAACTCTTTCTTAGATTTTTGTCGCTTAATAAAGGTCATGAACCGATCTACTTTGTAGAAAATTTTCAGTTGGTTTCTAAGTATGCATAGCTTCCTCATCAGTTGAAAGGCTTTATAGCCTATAATCTAACATCTAAGACCTCTTGTTCTAACTCTATAAAACCATCCCTATTTGTCAAAAAGTTGAAATTTTGAAAGGAGGGTTGTAAGAAGTAAGGGAATTGAGATTGAGTACATCTATAGTAAAGTGATCATAACATATAAAGGCACCAAAGCGAGCATATGAGTTGGGCAATTGGCTCATCCATTGATTTTATCATGTTTCTTCCTAATAAGACAACTTCCATATTGCTTGTTACTCTAGGTTAAGAAACAACCAAAATATTTGAGGTTAGTCACTTGTAGCTTGTTAACAACACGATCTAGTTCTCTATAAATATTTTAAGTGTTAATTTTATCTCCTTGAGCTTTAGAGGGATGAAGTATACAATTCATGTCTCCTTCAATAAGCCAAGGCCCCAAAGCTTGGCTCTTTGAAATTCAAAGTTAACTACATATATTGTTGTAATTTCCATCTCAATCCCTATCTCAAAAAGTTTGCATTTGAGATGAATAAGATGATCTGAAGTTTTGTTCACTAAAATCTATAGTTTTTTAGTATTATAAGCATTCAAGATTCTACCATTGTAATGATGCTTATTGTTTGATACATATTTCTAGCTTTTCCCCAAAAATTTCATAACATTGTAAAGTCTATGAGCTTTTATTCTAGTTTCCAGCAGTCTCAACAAAATTGGTTTCTTTTCCTTTAATAGGTCCTTAATAACTTGACCTTTATGAGGCTCATTAAAGCCTCTAATGTTACAAAAGGTCATAAATATTTAGGCAAAAGAGAGGGTGATTCACCAACCCCCTTTGGGTTTTCTTCTTTTCCTACTAGATGCTAGAGAAAATTGATCGTTCAACTTAAGAATCTCATCAGGAAATTCTTCTAGAATAGCCTTATCCTCCTTCTTATCTTCAGTATGTTCAATACTAGCTTTACCTTTTTCCCTGGTTGAAGCGTCTACATGATTTATATGTTGATCCTCAATTGCTTCTGCATCTGCAATCTGTAGTAATGTATTAGAGCCATTGTTTGTATTTGGAGCTACCAATTCTTCCACTATCCCTATTAACTCATTATAATCCCCTTTAGTGAACATTGTCCCAGTTGGTTTCCAAACTTTTTGCCACATATAAGGCTTCCAATTATAGTATAACTGTATTTCAGCTTTCACTAGCTCATTAACAACATTGAGTTTCATGATTGGGAAGACTTCAAGCAGAGGTTTCTTAGGGTTGATTTCAACACACACTCGAGCATAACACACTTTTTCAAGTTTAACATTGGATGAGTCAAAACCCTGGTTTACCTACTGCACTTGCCAAATAACTTAATCCATCTAAGGACCAATACTTAACAAGTATGTTATGGAAATGAATCCATAAAGGGTTGGCTTCAATGTTGTTCTTGTTGAATTCTAATCTAGGAACCCATTTATGGATGAACATAGGTTGTCCATCCATATGCCAAAGGCCAGCTTCCAAAATTTTAGAAATATTATCGAAATCTGAAAATTTGAAAAAGAAAGTATCCTCCTAAATTAAAAGAATCCTATCTAGCTCCTTGTTATCCCATTTAGATTGAGCTCATATTTGCATAAAAAGGAAAGTTGATCTCTTATTAAGGAAGAAACCAACTAAAGTATTACACTAAAACTTAGCACCTTCTTACAAAAGCTTGAGAGGTAGGGAAACTGCACCATCAATTAAGGTGGAAGAGAAGAACTTAGGCTTCATTATGAAAGGTTCAAAAAGCAACTACCTTGTTCCAAGACTTCACAGTAGTTGGATTTTTAGCTTGGGGCAAATCCCTCACAATGTCATTTTTTAAAGCTTCCTGAATGATAAGGAAATGAGTTTACATTGCTTCTAGGGGAGTGGATCCTCCCTTAAAGGTTTCCATAATACCTCCTAAAAGTATAAAGTTATCTGTAAATGCTTGAAGCCCGCCAAAATCTCAACTGCAAAGTTCATATTCTGGGAGAGTTTATTGTTCATTCGAGAGCACTAACTGTTCATTCAAGAGCTAAAGAGTCAATCCTTTTTTACAAAATATCTTAATTTTTGTGTGGGCCTTTTAGACAAAGGTACATTAATATGAGTGTTATAAAGAAATTAAAAGTACCTTTTAATTACCTAAGATATTTTGATTAATTTATTGTATAACTCCGTATAATTACAAAATATTTTGATTAATATTTATAACGCCTCTTTTTAAAAGTTAAGGAATAAATATAATATTTAATATCTTAGGTAATTAAAAGGTACTTTTAATTATAAATATAATATTTAATAAATATAACGCCTCTTACTAACTTAGCTCAATAGTAAGAGGCATGCAGTTAGATGCAACAAAACTTTGAGGT
>JAOTAY010000001.1:12860063-12880504 GCA_025629805.1 Erythroxylum baracoense
ACCATATAAAATTCATAATATACCATATTAAACTCCAAAAATTTCTAATTCATAAATTCTAATTTATTTTCATGTTTGATAATTTAATAAAATAAAATAATATAATATAAAAATCCTAAAAACGGGATCCAACAAAACTAACACCAAAAAATAAGAAAAACATAAAACACACATAATATCCTAATCATGCAACAATTCATTAATAGTACAATAGAATCAAGTCTTATGAAATTAACTTACTCACAACATCAATCACTCAAAAAATTCCATCACACTAACTTATTACATTCATGTTTAAGTGCTTTAATTTAATTACACATATCAATCAAAATATTGATACACTATTCATACATTTATGGCCTTTGTAAGCATGCACTCATTCTTATTTACCAATTAAAGAGGTAGGTCATCACTAAGTATCCCTACACAGAATATCTTGACATTTTACAAAATCAATAGGTTTAATTACATTGAAACACCATATTTTTAGATTTTTTTTAACTATCACCTAGTATTTTGATGTAAAGACAAACATCTTGTTATGAATGTCTCCTAGTTACCTAACTAGGTTACATTTCATTTAGCTTAGTTGAAGTGTCATTCTAGCCTTTTAACACAAAGGAAAATATTTTTTTCATGAATTTCCTCAATTACTCAACTAGATAATAACTTACAACTGGCTACTAGCTCTATTATTAACCAAAATTTTCAAAAAAGGGCCAACGGAATAAGACATTTACTTAACATATTTATTCAAAATTTGTTTAACCTACATCATTTCTTCCTAATCAGTCACTCCCATGAAAGGATATTAATGATGCCTACCAATTCAAATGAATTAAATTATAAGTGCATGCAAACAAGTTTCATAAAATGAAAGAATAGTTACAATATTCTAATCAATATGCAATTCACCTCTAAAGCACTTAAAACAAAAACTATACAAGTTAATGTTTCTTCACAATTTAAGTGATTATGTACAAATTTAAGCTAATTCCTTTCAATCTCATGTCATTAACACATTCATACAATGCAAATATCATATAACAAAAATTTACACAATGCTAACATAAGCAAAAATACACATAATGCAAATGCAAAGTCACATACAAATGAACAAAAACATATACATCCTAACACTTAAACAACACATTTTTCTTAATGTGGAAACAAAACATAACTAAATCATAATCGAACACAAAACTAATTAAAAAATAAAAGAAATAGAAAATAAGGGTAAGAATACTTATAGGGGTTGTGGTTATGATGACGTAGGAGAAGGGACTTAGATGTTGCACTGCAAAATACTTGAGTGGTTTCTTTGTTAGTAGCGTTGATGTCACACTACCTCCTTTAGTTATGCCTCTATGGCATCCAATCTACCCTTTAGTTGCTTGTTATTTTCTTCCAATTTACTAAGCACTATCTCCTATCCTTCTTCTTCTTCTTTGTTAAATTATTCACTCGATGTTGCCTCGTGATGTTATTGTGATGGTGCTAATCTATATCCTGCTTGTCATATTTTGTGCTTAACTGTAAATTTAGAGCTTGGATATTGGAGTTCCATACCATGGGACTCCAAGATTTCAACCCTCCCCAAGTGTGGATTATTAAGCATTTTAAGAAAAACAAGGGTTAGTTCATTAATAGCAACATCATGGTACTAAGATAAAGTAGTTACTAAAAAGCCCATGCCTAAATAGCTACTTTTTTTTCATAATGAAAGTAGCTATTGTTTGCAAGATATGGGTGGATATGCTAGGCTTGACTTTGTTCTACATATGCCAAAGTAAGAATAAATCCTTTTTATAACATTTGTTACTTTGACTTTTAGCAAAGACAGTGTGACACATGAATTTATGTAGTAATAAATATTATGGACTCTTAATGACATTATTGGGTGCATTATGAGGGTCAAATACATCTAATCCAATCAATTTCTTTCAATAAAAGGTGGCATGGAAATTATTATGTGATTATATAATCTTGGTTTTAGGGAATCCAAATATTTCCTATATAATATAACAATCTAACTTACATGGTTTCTCTTTAAGTCTAAACCAAAAATTGCCTAGCTCATAACTTAATTTACTTTAGAATTCTATGGTCAATTCTTCATATGCAACATAGTCATAATGAATGTTTTTTTCTAATTAGTTTTAGCACTCAACAATTCAACTTTTTCTTTTAACTCTAAATCTTCCAAATTTGGAAATCAAACTATCAAGGTGCAGCTATGGTTTTAAAATTGAGTTTTGAAACTTTTAACCTTCTTCTTATAAGAAGATTGGGTCACATGCACCACTTTTGGATACCTTCTTACCTTTGGTTTTAGACTTTTGTGCAAGGTGTTTCACTCTAGATGTCATTGTTTGTATGAAAATCTACAAAATAACCACAAAAGAACACCAAAAATGAAAAAGAGAAGTGTAGAAAAATCTACTCTCAAACCCAGGAAAAAAACATCTTCTAGTGTGAAAATCACTATATTTGTACGTAAACAGTGTTAAAATGGAAGAAAAGTATGAAATCTGTGTGAAAATAAGTGAAAAAGAGATGGAGGCTACCAACTAGAGAGAGAAGAGGTAAAAGGAAAAAAGAAGAAGACGAGGTAAATAAATAGGCTAGGTTTTTTGGGGGTAAAAAGGGTGATTGCACAATTGTGCATAATGCATGATCATGCTATGCTAAATGTGGGCCTTTGAAACAATCATTCATGTGCTAGAGAGCTAGGAGTTTCTTTGTCCACAATCATGCATGACAACAGGTATCTCATCCAAGTTTGCATAATCATGCATATGCACGATCGTGCATCTTCCTAAATGTTTTTCCTAACCATTTGGCACACTTCAGGCCATGAACACTGATCAATCAAACTTATTTCAAAAATATAAAAACATGCAACAATTACAAAAAAACTAACTAAAACATAACATGCTACATTTAAGGTCACTAGCTTGACCATTTCAGTTCAATTATTTTCAACCAAAAGAAAGGAAAGACACTACTTTCCTTTCATATGAATATTCCTCCTCCGAAATACGGTTTGTATCAATGACCATTAACTTTGAATGTTTCCTTTTTATCATTCTCCAATTCTAAAGCTTTATATTTGAATACTTGGGTTACTTTGAAAAGACCACTCCAATGCGACTTGAGCTTTTTCGAAAACAATTTAAATATTAAGTTGAATAACAAAATCGCATCTCCAATTCTGAATTTCTTTTTCTTGATATGAGAATCATGTCATCTTTTAACTTTCTCCTTATACAACTTGGCATTCTCATGAGCATTGAACCTTAACTCTTCTAACTCATTTAGTTGTAGGAGTCTCTTCTCACCAGCTATCTTCCAATTGAAATTTAAAGCCTTAATCGCCTAATATGCCCTATGCTCCATCTCTACATGAAAATGACAAGCCTTCCCATAAACAAGTCAAAAGGGTGTCATACCTATCTGTGTCTTGAAAGCGATTCAATATGCCCATAAAGCATTGCCAAGCTTCAATGCCTAATCCTTCCTCAAACCATTAACCATCTTCTCCAAGATTCTCTTTGGCTCGCGATTAAAATCCGCTTAGCCACTTATTTGCAGATGATAAGGTATGGCCACTTGTCAGTAGACTCCATATCTCTTAAGAAGAACTTCAAATGATTTATTACATATAAATGAGCTCCTCCATCATTTATGATTGCTTTCGAGACTCCAAATCTACTTAATATTCTTTTAATGAAATTTTGTGCCACTTTGCCATTGTTAGTTAGAGTTGTCATTACTTATACCCATCTTGAGGGTTAATTATAATTTTTTAAAATTTAGGAACAAAATTGAAAAAGACTCAAATCATGGGAGAGTCCAATGTAATTAATCTTTCGTCTTAAGAATATTGTTATTCTTTTTTGAAATGTAATCGCAAGTGCATAAATGTTATAGTTTAAAGGATATGCATGTGTAATAATCTTTATTATAACTTTTATAAATGGAATTGTTGTGTTATGAGTCTCATCCGTACTGGTGGATATAAGTTCATACAAGTGTTCATCCCCGTAAGGTAATTAGTGGCTAACTATGATATTGGTTTTTTCAACTATATTATAATTCCTTCTAAAGTGTAACTATTACATTTATACTTATATGCTGTCCTTTCTATTTCAACTACTTTATAAGTAAAGGCAACTGAATATTTCCCTAAAAATCATATAGTTTGGTCACTTATGTTGAAAAGCTGCCATTAACCTAACTAGCTCCAACCTTGACTTTGATTATGTTATGGAAAACAACTAATTATGACATCTTGGTAGTGCAGATACATAAGCATATCTACTAATTTAGTTCTACCAAATAGACAAACCCCTTTTGTTGAACTGGAGAGTAAAGTTTCAAAATGTGAAAAATACTGTCGCTTTCGCATCTTCAAGTGAAAAGATGGACCACATTTTGTTAGGACATTCTATAAGTACCATCGTGTATACTTAGTTACCATTTTCTTTTCCTTTCCTTCCTTTTATGTCTATCTAATAACTTAAGGTTGATCTAATTTGAATGATTGAAGCAGAAGTCGAAGGTACCCATAACTTCATTTCAAAGACAACAATATCTGCTAAATAAAAAGCAAACCTGTAATTAGACAATTTCAATGGTTTTGTGACTAATAATGCCCCACATTATTGATCATACATCAGCAATTCAGTAAGCGAAACGACTTTGATTCATGCTTATGAATTACATCCTCATTTAAATATTATGAAGGAAAATATATTCTGTTGTACCAACCCAAGTTGGATGGGAAAACGCCGAATGTCCTAACGTTTCGCTGTCATTCTATCCTATAACCAGTTGTTGCCACGTCTCCTATGCCTGTCTCTTTCCTTTTACTTGTAGGCTGTTTGTTTAGATTAGGTGATGAGAATCATTCAACCCCTAATCGTTCCATTTTTCAATTCTAATCTAACTACTAGTGCACATCATCTGATCTCATTGTTTTTAGTTTGATTTAATTTTTTATTGGGGGTGAACTACAATTCTCCAACTAAGACAACATTCGAATTGATTAATAAAAAAAAAACATATCCAAGCAAGCAGTTGAGAGCAACTTACATGTACTTTGCCTACTCAATCATGTTTCACGTAGTCCTTGTACTAACAGCGAGTCTTTGATAAATTCTTTTCATTTTGATGAAATAAATACCCTTACGCGTACAAGAAAGGATGATTGATTTATGAACTCCAAAAGGACCTTCAATTTCTGTACCTTTAGGCTGCATATGAGGATAATACAAGTACAAGCACTCTCATTATCCACAGAAATAAGAGTAGCACTTTCTGGGATACAGCTTAAATAAGAAGTATGGTTCGTTTAATTGTGGTGCCCGTGTCTGCAACTTCGCATCATCTGACAGAAAATCCAAGATCTAACATTACATAATGCTATCATGCAAATATAAGGAAAAGAGGCAAAGGTTGAAAGAAAACAAAGCTCTCATTAGTGGGAGGGACAGGTGATTAAAAGTGAACATACATAACAGGAGAGCCACGAGACTTCAATCCAGCCTTTATACGTGACCTTTTTCACACTATAATTTCCTTAATATCTTCTCTTTTGTCATTAAGATCATCCATATTCCATGTATAGAATAAGAATGTTGTATTTTACGGAAACATACTTGCGGTGGTGAAGGAAAAAACATGATGGAATCCTCACAAAGTTAAAAAAGCGACACTTTCCTACTGCTAGTAAAGGTTAGGCAATTGATTCTTTTAAGCAGGTATATAAATATGAATAAAATACATGTATATAGAAACAACACGAAAGCTGAGAAACTTCTGTTTATACCTATTGAAAATACTGACTGCAACTGTGGCAGTATTTTACCTATTATATTTCTGGTCCGAAACTACAAAGTAGAACAGATTAAACGAATAATAACGACAGAGATGAAAGTGGAGAATGTGAGTAATAAAATAAAGTGTTTCTGTGGCTTTGGATTCTTCTGGTAAATCGTGCCCGCCAGCTTGCCTCGGGACATGTTTTAATCGGTATAGAGAAGAAATAGTACTCAAATTATTTTTAAAAAAAGCAGAAAGAAATACAAAGGAAGAGCTTTTTTGCATTAGTCATCGGCCCTCTTCTCTGGTTCTTCGTGGGTGATGATGGGTTTCTGGAGAAGGGTTGAACTGATAGTGACACTCGCAATCTGCATTCTTAGATGCATCCATGGTGCTACAGATCCAAATGATGGTAAGCCACTACTTTCTCTCTCTTCTTCCTTTATATTTGTCTTTCTCTTTCTGTCTCAATGATGGACATAGACGTGTCTATCTCTGCACAACATCCTGTTTCTGTTTTCCTTTTTAGCTTGTGTTTTTGGTATCACTTTTCTCTGATTACTGTTTGCTGTAATCTAGAGCTGCTTGTTACTTGTTATTATTGCTGAAAGTTTCTGCCTTTTTAATGCAACTTGTACATTTTCTTTTCTTTGATTGACTAAGTTTTTGAGCTGACTTAAAAGGTAATTTTAAGGCTGCTAAGCTTAGTTAAAAAATCGTTTCTTTTTTTTGAACGATTTTCCAGTTAAGTACATTGAGATTCCATTTAGCGCCTCTTTCTGGTCAAAAGCTACTGCTTTGAGCTTTGCTTTGAATGTTAGTCACGTCAGAAAGATAAGCTTTTTAGTCCGTGTGCGTTCTCGCGTATGTCGATTTCTTTTCCGGGATTTATCGTGTCAGTTATAAAGCAAAGACCTTGCAGGTGGTTTGAGTGACATTTGACAGTTCTTCTCTTACTTCTGAATTTGCGCCTTAGCAGCTGCAAAGGAGATCGCTTGATACATGAAATATATGCATAAGTATGATCTTGCTTTGATATCATTTATTTGGCATAATTGCGGATATGATTTAATAATGCAATTCTATGAGTTGCTCAATTGTCAGGATGGCCTTGTGAAATAATGTGTCATTTCTTGATTGACTGCCCAGGCGTTAAGCTCATGTGTAATCGACTTGCTATCCAACTCAAAAGTAATCTGCAAGACTGAACCGTATGTTCTGCATCCTAATCAAACTCAGATGAGGCCATAAACTACCCTGAGAACTTAGGCTGCAATCCTAGCTGAGCATCTGAAGATGCAGTTATTCACATGCATACAAAATTAATCATAGGTTGTTTAGTGACCATACTTGGGGAACTTTAGTGGTAAAATTGCTATTTGTGCTCAAAATCAAACTCTTTCAATATCTGAAAGTAAGCATGTTTAGCAGCTCTAATTTCTCCCTCTGTTTGGCATTTAGAAAAGTGGTATCTGAGGTTGTCTTACTTTCCACTGATAAGAAAGCAATAAATAAAGCAGAACTCCAATCAGTCATTGATCATTCCCCTAGCCATCCTAGCCCTTGCAGATGAGCATACTTTTTGAAAAGAAAGATGAGGAAAATCATGGACAAATAGATATGTTGTTATTTTGTTGATATATCCTGTGAGCATGAGTGTGAAATTGCATAAAGCTACAGCCAAAGATTTTTCACTGTTATAATTTTGAAAGGAAGCCGACCCCCTATAATTTTTATTATGTCTAGCATATTCCTTCTCGTTATGCAAGAAAACAAACATTTTCTGAATAACTAAGCATGGACATGTTCACCATATCTTCCCAAATATCAAAAGTTGGGACTCAATATCTGTAAGGTCTTGAAGTTTCTTATCCCTCCATTTTTTGTTTTCACTGATTTGCTCCACCTTAAATTTCTTATGATCTTTTACCATTTAACATTATTTAGGCATGAACTGATATCAGGGAATAGTCATACAATATTAAGTTGAGCGACAAGGTTGCTCGTATTTGGTATATTACCCACTGATTGCTTGGACCTTATACAGCTTCTGCTTTAAGGATCATGTACAGCAGTTTACATTCACCACAACTAACCAAATGGAGTTCTACTGGTGATGATCCATGTGGGCAGTCTTGGAAAGGTGTTACTTGCTCAGGCTCTCGAGTAACAGAAATGTATCTTCTAAGACACTTTTTCTTCTTTCTGACATGTTGCGTTAAACATTCCTAGCACTGGTATTTCCTTCTCTAACTTCGTCTTCTATTTGACTATGTCAGTAAATTATCTGGTCTTGGGCTTTCTGGAGGAATGGGTTACCAGCTCACAAGTTTGACAGCATTGAGAAACCTGTGAGAGGGTCTTATAAAATGGGTGACCTGCCTGCCATACATTGTATTTTTTTTTACACGTAACATGTTTGATTTTTGCAGAGACATAAGTAACAACAACCTGGGAGGTGGTATCCCTTACCAACTTCCTCCAAACTTGACAAGACTGTATGGTTCATATGGAATTGCTTAATTATTTTTTATCTTTCTGTTCTAATTCAATTTGATAATTTTGACATAACCATATGTTGTTAGGAATCTTGCTAATAATCAGTTCAATGGAGGAATTCCTTATTCCATTTCACAAATGACTTCTCTGGAATACTTGTGAGTGATTATTTCTTTGTTAGTTCTCTGATTGAACTTTTCTTCTCTAGTTCAGAATTAACTCACATATTTTCCCTAATGTTTATTGGGAGAGTAGGAACCTTGGACACAACCAGCTTCAGAATCAGCTTAATGACATGTTTGGACAGCTTTCTTCCCTCTCCACATTGTGAGATCTTCTTTACTCTTTTATTGACCAAGATATGTTGCTTATCTAGCTTGTTAAGGCATCACAACAACTGTTCCTATCTTATTTTATTGCACGGTTTAGCATACCAATTAATTTTAGACTAGTCATTGGTTTTCATGACTACTTGAAATTTGGTTTATGATTAAAATATGTAGTAAGCATTGTAATATTAAAAAAATTCAATTAATCTACTTTGGGTGGCATATTCTTGATATCTTTGGATATTTGTGTTGTTTCTGTTATAGAGGCTCATTCTATATCTCTTTATACTTTGGTTGATCAATGATAGCGTTGGTTCATCAAATGTTTCTGAAAGTTCCAAGCTTCCTTGATTAGTTGGAAAGGCAAAGTTCAGTCCGTATTTAATTGCTATTTATAGCAGATGTTTCGATCTACCTTCATGGAACAGATAGATCTCAAGTATTAATAACTAAATGCATGCTTCAGGGATATTTCCTTCAATTTGCTGACAGGAAATCTACCTCGGAGTTTTAGCTCCCTTTCAAGTATGAAAATGATGTAAGTAGCATTTCTTCTGATTATTGCCAGTAAATTTCTTTTCGCTTACTAGCCTTGACCTCCTCACAGGTATTTGCAAAACAACCAGTTTACAGGAACTATTGATGTCCTCTCCAATCTTCCTCTTGAAAATTTGTGTGTAACCACCATAACAATTGAATTTAGTTGAGAACTTGTATTTTATTTCCTCACTTTTAATCCATGGTACCAACATGTTGGTCATTATTGTCTGTCAGGAACATAGCAAACAATCATTTTACTGGCTGGATCCCTCGGCCATTGGCTAACATTAATCTGCAGTAAGATTTCTCTGACCATGTGTTAGCTGCTAGGCAGATTGAGTTAAAGAATAATTCTGCAAAACCAATTTGAGTAATCCTCATTATAGGAAGGAAGGAAACAATTGGAACTCGTGGTCGGCACCTCCGCCTCCTCCTGGTACACCTCCAGCCCCAAAACGCCCTAGTCATAGATCTGTTGGCAACAATACTCCATCAGACAGTGGGACTGATGGTGGCAACCAAAAATCAGGAATTACAGGTGGTGGCATAGCTGGGATTATCATATCAGTATTTGTCGTTGGAGCAATAGTAGCATTTTTACTTGTGAAGAGAAGATCAAAGGGGTCATCCTCAGATGAAGAAAAACTTGACAATCAACCATTTGCTCCTCTTTCTTCTGGTGAAGCGCAAGGTAATGGCAATTCGTCCCAATTTTGAGCTTGATGAAGCATCTCTGTCAGTAATTTGCATTATTTGAGTGTTTTGTTTCTATGCTGTAGCTAGATTGTTTTGTTTATTATTTTCCATTCCTAAAAAATGAAAACTACATTATTCCAATCTTTTGTGATCTGTGCTTGGTTGTTTTGATTATTGGTTTTCCTTTATAATTTATACTTTTGGAAGCTAATGCTTTGACAAAATGGAATGCAAATCTGTAAGATACTGAGCTTAATTGAAATTGGTTTAGATGTGACTAATTAATTTCTCAATATTGCTGTTTTATGAAGGATGTACTCAGCCTTGTATCACTGATGTGATAATCTGCTAGTGATTTTTAATTTTCTCATAGCAGTCGGACAGTTCTGCTGCGAACACGATGATTTTACAATCCAGTATTTGAAATGTCCTGTCTCCAAATAGATTATTCTGTTCTGTGGATGATGGAAATTCTACATTGTTGCTTTTTATTGGGAAGACAGTTATCTTCAATGAACTATTTTAGACTCTTTAGCACTTTGGCTCCAGTTTAGAAGCAAAATGTTATTCAATCTATTTGATTTTATAAATAGATACCACTTGGTTGTAATTAGACAAATTTCTAAACTCTATTTTGGTTCACGTTGGGCCTGTATTATTAGTCTCTTCAATCTACTTTCTGTGGACATTTGTGATTGGAAGTTTCATTGCTGCTCCAAAAATTCCACTTAGTTAATCTGTCAAATTGTACTACATAATTGAAGTCTATACAAGCTCCATCCACTGTGATTACTAAGACAATGTATACCTCAGCCTCAATAAATCTTAGACCCCCACCGAGTGATTCCCATAAATCATTTGACGAGAATGATTTTCCAAAGAAGCCTGCTGCTGTAAAGAAACCTGTTCTAGTTCCTGTCAATGTGACCTCATATTCAGTAGCAGACCTGCAAGTGGCTACTGGCAGCTTCAGTGTCAAAAATTTTCTTGGTGAAGGGTCATTTGGACATGTTTATCGTGCTCAGTTTGATGATGGGAAGGTTTGCTTCTTTAACCTGAAAAGTTCTCGACATTTCACTTTAGGGGCCCAAAGAAGAAACAACAAACATAGGATAGTTTAGGTTTTATATACGTCTTTTCATAGTATGTGAGATTGAAACACATGCATCCTGATACTTGATGTGATGTGCTAGCTGAGTGCTTTTTGATGGCAAATCTTGACACATGCACATCTGAATGACAATTGTTTTCTGTTTATGTGGGTTATTCCAGGTTGGAATTTTTAGTTCCTCATTTTGGCACCACACATTTGGAATATTCTAGTACATTATCGCATGATCCTTTACTCTTTTCGCTTTCCTTTTGGGACTATCTTGTAGGTTCTTGCAGTGAAGAAAATAGATTCAGCTTGTACTGCCAACAATATGGTTGAAGATTTTACAGAAGTAGTGTCCAAAATCTCAGAGTTACATCACCCGAATGTGACTGAACTAGTGGGTTACTGTTCCGAACATGGACAACAACTACTAATATATGAGTTCCATAAGAATGGATCATTGCATGAGTTCCTTCATGTACCAGATGATTATAACAAACCTTTGATATGGAATTCTCGTGTCAAGATAGCTTTGGGAACTGCCCGGGCATTGGAGTAAGTTCATCACTAGAACATCAAAAATTCACAAATTGACCTTCTAGTATCAAATTTTGTTATCTAAAGATACAGTCCCTCATATACATAGATCTCCCTCAAATACCTCCATTCTTTGCTGTTGGTGGAGTGTAAGGACCAAGTCCTCCTTTACCTGAGTGGATGATTGAAGTGTAGATGTTATGAGCCCCATGACAGCCAATATTGAAAAGGAAAGAACACTGGCATGAAACTTCGTACCAACTTGTCATTTCAAAAGCATAATGATGACTTGTTTCAAAAGCAGCAGTACCTCAAAGGGGTAAATTTAGGATACGTAACTGTAGTTAATGTCAGAATAAATGAATGAAGAGAGGTGATGCAATTTTCTACGAGATCAGTTCATCTAACATCCAATGGTGGTACATTAATTCCATAGTTATTTTAATAGGTTCTGATGTTTGAATTGACTCTATAGTAGATGAGATTTAAGTAGGATTGGTGATGTAGATTTAAATGAACCCACACCATTTTCCTGCAATGTTTTTATCATTGCCTTCATGGTACCATTTTTCAGGTACCTGCATGAAGTCTGTTCTCCATCCATTATTCACAAAAACATCAAGTCAGCAAACATACTATTGGATGCTGACCTCAATCCTCACCTTTCAAGCTCAGGCCTGGCAAGTTTTCTCCCAAATGCAGATCAGGTGATCTTTGAGTTATTTTTTGAAGTCTTTCTAAGAAAGTTGTGCAAGCCATTTTCGGGTTGGCTCAGAATTCAGAAACGTAAGTTTAGGAGGATGTGAAGCTTAAAATAATTGAATTTCCTTATAGGAACTACTAAAATTTGGTGCAAAGAAGTCCACAAATAAAAGAAAAGTGCTAAAAGAGATGGTTATTAACTAGTTTGGAAGTTGAAATCCTTGATTTCCTATCTGATGCTTTTAAGAAACAACTTATTGGATGTTCCAAATTTTGTGGACTTCTGGCTCATTGTTCTCGTAGTGTTGCAATGGGCATCAAACTCAGTCTACTCGTCTATCTATTTTTGGTTAGGTTGGTTCGTTATTGCATCACTTTTTAACTTGATGCTAGAACTTACTGCTTAATGTGTGATTTTGGTTTCTATTTCCATATGCAGATATTGAGCCAAAATGCAGGTTCTGGATATAGTGCACCAGAGGTTGCTATGTCTGGTCATTATACTCTTAAGAGCGATGTTTACAGTTTTGGAGTGGTCATGTTGGAGCTGCTTACTGGACGTAAACCATTTGATAGGTGATTGGTTGATTACAAAACTGACTGCTGTAAAGCTCATGAGGTAGAAGATACAAATTGGTTCCTAGTCTTTTATTCTTTGTGAAATCTTTTTACAGCTCAAGACCAAGACTGGAGCAATCTTTGGTACGATGGGCCACACCTCAGCTTCATGACATTGATGCTCTATCAAAGATGGTTGATCAAGCACTTAAAGGCCTTTACCCTGTCAAATCTCTATCTCGTTTTGCTGATGTCATTGCCCTTTGTGTCCAGGTAACATTGTTTTTGAGATGAAGGAATTTGCGGGTTAGGATAGGATATATAGATTCTCCCTAAACATGCATATCATAAACAAGGTGGAATTTGTGTTAATTCTGTTCTTTTGTAATAACTTGAGGCATACTCGTTTTACTGTGACAATGTGGTCTGGGGACTCATTTTCATTGTTTTGCTTCAGCCTGAGCCGGAGTTCCGACCCCCTATGTCCGAAGTGGTTCAGGCATTGGTACGTTTAGTGCAGCGAGCTAATATGAGCAAGAGAACAGTTGGAATTGATCAAGGGGCATCTCAACAAGCTGGCGATCCAAACACTCAAGATTACATGTCTTAAATGGCCAAGACTTTGTTGATTTATTTTTTTGACGTAGTCACAGATCCTCCCAAGATTATGATACACGGATGTAGCTGTCAACTAGTGATTCATGTTGTACATGGCTTTAGTAGAACCGAAGTTTCAAGTTTGCTGAACTTGCTGTGACAGGATCAGAAGGTTAGAACAAACAATCTACGGCTGTGCTACTTTTTGACTCGTCACATTTCTGACAACGTATACATAGGATCCTAAGTAGCTTTGGAATTACAAAAGGAAAACGCAGAACCCTCTTACTCTTTGTCTTATAAAGTTGATTTCTTTTCCCGAGACAACGTGGTAGGCTAGAGAAGAACAAATGTAGACAAGGCAGTAATGACGAGCACAGAATTAATCAAAGCTTAGCCAAATCAAACGACCTAATCAATCTCATTCATACAGAATAAGGGTGAACGTACTCGAGCTTTTGTTAGTTGATGTTGCAATTTAAGGATTATATTTACCTAAAGTGATTCGTCTTTTGGCAAGTAAACTTGTGACTGACAAAATAGAATTCCGACGACTTCACTGAATTCAAAACCAGAACAAGATAATATTTTGGCATCAAGCCCGCATAAAAGCCCCCCTTTTATTTATTGTCACAGTCCAATCCACAGCTCCACCCCTTATCTTTAATCACAATCCAAAATCCAATTGGAGAAAGATCGAAAGAGAATCTTCAAGTTTCGTGTCAGACAAGATCCAGTTATCTACAAACTTGGAAGGATAAAATCTTGCTATCCACCCAGAATGAGCATCAACATGTTATAATTCAAATGCCAAAATTTACAAAGCAAATTAGGAACTACATCGTATGCCTGAATTTCGTAACATCGTTAATGTTTAAGTTGAACTTTTTGCATATATTTGACAAATCAGAATCACTAAGGCCATCATTCTTGTCTCCACAGCTAAGAAGTTCTTGAAGCTCCCTTGATGGCTGCAATACCTACATACAATTTCAATAAAGAATATGATTTTAGTTAAGGGCGTAAGAAAGAACTGGTCTTGCAGCTAAAAATGTGAAGGTCGGCATATGCTAAGACGTTGGATGCTCTATCCAATGTTAATCATTCTCCCAGAACAAACATGAAAACTTAAACCAAAGTCTATTTGTGCAGTCATAGCAACCGGGGGAAAGAGGAGAAAAAAAAAAACTAGAGCTAAAATTGTAGACATCTATTGTTCTTAAAAGGAAGATTCGCAATGCTGTGAACTCAAAAGTTGAGATATCTCATGAGAAGATAGAACTGCAAGAAAGAGATTATTCTGCAAAATTTTACAAGAAGACTAATTCCAAGAAGTCATGTAACCATATTCAGACATCAACATTATCAGTATAAATTTCAGATCTGCAATAAGAGGGCTTACCCATAGAACTCTTTGCGAATTATTATTTGTTTGCTCAATCCTTTCTTTACCATTTCCAATAACATTTGCTACAGCTGGATCCTCAGAGCTGGAGCAATCTGATACAAGCTGGAGGAGTTTTTCACTTCCCTAAAGAACAAGGATGCAAAATTCGAACAGAAGAAACACTGTGAAATTCTAAACTGAAGGATGTTATGTAGTAATTTGAACTCTAACTCTTCATAGTAAATGATACACATTCATTGTAGCAAATGCAACATAATAACATGCTTCCTGCGAAGCTGTTTCCTACATGCAAACAACATGGTAACTAATCTTTTCAAATCATAGTAGTATATAACACACCTTCATAGCTCGCCAATTGGAATAAGTGCGAAACAATATCCAAAAGAATGGGATGTTGGGCAGAGGTAAAACCTATATGAGAACAGAAAACGTAAGTATGCAACAGAAGATTAATTGACCAAATAAAATGTTAGACAACTCATGAAAACATATTAAAAAGACAAAGATAATATCTAAAACAGCAGACATACTTACAGTAAATGCACTTGTGAGTGGAAGTAATGTAACTGAACCATAGAAATATTTCCTGTGGATGGCAGCTCCCCTGATGATTTGGACATCATTTTAGACAGATATACTCGCTATAGCAGAGACAATGGAGTTAAATGCATTGTCAAAGACATTAAGGCTTTATAGGGAGAAGAAAGATGGCAGTGGTAAAGATTCATAAGCCATTCCAACAAGATTTGTAAGGGACAAACATTTTCAACAGACAATATGCCAACTAAAAAAAAAAGTGAAAGTAGTACATGTTTACAACGGCCGATCTTAATATTAATCAGAACAGACAAAAATTTTCCAACAGACAATATGCCAACAAAAAAAAAGTGAAAAAAATACATTTTTACAATGGCCAATCTTCCTATTAATCAGACATCAGAGCTAGAATTTTGAACCCATGAATTTGATTCTCCATGCCAATTATTGTAGGAGTAACAAAGAAAGAAGAAGTGAGATGTGGCGGATCAAAATCCATCTATAACATGTAAGCAAATAACTACCTCACGGCAATATGTCGCAATCTTCTGCGCACAAGTCGGGGATTTAAACTGCAAAACAAAAATACGAATTACAACAGAATCATATAAGTTTCTGTTTGAATCCAGTCAGAGTGCAGAGACGATACAGAATATGAGAGAAACAATCCAGCAAAACTTCAGAAACTTCAATCAAGTAGTTCAAAACTTTGTCAGCAAGAAAATCACTTTCTACTACAAGGATGCAAAACGGATGGCTTGATTAAGTGAGTATGAATTTATGAATCATGAAAATCAATTCCTTGATTGTCTAACAGTTGAGGACATCATAATTAGAGACGTTTGATTGTAGTACCCAAACGAATAAAACATTATTAGATTGTTCAACATGTAACAAATGAAGCTGAATTGTGTTTAATTAGAACAAAACGAACAGAGTTAGGGGCTCAAAACCTGGAAGGGTATGTAATTTCAACGCAAGAAACCTCCTTGGAAATAGATTTTAGGAAAATCTCAGATGGTTTAACGCGTGCCAGAAGCTTCAATCCCAGCCTACACAAGTCGAATCAACAGTTTTACTGTACTTGCCATTATCAAAAAGAAAAAAGATGAAGAAAGATAACGGAATAAATTTAACAAAAATGATATATACCCATGAATCTTATTCTTCAAGGTGCCCACTGGCGCCTTCTCTAGACCCATCCATGCTCTATTCATCTATATATAAAGTGGACACAGAAATGTTCTTACATATCCAAATGAAAAAAATGACCCATTTTGAGAACGAATGAGAAAGGCAAAAAACAACGGAAAGTGAGTAATCGGAGACCTTATTGGAGACAAAGTCGATTACAAGTTCGGCATTGTAGGCATTGGATTTAGAGGAAGAGAAGCTATTCCATAACTCGGTGACAGTGGAGGGAGTAGCGTTTGATGAAGCTGAGGTTGTCTCTCCAATGGAAGAAGATTGGAGAATGGATCTACCAAAGTACCAATTCCCACCTCTTACAGGAAACACCACCAATCTCGCTCTCATTATTGAAATCTTTTTTCTTCTCCAAAACCAATCACGAGACTGACAGCATGTTACTTTTCTCTTGATTAATGCAAAAGATGGAAGGACGTGTATATTCTAGTTTCCACGGTCAAATCGAATCTGCGTCAACAAAAACTTTCGATCTATACCTAACTAATTTCGAAAATGGAACTGAAAGTGAAATCTTGGTGGCGGCTGGCTTTTAACAGCTCCTTTCTTTCTAAAGTAGAGGAAGCGAAAAAAGAAAACGCAAGGCTTACAGCTATATATATATATGTTTGATAATTGAAAAATCATAAATGCAAATAATATTAAGCTACCTAAGGATATTTTACGCTATGTCAGTTAAGATCTTGTATTGTACGTACAATCTAAAGATGAAATTATAATTAAAATTTTACAAGAACAAGATTGATATATCATTAATTTTTCATGGTTGAATTATAGGTTGCAGCAGGCTTTTGAATACCATATCGTTCTGGCCAGTACATGCCGACGGAGAAACGGAACGGTACAGGCACCTATTGGTACTGGTAGTTTCGTTCGGTACCAATTGATACCGACAATACCAGCCCATACTGGCTGATACCGTAAACTTTCAAAATTGTAAGGATCTATTTGCAAATTTCAATTTTTTTTAACCCTAAATCGTCCCCAACCCCCCCGACTCTTTCAGCAGACGCTTCTCTCTTCTCTTCTTCTCTCATCTCTGTGCCGCCTCCCGCCTCTTCTCTTCTCACCGTCACTGTCGCGTCTAACCGTCACCGCACTGCTCTGGCCCTCGCCTCCTTCGCTCGTCCTCCCTTGGTCGTTCCTCCCTTCGCTTCATCATTCCTCCACGCAGACCCGAAGACGCCATCACCTTCTCCGCCCGAAGCCGCCGCACCGCAGCATCGTTACACCGCACCAAAGCCACCGGAGACGCATCGAAAGCCACCGGAGACGGGTCGAGACTTTGACCCGTGACAAAACCCGAAGACCCGCCAAGACCCGAAGTTAGTTTTTTGAATTTTTTCTAATTTTGAAATTTTCATGCTTAATTAAAAGTTTTGTTGTGTTGGATATTTGGATAGTTGGATTGTGATGGATTTGATTGGATGATGCACGGTGTTGGAAACTTGGATGGTATTTTTTGTGTTGTGTGATCTGGGAACTGGGATTTTAAAATCTGGATAGTGGATGTGGATACTGAATTAGTTGGGTTTGGTTGTGTTTGTGTATGGAATTATTTGGTTGGAGTTAGAATGTGATCTGAAATTTTGAATACTAAATTGAATTGGATGTGTTTTGTGTACCTGAAATCTGAAATAAATGTCATTTGGATTACTTTGGTTCATGGATGTTCAGCTTGGAATTTGGTTTGGTCAAGATGAAGTTGCAAATTATAAATGAAGGACATAAATTTATAACATAATGAAACATGTTTACCTTGAAAGTTGACCAGAAAAAAATGCAATTTAAGGCACAAAATTAGAATATAATGAAAAACCCTTTTTAAATCAACAAATATAGAAATTGAACTTGCATTGGTTCGGTACTTCGGTTGGCAATACAAAAGGGCTATTGTTAAGAGTTAAGATCCTTGGAATCAAATTGAAAATTTTGTAACTCTTAGTTTGAAAATTATGATACCATAAATAACATACATATAATTTTCGTATTCTCACATGATTTTTATCAAATTAAATATTAGTTTTATAATAAATTGAAACTGTTGATGATGTATGTTATGTAATTATACATCAACAATTTTTATCAAATTGTTAATGTATGTTTTGTGATTGTTGAAAATTAGAAATTATTAGAAATTGATAAAAATGAAAATTGTTAATGTATGTTTTGTGATTGTGGGAAACTGAAAATTGTTGCAAATTGATAAAAATGAAAATTGTTGATGTATATGTTGTGATTGTTCGAAATTGGAACTTGTTAGAAATGGAATTTGTTGATGTATGTTTTGTGATAGCTGTAATTAGAATTTGTTGGAAATTGATAAAAATGGAAATTGTTGATGTATGTTTTGAGGTTGATGTATGTTTTATGATTGTTGTAATAGGAATTTATTGGAAATTGATAAAAATGGAAATTGTTGATGTATGTTTTGTGATTGTTGGAAGTTGGAAATTGGAAATTGTTAGAAATTGATAAAAATGAAAATTGTTGATGTATGTTTTGTGATTGTGGGAAATTGAAAATTGTTAGAAATTGATAAAAATGGAAATTGTTGATGTATGTTTTGTGATTGTAGAAAATTGGAAATTGATAAAAATGAAAATTGTTGATGTATGTTTTGAGGTTGATGTATGTTTTATGATTGTGGTAATTGGAATTTATTGGAAATTGATAAAAATGGAAATTGCTGATATATGTTTTGTGATTGTTGGAAATTGGAAATTGTTAGAAATTGATAAAAATAGAAATTGTTAATGTATGTTTTGTGAATTGTGATTGTGAGAAATTGGAAATTGATAAAAACGGAATTTGTTGATGTATGTTTTGTGATTATTGGAAATTGGAACTTGTTGGAAATGAAATTTGTTGATGTATGTTTTGTGATTGTTGAAAATTGGAACTTGTTAGAAATGGAATTTGTTGATGTATGTTTTGTGATAGTTGTAATTGGAATTTGTTGGAAATTGATAAAAATGAAAATTGTTGATGTATGTTTTGTGATTGTTGTAATTGGAATTTGTTGGAAATGAAAATTGTTGATGTATGTTTCATTGTTTTATGAATGTTGGAAATTGGAAATTGGAAATTGTTGGAAATTGGAAAGAATGAAAATTGTTGATGTATGCTTTGTGATTGTTAGGATTGGAAATTGTTGGTTATTCTTGGAATGGAAATAAAATTATGAATGTTTTGTGATTGTTAGAATTGAAAATTGTTGGAAATAAAAGGAAATGGAAATGACATTACAATTGTTTTGTAATTATTGAAATTGTTAGTTGTTGGAGTATGTTTTGTGTTACTTATTACATATGTTGAATGTTTTGAATTGTTAGCTTTTGACTTATATAGTATTAGTTATATTATATAAGATGGATATGCATATTGTCATTGTGTACTGAAATTATGTGTTATTTGTTTTTGTGTACAGATAAATAGAAGGAAGATCAAATACTCCCGATCAACCTACTTCAGGAAGGAAGATCAAATACCCCCGATCAACCTACTTCAGGAAGATACAGTGATCCAGCTTGGGCTCACGCTAGTACGGTTCTCGGTCAAAAGAATCATACCATTTGCTTCTTTTGTAACAAGCATTTAAAAGGTGGAGGAATTACCCGATTGAAAAGGCATTTAGCTGGGGTTAAAGGAGATGTGAAACCATGTAAAAAAGTAAGTCATAATGTGAAGTGGCAGATGAAAATATTGCTTGATGAGCATCAATTTGAGAAAGATAGAAGGGAAAGATTGAATTTTGAAATTGGTAGTGGAAGTTCGTTTTCTGGTTTCTATGGTGATTATAGAAATGTTGAAAGTGGAAGTGGTACTGGTACTGGTACTGGTAGTGTTCCATCTCAGGATCATGAAGAATCTGATGTGAGGAAGAGAAGAAGGCAGGTGACTAGTTTCT
>JAOTAY010000001.1:12888107-12912202 GCA_025629805.1 Erythroxylum baracoense
CGTCTTCTGTTTATGTTTCATATTTTGATCCTAATTCTGAATCTGTCAAATGGCATGCTAGACTTGGTCACATTGGCAATATTTTTTCCCAAGCTACATTGAAAAATAATTTTCTAATTCTTGGTTTGGATGTATGTTATGATAATTCGTCTTCTGTTTATGTTTCATATTTTGATCCTAATTCTGAATCTGTCAAATGGCATGCTAGACTTGGTCACATTGGCTAAGATAAATTGAGTAGGCTAGCTAAAGATTTTTTAGATTGACTCACTCAGGTTAAGTTGCCCAGATGCGAGTCATGTTTAGTTAGTAAGGCAACCGCAAAACCTTTTGGTAAGGCTTCAAGGGTGTCTAAACCTTTAGAGCTTATTCACTCTGATATTTGTGGACCCATGAATGTTAAGGCACGTCATGGGGCTATCTATTTTCTCACTTTAATAGATGACCATTGTCGCTATAGGTATGTGAATCTTTTAGCTCATCGTTATGAAGCACTTGATATGTTCAAACATTTTGTGACTGAAGTTAAGACATAATTGGAAAGAAGAGTTAAAACTCTTCAGACCGATCGTGGTCGCAACTACCTATATGATATGTTCAAAGAATTTTGTGAGAAAAATGATATAATAAGACAACTAACGATTCCTCGAAGTCCACAACAAAACGGTGTTGCGGAGTATAGTAATCAAGCATTGCTTGACATGGTCAGGTCAATGATGGCACACGCTCGTCTTCCAATTAGTTTTTGGAGAGATGCGTTGCTCACGAAAACTTATATTCTTAACCGTGTGCTAAGTAAAAATGTGCCCGCCACTCCATATGAGTTATGGAACGGAAGAAAGCCCTCTTTAAACCATTTTGTAAGAGATGCCATAAAAATAAAGATATTGCCATAAAATATATACCTACTAATAAGATGGTAGTTGATCCCTAAACTAAACCTATTCCTCGAGATTCGTTCAAGGCTCATGTGATGAGTTTAGGTTTACGTAGGGTTTATTTTTTCATTGAGTTGTATCTTGTTGTAAAATAAACATGTTTTAAATTGTAACAAGCTTTTGTTTAATAAAATTTTATTTCTCAAATGTTCATTGGTACGCAATTACATTAAAAGGCACATTATAATGTCACCATGCTTCTGATTAACCTTGTCACACAAGTAATCACCCTAATGCTTGAGTAGCGGGTAGGATAAGACTTCACAATTTTAATATTAATATTGTGTTATCTTCATACTTGTGTGGTATGTATGATAAGTTTCTATATTTGAATAGTAGCCTTAGTAAGTCTAAGATGAGACTCTGATGAGTCGAATGTGAAAGATTTAGATTTCACATTGAAGCCTTAAAGCCAAATCTCGATTGTCAAGATTAGCATTATGTATGTTAATCTAGTGGCTCGTATTAGTTTTTAAGTAAAGCTAGATTCATGATGTAAATGACATAGAAGAGTGACATGCCCAGCTTAATGGGAGCTATGCTATGACACATATTTCTTACTGTGTATGCTATATAACGACCTACTTGTAGAGTGACAGTTAAATCCCTTTCTCTGTCACTGTGTGATCCCATAAACTGTAGTGTCTAATCGAATGAAACCCTTCGACTTTGAACTATAATATGAAGTCAAGGCTTGGTGTTGCTACTTTAATATGTTTTTTCTAAGGGCTAAGATGTATACAGTCCAACAGAGCACATTAGGAAAGCAGTTAAGTTAAGATGGATTATCATGAGTGTATAAGGAAGAATCTTTCCTTCATTATCATATCAGCCCTAGTGATTATACTTGGTGTATAATCATATGATATATCTATGAGCATAAAGGGATAGTGTATGGGTTCGGTGATGTTTTTCGATGATTTAGGGAATCATGAATATGTGAAAGTGTTAAGTTAGTTAGATGGTGACTTAATATAACACTATTGGTTCTTTAATGGTCGCACGCTCCATTTTTAGTATGGCATACGAAATTTTAGAGGAAAGATGTAACTCGTGGCTTATGTGGTCGAGTGGCAGTTGTTGGCAGTTTACGATATATAACGGCCACTAATTGTGTAACTCCCATAGCAGTTATTTGTCCTAATATAAAATGAAGAATTGCATTAATTGCAAACATAAGAAAGATATTCCTCTCTTCTTCCTTATGTTAAGAAAACCATCAAAGCTCAGAGTTTGGGGTGTGAATTAACGGTGACTCTAGTAGCCAATCATGAAACGTAGACTAGTAAACAGTAAATCACAAATTGATCGAGTGCTTCCGCAAAAGGTTAGTCCTTTATATTAGCCTACACAAATCATCCTTGTGCACGGTTCATCCCTGCACATCCATGAGGCAATTGCATTGTCTTATAACCTAAGTTAACAATAGTTCAAACCATCATATATTAAACTTTGTAGATTTACATACCTTTCGATCTCCTCATTGATGTAAATGTCTTTTCAAATCCTCAGACTTAGCACGACTTATTTATGCCTTTCCTTTTGAGTCTCTTATCTAAATCTAATTCATCTTTAAAGATTTTTGCTAATACACACCAATAGATGTCGATGCTCACTTTCTCCCGAGCCTCCATTGACATTGCCCATTTTATCTTGCCTATTCATTAGTATTTGCCCTTATTTGTTGTCAACATTCCATATGCATGCCAACTCAATGTCAATAATATGGTCAAGGGTTGACAAAACTTACTTAATTCTTCAATTTAGACTTAAAGGTCCACACCCTTCTTATCTAGTGATGTATGTTAATTATACATTACTTTTAGGATGAATTTTAATGCATTATGCTTTTATCTTGGGCACCTTAGAGGATTTGATATTCAAAATGGGAAATATTTTATTCTTGGTCATGTTTCTGCCTTTTCAAGGAAAAGAAAGAAATTTAGAGAAAATTTAGGTTGATTTGAAGCAATTTTGGAAGAAGTGAAGAAACATCAAAGAACATGACACCTAATCACCATCAAGTTAGGATCATTAGATAAGATGAATCATTCTGCTTCTTCTTTGCTTCCCTACAAACCCTTGTATTTGACCTTGGATTAAGCAACACAGACTAAAAACATCCTTATATTGGTCCTATATTGGAAATATTAATTTTTGGACAAAAAGTTACTTAATATGCAAAGCACAACATGGCTAGTACATTGTCCCATATTGGATTAATAAAAGTGGAGGAAATAGGAGAGAGAGCTTTTGTTCAAAGGAAAGTTGGAAAGCAAAAGAGAGTCACTTATAAGTCTTTCTACAATGGTTATGGATTAACAACAAGTTAGTCTTGGAGGACAAGAATTTAATAAGATTCATCAAAGGTCATAGACTTAAGATTTAAGATGATGAATTCTTATTTTTATTTTCTTTCTTTTTTTATTGTTTTTATTTCTTGTTTAGTTATGAACTAATTGAGATATAAATTTAGGTAGATGAACCTTAAGATTTGATATGTTAAATTGATGGATCTTTTGATTTAATAAAATTCTAGTTTACTTGAGATTTATCCATGTTCTTATAATTGATTGAACTTAAGGAAAATAAGTTGAAGATTCAATTAGTTGATTCATGCATTGACATTTAAGAGATGAAATCTAAGATTATAATGTGGATAAAGAGGGTTAAGTGTTAGTTACTTGAGAGAGAACTGTAGGATCTTCCTAGGTTAAAATCTATTATGTGAACTTATAAAATGAATTAATGCATTCTTAGGTTGTCTTAGTTAGAAAGAGATTTCAACCCATTTGTTTTAAGAATAAGGACTATGTTACTAAAGAGAGAGAATAATTTAAATTAGGAATTCTACAAGGCTAAGAAATGAGAATTGTTTATTAATTCAAGCTGAAAATGAACATAGTAAATTCCTAAAGGATATCTTAACTCAATATAGCTTATTCATAAATTAAATTTTTTTACTCATTGCTTTATTTTCGGTATTTTGAATATTTATTTTATTTTTCTTTTCTTTTAATCATAACTATTACCGTAAATAATTAAGTTTATGAATAGTTAGTAGTCAACCAATAATCCATATGGAATTGCTCTTATTCACTAGTGCTAGCTACATCTATATGGTAAACTTGTGATAAATAGCACATCAAGTTGTTGGTGTTATTGCTAAGGACTAGGTGTTGATATTGATTTATTTTTATTAAACTAGGATTTTTGTTTTGTTTTTTTAGTTTCATTATTGTTGATTGAGTTTTCTTTGTTCTTTCTTGTCTGCAGCTTACTTTTTGTATGTGATGGTCCAACAATCATAGTAATTTTGTTAAGCCGGATGTAAACATTAAAAGAACTTGACATATAAAAAGAAAACTCTAGGGTAGAATAGAAGATAAGGATGCAAAGATGGCTGCAAAGAATATGAGATCTTTGAAATATTGTTCCATACCAAGTGACCAAGGGATCATCTCAAGCATTACGAGGTGACTGGTTTAAACTTAAGGCCAATATTGAATTAACCATAAGTGCACGTCATAGCTATAGCTAATATTGGCAAGTACGAGTCGAATTTGACGAAGACAATGAATAATAGTAATTACCGTTATCCTATTATCTAATCTACGAATTTAACTTTTGGTTTTATAATGAAAAGAAAACTTAAACAATTAAAACAAAGTAGGAAACAATATTGAGAAGAGAACAAAGAAATCACTTAAAAAATAATCAATATTAGGAATTAGTACCTAGATAATGAATCCCCTTAAAACCATAAGATAATTAACCTTTTATTATGCAATTGTTTTATTAACTATTGTATCATAGAAATTCCTATCGTATACTAATATCTCAATTGAGACTACTAACAACTAATCCTAGGGTTATTAATTGAATTAATCAGGTTAAAGATTCTAATAATGCTTTACTGATTTGTGAATTATGCTATTAGGGTTATTAATTGAATTAGTCAGGTTAAAGATTCTAGTAATGCTTTACTGATTTGTGAATTATGCTATTAGGGTTATTAATTGAATTAGTCAGGTTAAAAATTCTAAGAATGTGTTTATCGATTAGTGAATTCTAAGAATGTATAGTGCACAATATAGCAACAATAATATTCGGTCTTTAAGTCATATACAATAACTTCATTCTGCTGCAAATAACAACAAAGCTACTAGTGTAAGTTTGTTAATTTTTAATATCTTCATCAAGAATTCTGCTTAAATATATATTTATATATTCTAAACATTTTCTTATCATATTCACTTGTTGTCAGCTTCTAATGCTAGTACTAGAAAAAGATGTGGATGAAAAACTATAGATTGTGAATTGCGATGAATTACAAGTTATCCATACATATTAATACTTACCAAGGTCGTCTTATATACAAGGTCCAATCCACAAAATTGTCAATAGAGTTGGGAACAAGAACAAAACTACATTGTTTAAAACCTACTAAGGACTTAAAGAAAGACAATTAGCTTGAAAATGCATTGGAAAAAAGTTGTGATAATTATACAAAATATTTAACTTTATGCAATATTGTTTCTCTATATTATTTTGTTTATAAGGATTTCTCTAACTATTATTAATATCTTGTATCAAAACAAAGGATCTTCCTTTAATGTTATATTACTTTTGTTGGCATAAGTCGATGATATTTATATTATTTTATTTTATATATAGATTGTTTGACAGTTTGAATTAATAATATTTCTCTAAGATTTAATTTTATAATAATAACCAAATAATTCATAATAAAAAACATGTTGCTACATTATATACAAAACATTGCAAATTGCTTAATATTATGGATTATGAAAAAAATTGCAAATAATTTTTAGCAATGCTTTACAAATTCAAAGTTAAAAGTCTTTCCTTACAAAGTTAAAAAAATGTAGTTAAAATTTTTTACTTATGAAATAAAAATATAGCAGATAACAAAATTTTATAGCTATGAAAGACATAAACATAGCAAAAAACTATTGCCTATATTTTTATTTTTATTACCAATCATTTGGCGCCAAATTTTTTTTTCCACCAACGTCAACTGATATTCAATTTCAGCTATTTTTTAATGCTTTAGCTATGAAACCATTTTGCAACTAATACTGTTTATTTACAATTTTTGAAAATATTGCCTATAATTTTCAACCACATGGAATTGGCAATGCTTCATTCGATGAAATGAAAATATCATAAGTAAGTATAGGTGATGTTTTTGGAACAATTGGCTACAATTTTTTTCCGTAGCCTATTGTTTACTTTGTTGTAGAGAAAAGAAATGAATTGTATGAAAAAATCATGTACAAAAAGGTTAACTACTTTAATATTTCTAATATTTAGATGGTCATGATGCGTTGTTATACACTAATCTTGATATAAGGATATAAATTATTTAATTAGAAAATTAAAGATAAGAATTTAATTTATCTAATCTAAAATATGATTTAGGGTTATAATTCATATCGATTTTCAACATATTTAAAACTTAATGAATCTCACACAAAGAATATTTGTAAAGAGAAAATGTAATTTAATTATGTAACACGTGACTATAAAGTTTAACAAATTTTAAAATTAAATATGATATAATTAATAAATAAAGATCAATATGAGATATTGGATCTTATTTGGGCCAAATTATTACTTAGTCAAAATTATAATTGTAATTAAGTTTAAATGAAATAAAAAAATTTATTTTAATTAAATTCGAAACCTTATTGTAAATAAACTTAGACTCTAAAGGAGTTAGTACTTTTGACGTAGGTCTCTCTACACTACTTGTAGAGTTCTTTTAACTTGTTTATATGGATACTATTAGAAGTCGAATACGTGTGTAATTATTGCAGTTGTGATGAACCAATTTCAAAAATGATTATAAGGAAGCAATTAGAAAAGAATCAAGTTATGTAATAAGGTATAATTTCTATTTATGCCATAGTATTCATGTATTAATCATAATGTAGAATTAGAAGTGATCTTAACTTTTAAAAATTCAGTTACCTGCATGATCAGATCTCACTTTGATTTTCTAACAATTGAAATAGAGGTTTAACAAACAATGTTGTGATGTGACAAATTTTCTTATTATTCAAAAACTTGATTAGTTTCCTTTAAATTGACATTCTTAAAGTTTTATTTATTCTACAAAATATTATTTTATTAAATCAATTAATATTATTTAATTTACAAGTACTAATATTCTAATCCAATTCACATTTGTTAAAAATATTATTTAAATAATATTTTGGAAGAAAATATTCAATCTAAAAACTTTTGTTAAGTTTATATGTTTCGATAGAATGAATAAAATTAGGTGGATCTATAATAACCAAAATTAAACGTTAGCTTTATCTTTCTTTTGGTTTTAAAAAAATCAAACATAAGTTTATGCTTCTTCTTTTTTTTTTTACTGGAACTTTGGTGGTGATTTTTCCCTTATATTCTTGTTGTTTAGGTCAAAATATCAATACATGCATTGTCAAAGTTGTGGTCACCTCTATTTCATGAATTGCATCATGACCTTCATTGAAGAAGAAGAAAATGTCTATCAAGGTTTTAAGGACTTGATACTTGGGTAAAGATAATGTGACTAAAGCTAAAGGTTAGCTTGATGTTCAACTTTTTCGTTATCTATAATGTTGTCTTTGTGAATGAGAAGGAAACCTTATCCTCGAGAATATGTCATCCAAGAGAAAGTTCGGCCGATTTTAACTTGATATACAGCTACTTTTAAAATCCAAGCCTGCCTCGCTGAGCCGTTCAACACACTGACTAAAGTGGAGTTGACGTGTAGAATTATTACTCCCATATTTTCTCTTTGGTTTGAGTTCAGCCTTTCTTGACTTTATAAGACAAACAAGAGAAGAGTTGATCTTTACTCGGTCCTGTAATTAAAGACATCCATAAGGACAGATGATACATAGATATCACTCACCTTTTATCATTGTCTACATCTCCTCAAGTTCTTATTCTAAGGTTCTAAAAGCAGGCATGAATTAATAATGTATTGCCAATATTGAACCCAACTGTTCTCTAAACTTGAGAATGACGAAAGTTGAGGTCCAAGACAGTTGACTTGACTCGGTTGCCGTTA
The DNA here is from genome assembly GCA_025629805.1 of Erythroxylum baracoense. NCBI lineage: Eukaryota > Viridiplantae > Streptophyta > Magnoliopsida > Malpighiales > Erythroxylaceae > Erythroxylum > Erythroxylum baracoense. Next base: position 12,896,136 of record JAOTAY010000001.1, read on the forward strand.
CGATGACAAATTCAATAAAGCCTACTACTTCCTTTTACTTCGCTGCTTGTGGCAATTTTAGCTTCTTTCTCTTAACTTCGCAATTCCGTAGCCAAACGTCGAAAGAAGCAAGTTGTGTCTTCCACGGGTATGCATACCTGGTCTCGTTTTAGGCAAATCCCATTCCAACTGTATTCCCATCTCTGAGTTCTTTTCCTTCTTCATTGTGGACAGGTGATCGCACTACTGTGCTTGACTTGATCTGGAAAGTTTGAAACTTTAGCTGTATAAAGTTAGATAAATGTTGCCCATCTTGTTTGTTTTGATTGTTAGTGTCTGCTTGTTCTATATTTATATCAGATGGTCAAAGAAATCAGGACGTGCCCATGAAGACATGGACAGGAATAGTGGTAACTACATTGACTGTGTTGTTTGTTTGAGCAAGATCTGTGATGGTGAACAAGTCATGACTCTCCCATCATGTAAACATGGCTTCCATGTGTCTTGCATCCAAGTATGGCTTCAAATTCGTTCCACTTGTCCTCTTTGCAGGATTAAGGTCAACAGCCCTCTACCTCCTTCATCATCACATCATCGTCTATGTGAATTCCTTCATTGTTTGTCCATTTTGTGTCGATACATTGGAATGTTGATGCAGAACCCGAAGTTTGAGCTTGCATCGGCAGTTTGTGAGAGTCTCTGTTACCTTTGAAAGGCATTGGTAGTGAAATTCCATTTTTTGATGACTGGTAAGTGAAATATTATTTCTGGGCCTTGCTCCAGGAAATTATTTTGACCTTTGCAGTAAGTAGTCTAGCTTAACAGTCACAGTATCATTTGAAATCTCCAATTCTCGACTATGTCACTGAATATGGTTACATATGTAGTGAATGATTTATGTTCCTACTTGTTATAGGTTTCAAGTTGCCAATGGAAATTTCAGAAAACCATTTGTTTATCAGTTCATACGCCTAATCAAATGGTACTTGAGAACAACGAAGTCATGATATAATGATGCCAAGTGCCAAAAAGTAGTGATTTAAGCCAGAACATAGATGAAATTCTGAAGTGCCTTTACCTCTTTATCTGGCCGGTGCAGGATTAAACAGTGGATTTGAATTTCAATAGACCATGAACAAAGGGATATGGTTGGGGGATTAAGGAGTAAATAAGAGTTTAATTCCGCAAATAATGTGAATTTCGTTAGTAATTGCAAGAAAAAAGATGACGAGACATAGTGTTGGTTTCTGACACTTGCATAAAATGTCTTTGTTTAATCAGCATCACAAGTTTAACAATCAATCTTAGCATGAATGAAAAGGTCTGATGTACAAATGTAATTACGAAATTTGCAGATTCTAACATAAGTTTGTTCCTAAATTTGCAACTAGAAAACGAGTGAGTCGTGCAGGAAATGGACTTGACAAGAATCTACTGGGAAAGTATAAGCTATGATTACTATGGCATTCTTCCGCGAAATTTCCCAAAAATGAAAAAGAAAAAAACTTTCATAAGTTTTGGTTTTTAGTTTTTACGCCTGAAACATCACCAATGGAGATTCCATAGTTCTGGCTTGGCATATCATTTGCCGACTTCTAATTTTAACGTTAAGAAGCCTCAAAAGTATGTCAAAGGAGATGGATAAAAATAAGTTCCAATCCCTGTGCAATTCTTTGAATCATTGTTGGCTCCTCTTCTATAAAACAGTAGTGAAGGTGATAGATATGCATCATTTTATGTGTTTACAACTCAGAAAGAAATAAGAACAGCTCAAAATGTGGAAAGCTAAAAATCTCATGTACAAATAGTTTAAGAACACCCAGAAATATTGTTTTTGGCACAAAAACAACCAGTTTCATCGACCTTTCTGACTCTATAGCCTTGACCAAGTGGGCTGTCTAGAGACGCTCTTAAATAGAGAGTTTGAAGTTAAGCACTGGACACTGGACAGTTTCGAGTGGGTAGATAGGAGTTTAGATATGAAAGTGAGCAGAACAAGCCCAGTTTGTAGTAGTCTATTATTTGTTGGTCTAAGACTGTAAGGAATGAGCTCAGTTTATTTCTCGTTTGATACACAGAGCAATGCGTTGGAAAGTGGGAGTGTCCAAGACTGTAGTATGCAGATGAATGATTGAAGAGTTGAGGAAAACAGATGGAGACGAACTCTGCTACAGCTCACGTTCCCTATAATGGTAATTGATAAATAATGTTTATTAGATAATCATGTACTCTCCGTAAATGTTTTAAAAATGTACAGTTTGAAATTAAATATAGTTGGTGTGACTGGATCAGTATTTTCATCTCTTAATTAGAAATCTTAAGTTTAAGTTCTGAAAATAGAAAAACTTGTTTAGCCAGCACTTTACTTCTTACGAGCTAACTCAATGCGAGCAGAGATTAGTATGAGTGTAGATACCTTAAAGACGTCTTTCTATATTTAAGATTCTCTTAAGACACCTTGTTGGGAAAAAAAAAAAAAGGAAAGGTTTGTTACTATTTCAACGAATCTTCCATTTCTTTTCCTTTCTTTATAAAAATTTTAAAATGACAAACATCTACTTTAATTCTCTGGAGTAAAATTACTTACCCACGATACTATCCTTTTTTTTCATAATTTAAACTCAGTTTAAAAATAAACATCTTCCATATTCTATTTTCCATTTTCCAAGACAATTAAAACACTAACATCAAACTATTAACATAAATATTGATATAATAACTTGTAAAATGGCATCAGATTCTTTATCTAAAATATTATATTCTAACCTTATTTTTGCTTCAAAATAACGTCGTTTTATTTATAAATAAAGATAAAACGATATTATTTTTTTTGGTAAAAATAAGGTTAGAATAAATAATTAGAACTGAGAATTTGAACCTTCTAAAACCAAAAAAAAATATATTGTTAAAAGAAAAGATGAAAGCATATGATTTTATTGGTATCAGGACCTAAGTTTTTTAAAAATTTGTGTATTTATTTATCATATAAATATATAAATAAGATTTAATAGAAGATGATTAAAATATGGTAAATAAACAGAAGTATTTACCTAATATACTGCTATTAATACTCTTTTATAACTTATCGATTGTCATCTCCTTTACTTTCCTATATAAACTTACAAGCCAACCAAACTTCATTTGCAAGCCCTTCAATCCTTCATCATCCACTCAAAACACTATGCATAGACATCCTAACTAAATGACATCCTACTCCATTGATTGAGTTCTCTTACTATTTTTCTCTCTCTCATTTTATTTGCCTGCAAATATACGGCACGTCCGCTTCCCTCTTCAGTCTCGGTCATTTCTTAACCTGTTAAGACACCAACAGGTTGGCTATCACAAGTATTCATTCAATTTCAAGCAGCTGAACTAAAATTTCTGAAGGATTCCTCCAAGCAGCCCTAGTCCCACTCGGAACAAGTAACTTTCGCGATCTTAAGCCATTCAAGCTTTCGTCCATCCATTGACCAAGCCTGGATACCACGTTTTCTGCTGCTAACCTCTTTTAGAAGACTTGAGATCAAAGCACAGAATGGCAGCTTCCAACTCCAACCCTCCATAATTCTTAAAGAGTCCTCTTCCTGTTTATTTTTAATGTCCATTCTTTTTAATTTTTACAATTTTTTCTTCCTTTTCAATTTTTTCATTTATTGATCGCCACAAATTTTTTTTGGGTAATTTAAAGTAGTGTTTCAGACTAAGTGCTCCGCATAAGTGCACCTCAATGATGTAAAAACGTCAACTTTCAAGGCTATTGTACAAGTTTACGTCAGCTGCCAACTGCAGTGCGAAGGCATAATCTCGTTTAGACGAAGTGGTCACCGACTGTCAACGAGTATGATTCAATAAACCATGACAGCATCAAAGCTATCTCAGATACTAATTCTCCAACGAACTTCCTTCTCACTATGCTCTGTGAACTTTCCAGGTTATTATACAAGTTTTACATTAGCTGCCTACAGCAGTGCAAAGGGATAATCTCGTTTAGGCGAAGTATTCACTAACAATAACTTAATGATTCTACAATTATGATTGAAGCAACCATGAAAGCATCAAAGCTATCTCTTCCACTATCTCATTCTCCAACAAGCTTCCTTTTCACTATGCTCTGTGTTGCTCAGAAGCAAAACGAAGAAGAATGCTAGAAAAGTCATCATAGTTTTAACTTCTTTACTGATGCTTTTGATGACCTGTCATCTCTGCCTCGCTTCATGCCCTTCAGGTCAACCGAAAGAAAAGGCCTCCGGCTCACACATGGTACTCTCTTCGATGCACCATTGATGTCATAACCCGCATGAGATTTTTTGTTTTTCATCTTCTTGTTTTTTGTGGTAGCGAATTTGTCAAGCATGCCATGTTTACCATACTTCTGAGAAGCCAGATGATGATCAATCTCTTCTCTGATTGTTTTTACTTCTTTGGGATGTGATATGTTGTTGGAACTGTAAGTAAGGAAAGACTCCTTTCGGGAGGACTTCGGTTCGAAGGATCCAAATGTAGCACAAAATTCTTTGTAAGCTGATTCTTTCGATATTTGTTTTGACCTCCACTGATCAGGTCGATTAACATACCTGTTACAGTATAACAAAGGAGAAAAGAGCATCAAATACAGCTGCACTACCTAATCACGACCCACAAAAACCACGACCGAGTCCACAATAAAGAGAAGAAATTCAACGGTAGCATTATAACTTTGTTTGCTCAACTACATAGAACTCCCAGATACAAATATCATGTTGCATACCCATCAATATCTAGTCTCCTGAGCAGATATGGGCCTTGCTTTGTCTTTGAGAGCTCAAGTTTAACAGCTAACAAATCTGATGCTATATCCTCCCTTAGTGATGCATTACTGGCAGCGAAACACTTTTCAACAGTAAAGGAACCAGATGAGTGCATTGCAAGCTCTCCAAAATGTCCTCGTAGCCTATAGATATTCACATAATCAAGTAAAAGAGGGAAATTAATTTGCTGTTAATAGCCAACTAGCTCGCAGTTCCAGGACATCCAAAAAGGTGAAATGGTATGATATCCAGATCAGGAATCGTAAAGTATTTGCACCACCAAAAGCACATAAAATCAGACAGCAGATAGAAAAAGACAGAAATGGACTTTCAAAAAGGAGGACAACCAAATATAACACTAGAACATACTTCATAATTAGTCTGCGTTTAAGCTTTGCAGAAGTATTTGAGTCTAGAAAAGCTTCAATAACTCGTGCCCCTCCTGCATCTTTTGCCACTTCAATGACATGTTCAACTTTCATTGACGTTAGACTCGTAACATAAGGCTGTACAAACTCCTGCTAAATAAAATTACGGAGTGTTAACATGAGAAATTGGGTGCCAGTACACGTACACAACTCAATTACATAATATGGACAAATTGGACGCTCCCAAGTCCTAACATGAAATGGTAAATCGTGTTAAGAAAAAAACTTCAAATATTAAATTTCCGTAGCCAAATTATAACTATAACCAGGAAGAAGAAAAGGAAGAACAGCTCCATTTTGTAGCCATTGGCAAGAAAGAATCAACCAGAATGAGACCAATTAACCAATGTAAATGGAACTTATTGTTTTTTTGCTCCCTAGAAGTAAATGACATGAGGTACAAATCTCCTTTAGAGTACACAATTGCGAGCGTGCAAAAGAAAAAAGACCAACATACACTTTGAAATCTGAAAATTGCTTGCAGAATAAGTGAACCCATGACATGTATCTTAGCATCGCTGGGCAAGTTCCAATTGGCCTTGTCATCACAGGCAAAGTAACTATCGAGAAACAGAATTCGAGGAATAATGCATCCTGGACCCTCATTTGGCAAACATATTGCAGCAGCAAGGGCCTCACAACACTGCCAAACAACCAGGAAAAGAAGGAAAAAATTAGCACGACATGATAAGTCATACAAGTATGCAAGTATCAACCTCCCCAACTAATTTAAATCATGGTAGAGATCATTTAAATTTATCCCTGGTTAGTTGTTTAGAATTTGAATCTTGCAAGTATAATCAAGAAGAAAAAGAGTGAACTAAACCTTTTGTTGATGAGTATGAAGCCTTTGACTAGCTGCAAAAAGAGAAGTAATGACTCCTGACCGCCCCATTTCTAGAAGATCACTAAATCTTGAACCAAGTTCCTCCCAGATCAAGTCCATCTAAAAAGTTAAATGAGTCAACATATGCAAAAGGTTAACTAACTGTTGCATATGAAAGCATATTCATTATATAAATGTCTGACAACCAAGCAAATATTTGAAAAGTAGACATATTTGAATACCCAACGATGTCAAACAGTATGAAGCATTTTTAATTTTCGTAAACATGAAATGTCCTGGCACATACTTGGTCAGGATCTCTTGCACGAGAAACCAAAGCTTGAACAACAAAGTTGCCACAGTGATGAGATGAAAGCTCAAACAATGAATTTCTGAAAATTTTTCCGAGCATTTCATGATACAAGCTGTCAGGAGTCACATCCAAGATTACCTGCACATTTGCAGCAAAACTTAGGTATCTATAGAACCTATATCGACAAATAGAGACCACAATACTACAACAATGCTATGTATAAAGAGGATACACCATAGGACAGCTATGCAATGTGAATATTATTACAAAAACAATAGCTGCAAAAACAGGAACCAATAGCTGCAAAAACAGGAACCATTCTTTACGGAAGTTCAACCCTAACAGAAAAATAAGACAGCATTTTCCTATAATTGTCAGAGGAACAATTTAAAACAAAGGAGGTGTTTCATGTAGTAGAACTCACATGCGCAAGGTGAGGTAATAGATTTCCCAAAATGGCACCATTACAACAGAATCTATGTCAGGTACTTGGACAGAAAATTTTCTACAAATTGATTTGGTTAAATTGCAAATGTGTGTTTGAGAGCGTATATATCATTTGAATGAATCTTACAACATTGATTCAATCTACAATAGACAAGAACTTACTTGAACTAAGAATTTATGATATGAAAACAGCAGAAAAGGACTGATTTTAATTTGGATTGATGTGTAAGTTTTGTGAAACAAAATGTTCCTCACCTCCATCAAGTGACTAAATGCAGTTTCCTTCATCAGTTCCACAATGGCATTTACTCCTGTTTCCATGAAGTTCCCTTCTAATACATTTACATTTTGTAAGCCAAGAATATTTGGAATCACATGGAATAACTCTTGATCATGCTTAGCTAGCAATTTCAGAGCTGTCTGTAAAGAGAAAACTATTAGCAGCTATAAGAAACACAAATTTTATGAAAGTAAAACTCCATACAACAAGAATTGACCATGCGAAGAGTCCTGTTACTTGACAAACAAAATAATTTAGAAAGGGAAAAACATATAATGTAGACTAATAACAGAAGAGAAACATCCAAACGTGCCTGCAAAACCAAACTGCTATACTGATCAAGTTGCAGGATCTTGACATAATTTCTGGTACATTTTAACATTTCTGACACAACAGATTTTAGTAAAGTAGGAAATTCCCGATGAAGATGTCGTGAATCATTCCCAGCCAACCGAGATGGCCCAAGGTTTAAACGCTCTGCTAGAATTGATGACGGCTTTCTCCCATGAAACTCAGGGGAATCTAATGGTACTCCTCCTAGAAGACACAGAAGACTTCGAAGAACATGAGACCCATAACGGTTGCACATAATATCAACTGGATTGACAACAACTACCTGCGAAGAATAAAATAATCAGTGCTCTTGTTATGAATTACATTTTTCATCTTTTTCTCCTTAAAGAAGAAAAATATGAAATGATTTCATTTAAATTTGGCTACACTAAACAATTCCATAAACAGCGGCTGTTACAATCATCTAAGCTTTCACAGAAACACTACAAGGTAAACAGCAATAAAAAGTGAACCATACTGATAAAAACCAGAAAGAATGCATTTAACATTTGTTTGCGGACTTGGGTTTAGAGGTACAATAAATAAAACTCATCTTGTCATGAAAACAACAGATATGAGTAACTTGATACCTTGCATATCATAGAAAGAGTATCTTCAATAACCGAATAGGCTTCATTATCTTCAAGATGAATAACTAAAGACTTGAGTGCTGTTTCAGCAACATGAGAACCAGACCTATCCATTGCAATCAAAGGGAAGGCTTTCCCGCAGCCTCGAAGAAAACCACAGAGGTGGTCCACATCACAGCCCTCAAGGAGGGCTTGCAAAGTATGACTTAAAATGTAATCAGTTGCCAATTCGAACTCTTTCCCTCTAGCTTCTTCAAGAGCATTGCCACATATAACAGACCGCTCATCCAAGTCAACTTCCTTGCTTTCAAAAAGATTCCAAATCTCTGAAAAGTACTTGGCTGTGTCCGGATCAACCTGTTTTCTACATGTCTTACTCAAGTCACTAACAATCCCATAGAAGCCACAGCAAAAGGCACAAGAAAGGAACAACAGAGTAGCAAGACAAAAACTTATGTATTTCATAAGGGATACTGGCGTATAATGGCCGACATACCTGACAATTATTGGTTGTGACTCTGATGTATATCGATGCTTGAAGGATGTTTTTGGTCTCACACCTTCATCTGTTGCCAGTCCAGAAACTTTTTTGTTTTTATCAAAACCCAAACATTCCCTCTTGGCTTTCCGATCCATACCCTTTTTCTTTTTCCCTTGTTTATATAATCTATCCTCCTCAGCCATTGACCTAGTCTCCACTAAATAATGGCTTCAATGCCACGAAACCAACAGAAACCTTACAGCTATCAGCAGTAACACTTCCCTATAACAAAAGCGAAAAGGAAGGCCAGTAGAAAATAAATCAGAACTAAATAGCAGTTGGCGAAAAAATACAACCTGATAGTGATAAAGGCCACAACCGGAGATAAGCAAAAAGATTAGAAAGCTACATACCCTAAATACAATGTGCTAGTGAAACAGCAATCTGAAGCCAAACTCAATGAACAGACAGATACTAAGAAACGAAAACAGACCCAGAAAAACAAAATAGGAAAATAAACATGAGAAGCAACCGAAAACACAAAGCTCCAACTCCAAATTATAACACCTAATTATCCTAATCCACGTAAAAGCTATTATAAAAAAAAAAAAAAACTTGACGGAAAACACGACGCAGACAAGAAACAAAAGATCAAAAAGTAACGACCTTGCAAAAGAAAAGGCATCCAGACCATGTGAAAAGTTAGAGAACACTAGAAACCATGAAGCTAGTTTATGAGAAATTATCTTGCCTTTGGGATAGGAAACACAAAAGAGCTTCAGATTATGAAGCCAGGGGCTTGAAATTGAAAGAGCGGCGGAAGTTAAACCACAGCTGCTGTTCCGTTACTCAGGGTCTGAGGGACATTAGTAATTTAACAAAATAATTATAAAATCACTCAATTTCTCCTTAGGTTGGGCCTTGATTATATATATATTTATGTACATCCAGGGTCCATGGTCACTACTACTAATCTTTTAATTGGAATAATAATAATAATAATAATAATCTATTGTATAAAAATAAAGAAAATGTAAAAGATAATTAGCGGTTTGTAAAATCTGTAACGAGGGACGTATGTATGTTTGCTCCTCGAGATAGTCAACTTCCCTGTACATGAAACGAGGTAATTACAAAAAGAGTTATGTTTTTTTTCTTAAATATAAAATAAATGTTTAAAACTAAAAAAAGTGATGTCAAAGAGCTCCTTATATAAATAATTCTAGTTTTATTTCTAAATTAGAGATTAATATTGTTTGGAATTTTATATATTTCTTTTTCGATAAAGAAGGTTGTTAAAAAGCAAAAAAAATATCTTTAAAAAAGAGATATAAATAAAAGTAAATACTCATAACTAAATTTTTTAAATTTTAATAAATGGTATTCTTTTTTTAACGTTGCTTATTCTACACCTTGTTTATTCTCTTCTAAGATATATTACAAGCTCTTCAAATTTTGATGTCTAAAACCCTATATATGAAAACTATAATTGGCATTAAAAATTGGGAATGTATAAATGAAGCTTCAACCATATATAAAGTGTATGCTCGAAAAATACAAAGCTAAAAAAATCATAATCTAATACGAGAAGCATAAAATATCATATTGAATTAAGGGAGATTATAAATTATATTTTAATAATAACAAAACATAGTTCTACTAACAATTTATTTTTAATGTCTTAAAAGAAAGCAATATAAAAGATATTTAAGTCATGTACTAATGAAGCCTAGATATGGATTCTACAGAGACAAGTTCATAAACATTGAATTCATGATAAAACTAAGAGTAAGGAATGTTGGATAAATGACCCCCTCTTTTCTTTGTTTTACCAAATTAGTTGTATTCTTGTCTCACATTGGTAGATATAAACATTGTTTTAGCTTTTATAAATAGTGTTTGTCAATCTCTTCAAAAAAATAAATAGTGTTTGTCAAGGATTTGAGTAGCTTCTACCTTTGTACTTTGGTAAAAAGCTAGACTTAGGCCAACGTTGCGTGTGTACATCACTTGCCACCTTATTCATTTAGGCTGGGCCATTTCCTATACTTTTCGTGTTGATTTTGTTTATTTTTTCATTAAAGAGTTATTTTTTGAACAGGTCTTTACACGTTTCTATCTTTTTTAAGTTTTCGAATGTTGTAAATGCTCTTTATAAATGTTATGAACATTTTTCAGATTTGTCTCCAAGATTACCTTGTGGTGCAGATGATATCATTGATTGCACCATAGTCGTGCCGAATTTTGCTTTCAAGTTAATGGCTATACCATGACCCAACTATTTGATAAGTTTGATTCTCTACTATATCTTTATTTTCCTTATAAGGAAGATCAAGACATAATTAAGTCCACAAATTTATTTGTAGATCTAGTATATATAGGGAATTACTTCACCTGGACAAATAAACAACAGGGTAATCTCTTTATTACAAAGAAGTTAAAAAGAATTCTAGCTAATAAACAATGGATGAAGAAGTTCCCATATTCATTTTATGGTTTTGAGCTCCTGTGTGCTCTAACCATCCTATATTAAAAGTCCTGAAATTAAAGAATCTCACCCTTCAATTAAATCCTCACCTAGGTTTTTTAATTACCTTATAAAAAAGGAGGGGTTTCAGGAACTAGTAAGTAAAGTATGGGAGGTGGATATAGTAGGATGTAAGGACTATCAGCTAATATAGAAATTAAGGCATGTTAGAGGAAAACTCGAAGATTTCCATAAAAGGAATGGCCTTAAAACTGAGCGCAAACTCCAAGTTATAAAGGACAATTTAAGAAGAATAAAAGAGAATTACTGTAAAGAACCTCACAATCAGCAGCTTAAGTTATTTGAAGCTAAGAGATTATAAGAATTAAACTTGGGCTTGCTTAACCACAACTCAATGCTCAAGTAGAAAGCTAGAGTGGACTAGCTAAAAAGAGATGATATGAACACTAGTTTTTTTCTAATGCCATTTTAGTTGGAAGAAATAACAATAATATCAAATGCCTACTTGATGAGGAAGGAAACTGCTGTATAAAGGAAGATAGAATTGAAGATATAGTTTTCAAGTACTATATTTAGGGACTATTGGGGACAGATTTAGTAAGGGCAACTAAGAGTTAGGAAAATGCTTTATAAATGAGAAATATTATCTTATATAATACTAAAGAAACTTTGACTATAATAGTTTCAAACTAAGAGAGCAGGGAAGATATGTTCAACCTAGATCCTTAAAAACTTATAGATTTAGACAGGTTCAGTGCTCATTTCTTTCAAGCTACATGGAATATTACAAGGAATCTAGTGACTGAAGTGGCCTAAGAATTCTTCACCAGTAATAAAATGTTAAGGGAAGTGAATAATACCCATATATTCTTGACTCTAAAAATTTCCAATCCTAGTAATATGAAGGACTTTCACCTAACCTCATATTATAACACAATTTATAAAATGGTTTCCAAAGTTATTGCTAAAAAGCTCCGAAATTCTATAAAAGACATTATACACATTACACAAAGAGCTTTCATTCTTAGTAGATCAAGCTCTAGCAGTATACTTATGGTGCAAGAACTATTGAAGGAATATGAGTCCAAGAGGCCCATTAAAAGTTGTGAATTAAAGATTTAATTCATTAGGGCCTTTGACATTGTTCATTAGAGTTTTATTCTCCACACCTTTAAAATGTTTGGTTATCCTACCAAATTCATTGACTAGATCGATCCTTGCATATCAACCAATTTATAAAGTATCCTAATAAATTGATATCCTTTAAAGATTTTCAAAGGTACCATGGGAATTAGGCAAGGGACCCTTTATACTCCTGCCTATTCTCCCTTGTTATGGAAGTTCTTTCTAGTATGTTGCAGTACAAAATTCAAAGTTATCCTAACTTTGTGTATCATCATAAATGCAAGGAGATAACGATCTTCCACTTAACTTTTGTAGATGATTTGATCATATTTATCCAATTCTTTAAAATTAATGAAGAGCACAATAGAAAAATACTTGGATCTATCAGGGTTGAGAATAAACATTCAGAAAAGTGCAATATACACTTCCTTTGATGTTTAGAATCCCTATAGTTTGAGTTCTATCATATGGCTTAGCTTGCATAAACTACCACTTAAATATCTTCGAGTTACAATTACCTTAAGGAAATTAAGATTTGAAGATTGCATTCCTCTATTAGAAATTTCAAAAGGAAAATAAGTCCTTGGCAGAGCAGATCTCTATCAAATGCTAAAAGATCGGAACTTATCTTTTTAATGTTGAGAAATTTGCATAGTCACTGGAACTTACACCTATTCCTACCAAAGAGACTGAACAAGGAGCTGGAAAATGTATCAAAAACTTTCTATAAACTAGAAATACTAAAAATTACAAAAGGGACAAGGTAAAATGGGAAGATTTATGCCTTAAAAAACAATAAGGTGGCATTTTGTTATGATCACTATAGTCGATTCAAATTTTCTTAGTTGCTAAAAGAATATGGAGACTATATAATAACAGTGAGGCTTTGTATTCAAAATGGCTTAATGAGTTTCATCTTAAAGATACTGGCTTTTACTAAATCAAGCGAGAACAATCTTTAAGTTTTATACAAAGGTTAAAAAAAAGGGACCATATTTACCCTTTAATCAAAGTATATATAGGAAATGGGAATTCAACTTAGTTTTAGTATGACAATTAGGCTAATCATAGTCCTTTAATCTCTAAAGAAGAGTTGAACTAGTTAAAAGTTATAATTTCTCTAAAATCCGTCATTCATGAAGGCAACTGATTATACAATTTTAGAGGACCAACATGATTAGAGGATTAACTTCGCAGCTACTTTTCAAATGCCAATGAGGAAGATACAACTCATTAGTTACCTAAAAGATCAAACCAATTCATGAATTCATCATGTTTGAAATTGCTTAAGCCTTACTCAACAAAGGTGCATTGATGTGAGATAGTATGGAACCAAACTATAATATAAAAATCATCATTCATATATTGACTTATGGAGAAAAGGAGATTAAAAATTAAAGACAGGATCTATGATAATATGGATCCAATGTGTATACTGTGCAACTTTGTTCCAAAATCAATCTCATATCTATACTTTCAATGCCAATATTCAGCTGCAATTTATACCATTAAATAACATTTATTGAATGCTTATTATGGTAAAAAAAAACTATGGAGATATCTTAAAATGGGCAAATGATATTGTGAGGAGGAAGGATAATGGTTGTGTATTTTTCAGAACTCCCTTCAATTACAGTGTATACTTAATCTGAAGAGAAAAAATTACAAACTATTTAGACGAGTTTCACAGGATAAACATGTCCTAGCATATAACAATATACATTGGGTAAGAGAAATCCTCATGGCTTACAATATCAAGTGGATAACATTTCAACGAGATAAGTATGGAACCTATCTTGATCAGAATTTATTAAACAAGTACCATATTTACATATAATTCTGAGGGCTAATAGAGCTTAATAAAGGGATAAACAAATTATTCAATGCAATTAAATTGGTTACCTTACATACATACATGTCAAAAGCAAGACTCAAATAAAGAAGTAGTCACTTATAACTTTCTTATGCAATAATGGATAATATATGTTAGCTAGATTCAAAGATAATACACATATACAACTTGCATCTTATAAGAACCTAAAATTGTGAAGAATATAGTGTTGGGCGATGGTTTGCTGATGGACGAAGTGTCAATGAGTTGAACTAGGAAGGGCCTTTGGAGCTCTTTACATGTGTAAAGGATGCTCCTTCACACTTGTCTCTAGTCTAAAGCCACCTTTACAATTCCTTTTGTTACTACTGTAATGATGAGATTTGGATTACAATTAAATGTAATTTACTTATTATTTAGATCCCATATCAATAGAGATTCATTAATTTTCATTAAAAATTTTGATTATTTTATATCTTTATTAATCACTTTAATAAAGATATAAAATATGATTGTAAATTATAATATGATTGTTTGAATAAAAAGAAATATACGTACTCCATGTATGTATCGACATTCTCGTAATTGTTCAAAATATACCAATAGGCAATTTCAAATTCGTCTTTAGTTAACTCGACATATTTATCCACACTAAGTGACCTAACTTTTTTGGAGAAAATAGACAACCCACCATCGTCATTAAAATCAAAGTTTCGTTTTGGTCTATTAAATCTTGTGTCCACATCAGTTAAGTACATTGAACAAAAAGTCAAGCATTTATTTGCTATATAAGCCTTTACAATAAACCCCTCCGGTCGAGCTCTATTACGTACATAATGCTTAAAAGAGCATAAATACTAGAACATAAATAGTTATTAACTTAGGAATTGTTACAAACAAATAACATAAGAAAAACTTATTAAATTTAATATGAATTGAAAAACTTGTTAAATTTAATATGAATTACCTTTCAATCGAAAACATCCATCAAAATTGAACCAGTCCACAAAGTTTTGATTCATATAGTAAGTAAATTACCAAATGAACCATAACATAAAAAATGATGGGGGAATAATAGTTCAAGCTTACATAGAATTAATGCTGAAGGTGATTTTAAATTTGGTAGTGGAAGTTCGTTTCCTAATTTTCGTGGTGATTTTAAAAATGTTGAAGGTGGAAGTGGTAGTGGTAGTGGTACTGATAGTATTCTATCTCAGGCTCAAGAAGAATTTGATGTGAGGAAGAGAAGAAGGCAGATGACTACTTTCTTTGCACTACGAACAACTTTTAGAACCCAACCTTCAATTCGTAATGCAATGCAATCAAGAGATGCGGCTCACAATATCAATATGACAGTAGCTAGATGGTGATATGATACAGGTTCGTCATTCAATACTTCTCAGTCTTATTATTATCAACTTATGATGAATGCAATAGCCTCTTATGGTTCAAGATACAAAGGTCCTTCCATTGATGACTTAAGAGATAAACTTTTGAGTTGTGTTGTTTATGAAATTAGAAGCTATTTGGCTGAAAGAAGAGGGAATTTGGGTACTTATGGATCCTCAATTATGTGTGATGGTTGGACAAATAAGAGATAATAGCCTATTATAAATTTTTTTGTTTATTATTCAAATGGCTCAATGTTTTTGAAATCTATTGATGCATCTGACTTTATTAGAAATACTGAGACTTTGTTTGAGATATTTGATGAAGTTGTGAATGAAGTAGGGCCGGAAAATATTGTTCAGTTTATTAGTAAATAATGATTCCGCTTATAAAGTAGCAGAAAAAAGGTTGCAGAATATGTATAATTCATTTTTTGGACTCCTTGTGTTGCACATTGCATTGACCTAATGTTGGAGAATATAAGGGATCCGAGGTATTTTCCTGTTATTGATAAGATTATGCAGAAAGCTAAAAAGGTGACAAAGTTCATTTATAATCGTGCATAGGTATTGAATTTGATGAGAATGGAATTTACCAATGGTGGAAATTTGTGTCGTCTTGCTGTGACAAGATTTGCCACAAATTTCTTATCACTTCAGTCTTTTATTTCGATGAAGAAAGAGTTAAGATAAATGTTTACAAGTGATAAGTGGATTGCATCTCAGCATGCTAAGTCTAATGCTGGAGTGGAGGTTTGTAATATTATA
>JAOTAY010000001.1:12915104-12927306 GCA_025629805.1 Erythroxylum baracoense
CATACCTCCGACCTGCCTCGCCGAAGTCAAGTGCCTTCGCGCACCCTCGGGTCTCGTATGACTTCGCCTTGTTCCTTCGTCAACACGCCTTCCTCGTGCCGACTTGCGTGCCAAGTATTGGCCAAGGCTCGCCAACACTCACACAAACCCACATTCTGGACTTAGGGGTCTAACACTAGCCTACCAAATCGCCAAACCTCCAAATATTTGATGGCAGGGACTGTAGTGCTGTGCAGGTTTCACCTTCAAATTTTTCAAGGAATGGAATGACTACTTCTTTATATATTTATCAAAAGAAAAGGTCAATGGTTTTATAATAACGAAGCAGACAGGAACTATGCATCGACAGCGACTGAATGAGCTAGGAAATTACAACATTAAGAGAATAGACGTTACAAGTGGCGGGATGTCTCTATCATCACATGAGTTCCAGCTAGAGCCTTAAGGAGTGTTCATACAAATTGCAACTATATGGTTTGAGAAAAGCTTGATAACTGTATAACTTGTGTCTAATGATGGTGATGATGAAGAAAAGGAATGCGTCAAATGAGGTTAAGTGTAATCTAATTTTAGGGGTTGGTTTTATGAGCTTTCTAAAAATTTACATGTTACACTCACCTAGTGGTGCTGGTTGAAGAAAACTGTTTATTATCACTTTGAGTTCCAAGATACTCTTGACTTGATAAATGAAAATTTGACAATGACCGGCCGTCCACACATATTTTATTGACTTTGTCTTCCGTTCTCATGTAATTTGAGCTTTAGCTTGTTTTTTAAGAGAAGTTCACACTCATAACTGGGTGAACCCATTTTGTCTCTTGGCACGTCTAAAACATTGGAATCATTTTTGGATGTATGTTCTTGTGTTACATAGCTAAATTTACCATCCCTATCTTGTGATGTGGAAAAAGGTGTCTTATGAAATTGTAATTGATTTAACGCTGGTCGGTGTCAGCTCCCTCCCGGCCCCACCTTTTCAACATTAAATATAAATAAACCTACATGTAGTTGCAAGTTGACATATGGAGCTTTCATGTGCGTGGACGCGGAATTGCAATTTGCAAACAAACAGCTAGCAGTAACATGAGGGAGGGTCCTTCTCTTGTATGTTTATATATTTGCTTTCAATCACGTCAATTTAATAAACACGCAGCTGGATGATTGTGTCTCAATCTAACCATATATCCTTCACATAGCAATTCATGGATAAATCACATAATTAAGCTGATGGGGTAGCTGGTCAATTAATTAAGGAGAATGAAACATTTGATCTATGTTAACGTGAACAAGTATTTGTTTATTTTCTGCTTAATCAAGTAAAGCTTTTGTCCTGTAAATTAAAAGACACTTCGCCACTCGTTTTTGACCCTACAAAAGACATCACACTGTCCAAAGCCTCAAGCACTCAACCCTCGTCCCTCAAATCTAAAAACAACCTATCCACCCTATCAGAAACAGCAGACGCAACAGAAGTGAATACTTGAACCACCCTCTTTTCAGGTCCACGAAAGTAATAACAAAATGGATTCTATCAACTCTTTTAAAGGCTACGGCAAGGTCGACGAGACTGAAGAGCGAGCTTTCAGGAAAAAAACTCGTCGGCGTATGATCATTCTCATTGTTTCCGTCGTCGTTCTTCTGGTTGTGGGCATTGGTGCCATAATCGGAACCGTCGTGCACAAGCGGAATACCGGCGGTTCCTCCGTTCCTTCGTCAATTTCTGAGTTGACTCCGGCAACCTCACTCAAAGCTGTGTGCAGTGTCACTCAGTATCCTCAGTCCTGCTATTCCAGCATCTCTGCACTTGAAACAGCTAACAGTACTGACCCAGAAGTGATCTTCAAGTTATCTTTGCAAGTCGCCATGAACGAGCTTTCGAAGCTCAAAGAATTGCCTGCAAAGCTCATTGAAAGAAACGATGATGTTCTGGTCCAGAAAGCGTTGAATGTTTGTGCTACCACGTTCGATGATGCTGTGGATCGGCTCAATGACTCGATAGCTTCAATGATTGCAGGATCAGGAGAGAAGATGTTGACAACCGTTAAGATTAATGACCTGAAAACTTGGCTCAGCACTGCCATTACTGATCAAGAAACGTGTTTAGATGCTCTGCAAGATTTGAACAACACAGAAAAGCTTAACACTACTCTTATTGAGGTAGTGAGGACTGCAATGGATAACTCTACTAAGCTTGTGAGCAACAGTTTAGCTATTGTATCAAAAATCATAGGGTTGTTGTCTGACTTTAGAATCCCGATTCATAGAAGACTTCTGGGACTTCAACGTGAACCCAACACAGAGTTTCCAGTGTGGTTTAGTTTGAGAGATCGGAGGCTGCTTGAGGAGTACAAACCCAAGCCCAATGCTACGGTCGCGACAGATGGCAGTGGTGATTACAAGACAATCAAAGAAGCAGTGGCAGCTGTTCCTAAGAAAAGTGCATCAAGATTTGTGATTTATGTGAAGGCAGGTTCGTACGAGGAGAATGTGGTTATGGACAAGAGCAAGTGGAATGTAATGATGTATGGTGACGGCAAGGACAAAACAATCGTAACAGCTGGTCTGAATTTTGTTGATGGGACAATGACATTTGACACAGCTACTGTCGGTAAGTGTTAATATTCATTTCTGACCACTTGCTTTGCAATTTCGTTGTTCATAGCTCTTCCCTTTGATGATCTATACGCATGTCTGATAGTTTGCATCACACGTCTAAAAAGAAATAGTTTTCTGTCTGTCCCTGATGAGTAGTGAGATTGTTAGATATATGGGCATTTGACTGGTTGCTGTAGATTACTGTTACGTGATTTTCAACAGATGAGAATTGATTTAGCGTGTTGATTGTTGGGAGTGTTAATTTGTCCATTTAGATGTGCGTACTTGCACTAACGAATAGCAATAAGACACAAAAGTAGGAAAGCTAACTGATAATGTGGATCGGAGAGGCAATTCTTCTTTTAGTAACAGGTGAAGAAAAACGCATGGATTATGTTATGGCATGTGAAATGATGATGTGCTTGTCTGGCTGGTATTAAGTCAGACTAATAAAGATAAAGCCAAAGCAATCAAAAAGTAAAATAATTGATAATGATTCCCCTGAAAGAGGGCGAGTAGATTGAGAATTGAGATTCAAGATTGATGAAAGTAAGTTGGTTACTAACTAGAAAAAGCAAAATAATTTATGTCATGTCAGCTGCGGTGGGTAAGGGGTTCATTGCAAAAGACATGAAGTTCGTTAACAGCGCAGGAGCAAAGAAGCATCAAGCAGTTGCCTTCCGATGTGGATCCGACATGTCAGTGTTTTACAGGTGTGGATTCGAGGGATTTCAGGACACACTCTATGCTCATTCCAATCGACAGTTCTACAGGGAATGTGATGTTACTGGTACCATCGATTTCATATTTGGCAATGCTGCTGCTGTTTTTCAGAACTGCCGAATCCAACCAAGACAACCATTAGACAACCAATTCAACACCATCACAGCCCAAGGCAAGAAGGACCCTAACCAAAACACAGGCATTTCAATTCACAAGTGTGTACTATCAGCCTTTGACAACCTCACAGCTCCTACGTATCTTGGTAGACCCTGGAAAGCTTACTCCACCACTGTTATTATGCAGTCAGACATTGGAGGATTTTTGCAGCCATTGGGCTGGACTCCTTGGGTCACTAATGTGGATCCTCCAACCACGATTTTCTATGCAGAGTACCTGAACACAGGTCCTGGTTCTGATGTGTCTAAAAGGGTTAAATGGGCTGGTTACAAGTCCACTCTTACGGTTGATGCTGCAGCTAAATATACTGTTCAATCTTTTATCCAAGGTGATGAGTGGTTGCCTTCAGGCATCGTCAAGTATGATGGATCCCTGTGATAAAGGCTGCTTTAGTTCATAAAGCTTCCCACTTTGTGAGGGTCGAGAGGGCAATCAACTGTACGCTGTAAGTTGTAAAACCCACTTGTTTTGCATAGGCTTTAGCTCTAGCTTTATATTCCGTCAGATGTAGGTAATTTGTTGTTTGCGTGTTAAAACATTTTTAACATTGGATGCTATAATTCATTAAATTATATACATTGATACAGGACAAGAAGAGAATTCGTGATTTTGATATTTGATTAGTTGAACAATACACAATTTCTCATACCCTCTATATTCTGAAAAGGAGAAAAACCAGTTGCTTTACTTCTATCCTTTGAACTCTACGTTTTTCATCATGATGATATAAATCCTGACGTTTTTATCAATGGAAGTAATTACTATTGAGAACTACATAACCATATAATTATAATTTTTGTATAAATAATAAGCAGCCTGCAGCCTGCAGCCTGCAGCCTGCTTGATTTGTAATTGTATTGTACCGTGTCCGTGAACAGTATCGAGAGAAGGAGGGACAATTCACAACATTGGCTATCTACTCTTGAGTGAATCATGAAGTTCAGTCTTTTAATTTTAGACTCTGATCAAAGTTTCAGACAACGGCGTCAACCCTTTTTCATCTTGAGTGAATGTCTTTAATTTGATTCTGATCAAAGTTTCAGAAAATGACGTCAACCCTTTTTGTCTCTCAGCCTGTGACTCTGAATCTCCACAATACACCGCCTGTTCTACTTCTACGTGTGCATTTCCCGTACAGAGTATATAAACGATGCGAAAATTCGTGCTTCTGAAAGCTAAAAGCATCTTAAACCGTTCACATCAATATCAAAACTTGCTGCGTCCCTCACGTTTCTCGTCTTCCAAGTTCTTTTCTTGGTTCTCCTTCTTCTTCGATCGCTCCTGTGTCTCTTGACACCCATCAATCCCAAGGTACCTACTTGCGTTTTTCTCTGCTTCATTCGCTTCTGTGCTTCTGGGTCGGTTTCGTTTTGGCTTCTCTATCCCTTTTCGGTTGTTCTGTGATTTTTCATTGATTATTAACCAATAGCTTCTTCCTGTCCTATTCTTCAAAGCCTTTTCTTCTCCATTCTGTGGCTTTTTGCCATTAACTTTCCTTTATTTGTGTTTTTCTTTTCCAGGTTTTGAAACGCGAATATGCAGTACGTGGTGAGATTGTCACCCTTCCTCGGGTAACCGCATACTTGTATATTTTTAAAAAAAATTAAAAAGAATTTTAATTATAGTTTGAAGCTTATCAACATTATAATGAATTCAAAGTGTTAAGTTTACCATCATATTATAATATAGCCAAAAAACTCCTTGACTTCATTTGTTGGCGAGAAAATAAAGTGAATTTATAATCTGATTCTTCAGAAAATAAATTTATGGAAAGTAAATATATTCACATATTTTGATTATAGTGTTTAGTATGTAACAGTATTTTATGGAATATAATTTAATTTTTGACTTTTATTTTTAATTATATCCCTACAAATCGAATAAAAATTGAAATCATTAAATAATATTAATTTGTAATACAAGTTATATTATTAAATGTTATTTTTTATTTATGATATTCTAATCTTATAATATTGTTATATCATAAATATAGTTTTGAAAAATACTAAAAAATCTCAACTGAGTACAATGATAACTTTTAAAATTCAAATCAAATATCAAATTTTTTTCTAACATTGAAAATAAAAATACAAATAATGCATTATTTCATCTAAACAATCTCAAAATGAAAATTAAAAAAATGCCAAATATCTTCTGAACATTCTAAATTTAATAAATTTGAAAATCTTAAAAACTAATTACTCTTTAAATCTGCCTTAGATATTCTTCTTCGTAAAGAGTGAAAAAATAATCGAATAAAGAGCCACAATTTAGAAAAAAGGTTGTGTCTTTTAATGGTTAATTCTTCGTTGTGTTCGTCAGTGGAAAAGAATGGCCTTATGCCGGTCTCTTTCTCATTATCTCCTCTGTTATCCTAGATGTTTCTTGTCGATGTGATGGGTCTTATTATTCTCTGTGTTGTTCTCTTTTGACACGTGAGGGCTTTTTTCTTGGATTAGACTTTGGGATATCTCATGAAGGGGAGCTTTAAAACTCTGATGCACCAGCTCGATAGCCATAGAAGGGAAGGAAATATGATGCTACAAGTCAATAGTGGTGGGCAAGTTCTAGATCTAGAAACAACAATTAAAGATGGCATTTTGTGTGGCATAGGTGGTGGGTTTTATAGATATCAATAAATCCTGCTAACGGGAGAATAATAAGAGTAGTTAAAGAGGGGGTAGGGTTTTATAAAAAAGTTGGCGTAGAGTTGAGAGAAAAAGAAAAGTTGAATTGGTTAGCATATTTTTTAGATTAAATTCCTGAGGAAAGTAATCTAAATATCAAGGGGTGATAGGATTTAGAATCTAAGTAAAGTATTACTATTTTCTCTAGATTGAGAAAGTTTTTACTTTCCTAACTACTCAAAAAAATGAACCAAATGTGATAGTATAATTTTTAGGAAAAAGATTACTTTCCCAAGCAAGAATCTATGGAAAGACTCATTTACCATTTCTTAATACAAGGGTCGTTTAACCTTCTAATATTTCACATTAAGACTGCATTATTTGAGGAAAGTTCCTTGATATTTGAGATTTTGCTTTTTCTCTCTTACTAATTTCCTTTTTATAGTTTTAGACTGCACATAACAATTTACTGGATGTGACATACTAATAATATTACTGATGTGAGCATGATCGTAAGACTTTGTAAGTGGAATAGCACCAAAGATGAGCTAGTAATAGCAGAGGGACCAATAACAAGATTAAGAGCTAAGAAGTTCAAATAAGCGCTTTAATTCTATATGGGTCAAATTGTAGATGGCATGGAATCTTAAGAGACAATGAGGGATAATGACATGATAACTAATCAAGTTGGGCGGAATGAGCAAGAAGACTTCCTTCTTATTTAATTAATTTTTTTACGTTGGAAGTATAACTTTTAGCAGCCCACTACTTGTGTCTTGGGCTTGTTTAAAAGTTTTAAGTTTAGTGGGTTGTATTTTAGAAATATTAGTTTGTGCTTTAATTATTTTGGTGAGAGGCCTATGTTTAAAGGCCTTTTACGTAGTTAAAGTTTCTTTCTTTTCAAGAGGTATAAATATATCATAATAAATATTGTTTAGGGTTAGATTGGTTGAATAACGAATTCTATAAGGAAGGATTTCTTGTCTTCTCCTATTGCATCAAGAATATAGTTCTTATGAAGGTAAACACTTATGAAAAATTTCTATTCTTGTTTTTAAATCAACCTTATGATATGTGTTTCTTTTCATATAATTGATTGAGTTTCATTAGGTTGGGGATTTCATCTTATTCATGTTCTATCCAAAGTGTGTGTTCAAGGAGTTTCAGGTTCTTTAGCCTTGAGGTTCTGCATCATTTGGTATCAGAGTTTAGATTAGGATAAATTCTTATTTATTTTGTGTTTATGTGTTGTTATTAATGTTATTTTCCATTAGAACTAGAAATTAGGGTTCATCTTATTATTGTGTTTTTTGAAAAAAAAAACGAAAAAATCAGTAGCTAGATAAGAAGAAAACTTTGTTATAGTAAAAAAATTTAAAAAAAAAGGGAAAAAATTAAGTAGCTTGACAAGAAGAAAACGTTGATACAGTAAAAAAAGAAGACGAAAAATAAACAAAGATGCAAAAAACTATTGCGAAAAAAATATCTTTGGGGTTGGCGTGATTATAGGATTTTCTTTTGTTAGTTTCCTATTTTGTTTAGTATCTTTACATCTTTGCATTCAAGTTGATTTTTTCACTAGGGAAATTTCAATTTCCATATTTATAAATTAATTTCGTCATTTTCTTTCATTCTAAGTTTTTATTTATTGTTTCTTTTTGTTTCCATTTACACCATAATTAACAAATTGATTCTTGTTAATTTAAATTCCATATTTTTTGGGCATTATACATACTTTCCTCTTATGTGCCCATTTTGCCTTTATTCATTTCGGTATACTTACTTCTAGATTTGTGTTAATCTTCTTTCTTAGGTATTTTCATTGCATTCCTAAATTCTTAATTTGCTGTTTGTGCATTACCTTGATTGAAAACTGAATTCTACAGTGCAATTAAGGACATCAAGTTTGAGTGAAAAAAGGCTTGAGTGTGTAAGCTTAAAAGAGGAAAAAAAGCAAAATTTGAGTGAAATACTAGTGGAGTGTCATCTTTTGAGTGAAACACGTAAGGGAGTGACTTATGAGGTTATCTTTTATTGCAACCATTTTTTTGCAACTTTTGTCGTAAGAATGACCGGTAGAAGGGATGGAAAGGAAACATTACATGAGAAGGACGACAATGTGACTGATTTGAAAGTTATGTATAAAGCATTCATGAATGAGTTCAAGAAGTTATCTACTAGGATGGATGAGATGGATGAGAGAATTAATGAAACCAGTATAATCCAAACCGTAGTAGATCAATTGGCAGTTATAGGAATCGGGAGGAAGAATTGGAAAGAATGTATGAAGAGCATGAAGATGAAGTGCAATTCGTGAGAGGTATAATAAGGAGGGAAGAAAGAGTAGGGAGAAAAGATAGCAACATTAATGACATCAAGATGAAACATTTTGTCCTTCAAAGGTAGGAATGATGCTGAAGTGTACTTAAAATAGGAAAGAAAGGTGGATATGATTTTTGCTTGTCATAACTGTTCTGAAGATAAGAAAAGAGAGATTAGCACCAGTGGAATTCTTTGATTATGCATTAGTTTTGTGGGATGAATTGGTAAAGAATAGGAGGAGGAATAGAAAACCACCTATATCCACTTGGGAAGAAATGAAAAGAGTGATGAAGAAGAGGTTTGTACCACCTTATTACTATAGAGAGTTGCACCAGTAATCACATAGGCTCACAGAAGGAACTAGATCAATAGAAGATTATCACAAGGAGATGGAGATAGTGATATTATTGATTAAAGCTAACATAGAAGAGAAGGAAGAGGTAACAATGGCTCAATTTATGGGTGGATTGAATAGTGAAATTGTTGATGTGCTTGAATTGCAACATTATGTGGAGATGGAGGACTTAGTGAACATTTCCATGAAGGTGGAGAGACAACAAAACAAAGAAGGGAAGTCAAGTCTTTCTCAAATTTCAGTAGCAAATGGAATCTAAAATGGAGGAAAAATGAAGATAAGAAGAGGGAGCACTATGCAGATTCCAAGGAGAAAGGCAATGAGTTAAACAAAGACAAGGAGAGGAGTACTTCAATTCAAAAAAGTACCACTGATTCATCCTCTAAACCTTCCAAATATAGGGATATTAAGTGCTTTAAATGTCAAAGGCATGGTCATTATGCATCCGATTGTCCTAATAGGAAGATTATGTTTATTATGGGTGGTGAAATTATTTCTCAGTCTGATGATGGTAATGAGCCTGATGGTAGTGATTTAAGTATGCACCTTTGGAAGATTTTTTTGATGTTGATGAAAATGTTGAGTATTCAGTAAAGGGTGAATCTTTAGTTGTTAGACATGCATTGAACTGAATGTGAAGGAAGATAACCTAGAACAAAGGGAGAACATATTTCATATGAGATGCTTAGTAGGTGGGAAAGCTTGCTGCATGATTATAGATGGGGGTAGTTGCACTAATGTAGCTAGTACTACTTTGGTAGAGAAGTTGAGGCTAAAATGTGATAAGCACCCTAATTCATATAGACTACAATGGTTGAATGAAAGTGGTGAATTTAAAGTTACTAAGCAAGTAGTTGTTACATTCTCTATTGGCTGATATGTGGATGAAGTTGTGTGCCATGTCATGCTTATGCAAGCTGGTCATATATTGTTGGGTAGTTTATGGCAATTTGATAGGCGTGTTATGCATGATTGGTACATGAATATGTATTCTTTTATATATAATCAGCAGAAAGTTACCTTGCTCCTTTATCACCCAAAGAAGCATACCTTGAACAATTGAAAATTCAACAATCATCAAGTGGAGATTCAGATAGTGAAGTGAAAAAGAAAGAAGAGAGAAAAGAGGTCATGAGAGAAAAGAATAAAATTAAAGGCCTAATGGTGAGTGACTGCATAAGTCAGGAAAAAGAAAGTAGATGTGTAGGAGAGAAAAAATTAGTGAGCGAAAAGAAAGAAAAGAACGTGAAAAGTGAGCAAAGAAAATTTGAGAGGAGTGAAAATGTTAAGACACAATCATGTTTTTATGCAAAAGAGAGAGAGTTAAAGAGTGCATACTTAGGCAAGAGAGCTTTAATCTTGATTCGGTTTAAGGAAACTTTGTTTACTAACACTAACCATGACTCATGTTTACCTAGTGTGTTTGTGACCTTGTTGCAAGATTATGATGATGTTTTTCCTGAAGAGGTACCCTATGGGTTATCACCTTTAGGAGGTATTGAGCACTAGATTGACTTGGTATTAAGAGCTCAAATTCATAATCATCCACCTTAATGAAATAATCTAGAGGAGATGAAGGAATTACAAAGGCAAGTGGATGAATTGCTTAAGAAGGGGTACGTGAGGGAGAGCATGAGTCCTTGTGCTGTGCCAGTTCTTTTAGTGCCAAAAAAAGATGGAACTTGGAGGATGTGTGTGGACTATATAGCGGTCAATAAAATCACTGCAAAGTATTATCATCCTATTCCTAGATTAGATGATATTTTAAATGAGTTGCATGGTGCTTACATATTCACTAAAATTGATTTAAAAAGTGGCTATTATCATATTAGGATGAAAGAAGGTGATGAATGGAAAATTGCGTTTAATACCAAATATGGATTGTATGAGTGGTTGGTTATGCCTTTTGGCTTATCCAATGCACCTAGTACCTTCATAAGCTTAATGAATCATGTTTTGCGAGAATTCCTTGGTAGACATCTTGATTTATAGTAAGAACTTAAATGAACATGTCATGCACGTTAAGACGGTTTTGGATGTGCTTAGGAAAGAGAAGTTGTATGCAAACCTTGAGAAGTGTTCATTTTGCATGGATGAAGTTGTCTTCTTAGGATTTGTGGTAAGTTCTAAAGGAGTTGAGGTTGACTCTAAAAAGTTGAAAGTTATTCAAGAATGGCTGACACCTAAATTAGTTAGTGAGGTTAGGAGTTTCCATGACTTAGCAGGTTTTTATAGACAATTTGTTAAAGATTTCTCTACTCTTATCGCTCCATTGAATGAAATCATTTAAAAGAATGTTGGATGAGAGAAAGAATAAGAAAATACATTCAGTACTTTAAACAAAAAGTTATGTATTGCACCTATTTTACGTTTACTTGATTTTTTCAAGACTTTTTAAATTGAATGTTATGCTTATAGGATTGGTATAAGGGTTGTTTTAATGCAAGAGAATCGTCCTATAGCATATTTCAGTGAGAAGTTGAATTGATCAATTTTGAACTACTCCACTTATGATAAGGAGCTTTATGCCTTGGTGAGATCTCTTGAAGTTTGGGAACATTACTTACGACCTAGAGAGTTTATGATACATAATGATCATCAATATCTCAAGTACTTGAAGGGCTAAGGGAAATTGAGTAAAAGGCATGCAAGTTAGGTGGAGTATCTTGAAACATTTCTAAATGTGATTAAATATAAGCAAGGTAGGGAAAATGATATGGTTGATACATTATCGAGAAGGTACACTTTGATTTCTATGCTTACTTCTAAGTTACTTGGATTTGAACATTTGAAAGAGTTGTAAATGGAAGATGTAGATTTTGCTAATGTATATCAAGCTTGTGAACATGCTGTATTTGATAAGTTCTATAGGTATGAAAGATATCTTTTAGGGGTAAACAACTTTGCGTTCCCGCATGTTCTATTAGAGAGATGCTTGTTAGAGAATCACATAGTTGTTCGTTCACAAACGAAACTATTAGTTTTACGTCAAAAATCGCAAGTATAGGGTCATTACTTGTAGTTAAAAACAGATATCATCCCATAGAGATTGATATTAGTCACCACTCAATTTAGGTCAAGTTTTGTTTAAGAAAACGATTTCAAAAGATTAAAAATTGAAAATTAAATGAGAATTAATTAAGCTAGTAATGAACATCCAATTAAGACAAAGTGCAGTAATTTGAAGACTAAGATTTAAAATTAGGAGTTACTCCATCCCTATTTTACTTCCCTCTTGTATTCTTGATCCAATTATGCTTGACCCAAGATTTTCTAATGTTCAACTACCCTCTCTAAGGGCGTAATTGGTTGACCCTAATTGAGTAGATTAGAATTAGTTATGCTATCTCTAGACTTACCAACTTTTCCTGATCCTTCAATAAGATTTTAAGCACTCCTATAG
>JAOTAY010000001.1:12936648-12962284 GCA_025629805.1 Erythroxylum baracoense
ATAGAATAAAATTTATTAAATAATTAATAATAATATTTTTATATAATTAATAATAAATTGTATATAATTAATAATAATTAATAAAATAATAAAATTTTTATTATTTTAAAATAGAAAATATATTAAAAATTATTTGTTACGGCTATGACTTGTTCACAACCGTAACTTTTTAATTGGATATGATTTCTGTTTTAAAATTATAACGTTAAATCTCTTGCAATAACTCTTTTAATATCAGGGATATAATACATTATATTTCATTTCATCCATCTTCCAAAAAACATTTCATCATATTACGTTATGAATCCTTCAATTCCTCCAAAAACAACCTTTCATTATATTCTATTCCATTCCATTATAAATCGTTCCGTTCTGTTCCATTCTATTAATTAACATCTAACCAAATAGGCCCTAAGTTTTACGTTAAAATTATGAATCCAACATTATATTGCTAGGTTTGATGTCTCAGTGAAGTACTCACTTCTCACACTCGTTGTGCGTGTATTTTAATACATGTGCCCCTTGGATTATCACACTGGCCTTCTTTTCCTAGCTGAGGGTCGACACATATTTGCTTCTATTATCGTCTTTGCCTAAGCTTGCGTTAGGCATATACTGTTTAAGCAAGAAACAATTTTGTGTTTTTCTAGCACCAGCTAATGGTAGTGAGTTCAGCTATGAACTCTTGCTTTCCCAATTTTTTACCCTTTCGACAGACACCTGAGTTGATAAGTACGATGGTGAATGACGTAGAGGGCTGTAAGAAGGTCAAGGGAATTAAGATTACCAATGGAATAATGAGAATCACTATAATGGTGAATTGAAAAATGGGTTCATATCTGTAAAGTGATGGGAAGAGGTTGGGGAAGACTTAGAAAAACAATGCTAGACAAACTCAAACGTCGCCGTATGGTTAGCTTGGTCAATTCATTGGTTGAACAAATAGGTCCAATCTGGACTAGTCTATGTTGAAGGGAAGACATTGTTATGATAATAATAATTGATTTGTCTCAGTAAACATGTACCCTTTAATGACATTTATCTCACCCCTATTCACTAGTAAATGTATTTTGGCAGGAAATTTTAAAATTCAAGGCGATAACTTGCAATTTTCAATTGCTTATTACCCTCAAATTGATGAGTGATTATCCCTATAATGGATGCACACTGATAGGGTTGAAGGTTGCTGAAGAGGGACATACAAGAAAGATCGAATGGAAATGAACTTCCAAGTTTTTAAGGGGTCATCAATGGTGGTCGAGAGAGGGTCATCTGTTAGCAAATGTGTCGTGTGTTACGTATATGGACAAGACAGAGTAGGCGCCAAATATATTGCTCCAATCAAAAGAAAAAGAAAAAGAACTGCAGAAGTTGTACAGGTTGCAACATTAATTACATTTTTTTGTACAAGTGCTTCATGAGGAGGCCATCCAATATCATCCTTCTCATTGATTCCTGCGGCTTTAATAGCCTTGTTCTATCATCTTCTAACAATTAATTATACTTCCTCTGGTCAAAACTATATATCTCCTATCAAAAAGAATTGAAGTATAAGAAAAATAATCAGGAGGGGAAAAATAATGTGCATAGATCATAGTGGATGTACAATCACAGTGGGTAGCATATCATTGAACTCATGTCCCACCTGGGTTGTTTTCTTCACCAACTTCAGCCTGTGATTTACTTGTCACTGTGCACGGAGGAGACCACTGATCTGGAACCATCAAAAAGTAGGTAGTCATAGCTTTCCTGAACCTTTTCTTATATTGCTTTGGAGAAATAACTGTTGGAGATAAATTCGTATTTCCACCAAGTATTCCCGAAGCCTTGACCCATGTTTCCAGGTGCTTGTCCCATGTATACTGTCTCATGAAATCAATGATCCCAAGAACTAATTCATGATTCACTACGTCCACTCCAACCAATAAGGAGTAATCCATTACACCGATCGACTGCAATTGGCATAAGAACAAAAAATTAAAATGGACAGCAGAGATTATATGAATTCTGTGTGATTATATGACTTCTGTGTGCTTAGGTATCTATATCCATAAACAAAATAGTGTGGTCCTAAGTGAAACCGGACATGCATGCCCTTCCTAAACTACTACGTTTCACCAATCTTCAACGTCCCACCACAAGACCCCCCTCGCTTACTAGCTTGCCCTCCACAGAAAGGAAACAAAAAATGGTAGATTAAGCAAGGCAACAAGGAACATATAGATGTAGATGCACAAACAGTCTGCTGGGTAATTACCGCAAGGAAAGAAGTATCATTCCAGACAGCTCTCTCCAGTAACCTCTTTGCCTTGTTTCCCACAAAAATGGGAGAAGTTGGCATTGCTTCAATTAAGTTCTGATCTAGCAGAACTTTGTTGCTCCCACTAGAATCAGGATTGTATCGTGATCTAGAAGATCCCTTTAGATCGTAAAGGCGGGTCACATTCCTTCCAAACAGAAGGTTCTCCATTACCAGAACATCAATCTTGGTTTCTCTCCCACCGTTTAGGTGCTTAGAGGTTACCTGGCAGTAGCCAATGATAGATAAATGAATCCGGGCAAGGTTTCATAAGTCTTCAGTGAATACTTCAATATAAAATATCTATTAGAGCTCACAAAATAATTTAAATGATAATCTCATACAAAATGTAAAATTTGAAGTAGTGAAACTAAATTAAACGACCAACAATCTACCATTGTTTGTACTTTAGTGCCAAAGAATTAAGCACCTGATATATCCCCAAGATCTTTGCCAGGCATGTTGGACATCTTGAGCTAATTGATTCAGTGAGATACTTGAAGTAACCAGGACCAAATTTTATAAATGATTCCAGTTCTGTCTTTGTGACTTGTTTGATAATAAAGCGATCATCCAAGGTTTTTGCAAAGAAGACATTACTTTTGCCACCTTGAGCTCCCCACTTCTTACAACGGCTAAGAGACCTTATAAAATCAAGCTCAGATGGGCAGCATATCCTCCTTAAGGCATCAAATCGCTGTGCATAGTAACAAGTTACAGAATATTTCACTTTACCAATAGGGCCATCATCTCCAAATGAAACTTTGACATGCATAGCTTTTGTATAACTGACTGGGTCTAAGATCAATGAGCTACGAGATCCAGTAACAGATAAGAAGCCGTCATCAGAAGGACCAAAGCTTTTAAAACTATCTATAGTGAGTTCATCAACAGAATGGAATGAATGGGAAGAGACCGAATCCAATAAATTCATAGAAGCACTGAAATCCCCACTGTCTTTCATTTTCTCCAGATCATCATTCAGTTGGCCATGGTACTCTGGTGACATCAAAGCATAAGCTATAATACTAGTGGGTTCATCATCATATACAGGAATTACAGTGTCATTTGTTCCCACAGGAAGTAACAGTCTAGCACTGCCTTCAAACTCCAACTCCCTGAAGGACGAAACAAAGACTGGATTATAGTCACCCAATGTATCAAGCTTCACTGAGTTTGTTATAAAATTCTTGTTGAATGATCGGTAGAAGTTCAAGAAAGGCACTTTTAACCAACTTGTATAATCTTCCGTATTGTCATGGCCCTTGGTGGATAATGCAGTTGGAAGGGAGTAGCCAAACTTGAGCCCTTTCTGGTCTTCCATGTAGCCCTCCAAATCTGCATGCTCTGGCTCCACAACTTTGGTTGAAGAATCTGCCGCAGTCGAATCAAAATGAGCACTAACATCATTCTTTGGTACCCCAATTCCGTGGTGACTATCACCTGTCCATGCAGCATCAAGGGTAGCGGACAAATTTGCCATGATAGCAGCCTGATCCTCAAACGAAGTCCCAGAAATATTGTTGCTGGATTCCAGAGTGACTGAGTTATCAGATAAGGATATGGAGGCAGAAAGTTTAGCTTGATCTTGTCTCAAATGATCAAGATTGCCATCGATTTCTGTTTCTTCATCAAAAGCATCTGATCTATCAGTGTTGCAATTAAATTCTCCTTGCTGTTCAGTTTTAATAAAAACTTTTGGATCAAGTGGCAGAGAATCATAATGTCTAAAATCTTTTTCTAGAGCATCAACCTCGCCAAGCTTCTCAGTATTAGAAAGCGGTTTTCCTTCATATTCAGTGGTTGAAATGTTTAAACCATCCTGAATACTGCTGTTGTGTATACTAGCAGCATAAATTAGGCGATGGTCCCACATGTAAGACTGAAAAAGTAACTGTCTCCTTAGTCTATTGATCTCAAGTATGTCAATGGCAGGTTGGCTTTTCTTTGCTTCCCTGTTCAATATTTTCTGAAGCGACTCCTAAAACAAATATCGCATAGGATTATATCGCGATATTAAAAACAAATCATTGAATACAAAAGATTTTCTCTTTCTTTCTCTTTTTAATCTTATCAATTGTAGTACACAGCTTCAAATTCACAACTACTTGTTGAGTGACAAAAAAATCTAAGCAGGAAAATTCATTTCTATATTCAATACACATGAACGAAAGTATCAGTGTGGCCTGCATAGTATTGATAAATTTTGAGAATATGATGGTGGTCAAGCATCAGAGTCATTCAAGATTTTGATTAACTGCTAGAATATGCAAAGGTGCACTTGTAAATGAAGCAGTAGATTTAAGATGGTAGAGGTTACTTTGATGTAGTGCAGAGAGTGTAGAAAATTAAACTAATCATGTTTATCTTAAAGTTGTTGTCGAATACAGGAAAGATGGCAGAGGAACTGCTGCTTAGACTCCCAATTCATGTGCATGCATAAGCTATTTTCCTTCTGTATTGTATAACAGTTAATCATGTAAAGACTAGAAACAAGTAAAAGACACACACACACACACACACACACACACACACACACAATCACACAACACAGAGAGAGAGGAGTAACCGAAAACTCAATGCCTTCTGACTTATTTGGGAGAAGATTTCAAAGATATCCTCCGCCACCAGGGTTTTAATCTTGGTGGATCCTTTCTACTTTCTGACAAACCAAAAAAGAAAGAACAGAAATAAAAATTAATGCCTCACCTCAAATTCTGCCTTTTCCTTTTGTAACATTAATTCAAGTTCTGCAATTTGACGTCTTGTTTCAGTTTTCATGCCACTGTTTGCTGACGCAACACTAGAGCTTTTATCTGCAATTTGACTTAGAGCATTGAGTACTTCAGAAAATAGAAGCTCTGCACGATTGACTACCTGCCAAATTAGACAACTAAATTACGCACAAGCAGAGAGATGGAGAAGGATATATCATTAGAAAATGGAAGTAGTCATCACCATACCTCATCAGTCTCTTTCTTTATCCAGTCCTGATTCTCAAAGTTAAAGTCAAGCTTTGCAGGAGGAAGATAGACAGAAAGAACACTAATTGATGCATACCGAAAACAAGCAACCATATTCCCAAATCTGCCAGCATGTAAAAGACAGCTAGTGAGCGAAGTATTCAAAACCTGAATGGTTTAATTTTTTATTTTTCCATCTTTTGGGATGAAATATGGGACCTTGTCATCTGTGTAAATTAAATACCATTAAGTTGATCAACTCCATAACTTGAGAACATTCATCAAATAATCTTATGTTGTAAGGCATAGATCATATGATTGCCATGATCTCCAAGAAAGAGAAAACCAGATTAGGTATAAATTTTGTGCACTTAAAAATAACAAGGTAAAGAGATGGTGGAAATACCCATAGAAACGAAGACAATCCCTGTGCAGAGAATGACCACAACTTGCCACTCTGCTTGCAGCCGCATGGTTGGAAAAACTGAGCTCCAAGAACTTCCCAAAAGATAAACCCCAAGCAGCATCCGACATTACAACTCTTCGTGTAGCAGGAGGGAAACCATTGGTCCGAGGGCATTTTAGGCATCTATGCCACATCCAGATCTTCCCATCCTTTTCTCCTGGTAGAAGTATTTCTGATAGCTTCTTAACCGATATAGTAAGTGTGCCTTGTCGATGCGTATAACAATGAACATGTGCTTCAGATGGCATATCACAGGATGGACAAGCATAATTCTGACAAAACATATGGTCTTTTCAGTTTGAAAATGAAATTCCAAGGAACCTAAGACTTGAAATATTAAGAAAATAAAAAAAAAGAAACTTACCTGATCAAATAAATGGTCACGCAAAAACCGACCCAAAGGTTTGTCAAAATTACCGTAGTATTTGATTCGAAAGAGGTGGGACCTCTCACAGACACTTCCCTTCCACACACATCGTGAAGACAAGGAAACCAAAATGCTCTGATGATCTGAAGGAGATGGAGGAAACTCTTCCTTTAATGGTGCTGAGTCCTCAAAATTATTATTAACGTTACTATCTAATTGTGAAGACACCTCTGAACTATGTTGCTTAGTTGCAGCAATCTCACAGAGATCATTTTGGGAAGGATTTGCTTCAACTTTCTTCAACAATTCACATCCCTTAAGAGCAAATTGGTCAGTCATAGTAGCTACACCACTGTTTACGGCAGGAATTTCTGGCACAAAAGAACTTCCAGATTCTTCTTTTTTTGCAGTGTAACTATGATAAGAATCTGTACCAAAATTGATTTCAGATGGAACAGTATCAAGAATTGTTGTCAAATTGATAAAAGATGAGGTACATTCTGGGGATTCAGAGCTGGGGCCATCAGTTGGCAGTTCTCCTTCAACTTGATTGAAAGAATTGTGGATAGCTGAGGCCAGACATGTAATAGGAATGCTATTGGATCTCTGTGGTTCACCACTAATTTCTAGTCCTTGAGGCTTTTCATTTGTGGAGAGAGTGAAACCAGGTACAGTTGATATGGATCTTTCGATGGTTGATGACTTATCCGGAAGTGCCACAGTGATTGGAGAGATCAATGGCAATTCAGGTAGAGAGGCACCTTCATCAGCAAGAAAAGATGTCTCCAAAGCCAAATGATATGCTGCAAAAACTCCATATTGGACCACATGTTTTACTCTCTTCAACTCATCACCATTAGCACCTCTAAGTAAAATCTGTTCAAAATGAAAATATAAGTTGTTAAATGCAACTTCGATGCAAGTCAATCAGCATGCCAAAATAATAAAGGATTATAATTTATGCAAACTGATGCATGCACTCCAGTCATTCATACGATTAACTTTAACGGTTGAGTGACTTACAGTAAAACCTAGTGGCTTTGGGCAGCCTTCAAAATACATCAATGTCTTCACTGTTTTTTTACCTCCCTGTCCAGCAGTACCCAGATCTTCTGAAAACTTCTGTACATGGAATGTATCACAGTGACCCAACTTCGGGGAAGAGAGATGATCAACTGAAGGGACTATCTGAGCACCTGTGCAGCGTGCTATTCGCTCTAAAAGCGGCCTCTTGATATTCAAAACAAGAGATATGTCTTTAGCAAGTAGGTATTCCTGCGCAAATCGAGAGACTGATCTCTCTACTAAGAGGACATTAGGGTGGTGTACATCTATCCGTGCCACTGCCATCTTCAAGTGATCCATTTCCTTGATATTGAAAACAAAAAATGAGAATGAAAGAGGATAAATATTTCAAGTAGACGTCGGAAAAGTTCAAGTAAAGAGTAGCGAGTAGGAAATAAATGCACAAGGAGTGAATTCAAAATAAGAGAAAAACAAGTGGCTGTGGAAGGTGAATTTGTTTTAGAACCTGCTGTAACAGAGTATCAAAACTTGATAAGTGATTAGTTACACGCTGGTATTCAAGCGCCCCTCCAAGAATCAACAACCGAGGTTTCTCTATTTTGGATATCATTCGACGATGAGCCACATTCTTCTTACAAACAACTCCTTTGATCACAACACTATAGGAAAAGGAATCATGATTAAATTGATGAACACACACACATACATGGAATTATGCACAGTGAGATTCAAAAAGATGAGCAGATTAAAGAAAGGATAAGTATGAAACTAAAAACATGTGTTCTGTAATTTCTAAAATTAGTTCAGCAATAAAAAAGTTTTCCATTTCAAGTTCTAGGTCTCTAGAGAAGAAAAAGTATGTTTCTTAGATAGCATCTAGGCAAAATTTTCAACTTAAGCAACTGCTGCAATCAGCAAGTGCAAAAGGAAAGTCTACTCCATTGTGAGATGTATCAATTTCAGACTCATATCCTCATTTATAAGTAATTGTTTTTCCTTTTCACGATCACATAATTTTTTTTCTTTTAGGTTTAGCATATTACTGATCATTCTTCAATTAAATTCGAGGGTAATCTGTGATAGAATTAAACTAAAGGAGACTAATTGACGCAACTTATTTATCAGCAACCAAATGAAAAGTGCAAATATGGAGCAGTTGAAACTTGAAAGTGATTGATCAAGTTTTTATAGTTTTCCTGATACAAATAATAATGGAAGCTCCAACTCAAGATTGACCAAGAATGTAGACAGGCATGCAATCAACTATCTTATATATCAGAATATAAATTATAGTAGCAATTACCTCTCACTGCGGTGTCCAGAAGCAATGCATTTTACTTTCACATATCCACCGGGGTCCATTCCTCCTCCAGTACTCATATCTGGTTTTAAAAGTGTAGCAGCCTCCCATGACAGAGATGTGACGATCTCCAACCAGTTGTCCTTGTCATTTTCATCACCCAAGGGAACATTCTCAACAAGTAACAGCTGTGCTACCAATGCCCTAAAATGCCCATCAACCACATTCTTCATGACTTGCTTCTGCTCCTCAGTTGATTTATCTTTATTGCGAAATTCTCCACTTCCAAAGCTGCTTGATGCACGTAAACATCCCCACTCTCCTGCAGAATCCCCCTCATAACAATCATCATCCTCAAACAAGCCAGCTTCTCTCTCATCCTCTTCATCCTCTGGTTCAGGTGGGAGCCAGAGCAATCCATTGCTTTCAAAATCAACAAGTTCCATGTTATCATCTTCACCTGGATACATAGAGGAAGGTGGTTCACATTCAACATTGATATCATTACCATCCTTTATCCTAGAGGGCGATGTTCCTTCAGAACCCTGCGAGCCACAATTATGGTTCAACAAAGCACTGTTTGTACCTTTGGACTCAATAGTTTCCCCATCAAGATGGACTTTTTGTGATCCATCATCAGTGCACAAGTCATCAAACTCTAACTGACTATAGTAGTCATTGACCTGAGGAAAATGTTTTGTCTCGGAATCAGAATGATATATCCCATAATCATCCTCATCCTCATCATCACTCCTAAATGCAAAAGAAAAGTCAAGCATTAAACAATAGAACTCAAGTATTAAACAATATAATAATAGTTTCTTCATACACTTAGAGATGTATGTGTGAATGTGCCAGTGTTTCCAGATATCATGTTATTTGTTTCTGGTGAACACCCAAACAATAGATGAAGATTGAACTCAACAAAAATTTTATTAGACCTGTTCATTGAGAATGAATATTGATGGGAAGACTGATATCCTCCATCAGCAACAGGTATATTGCTTCTTTTAACTGCAAGTTCCCCGGGCTTAACTGATGTATTCTCCATTTCCGATTTTTGAGCAGGATTGGGACCTGAACTGCAATAAATTTGTTGATAAGTCCCAACTGAGTATGCTCTTGACCCAAGGGTTAAGCTACTAGTACTGTTGGCAGTCCCACTAGAGATGCTACTGGTAAAACTTGCTCCTGAAGGTGAACTGCTAAGATCCAAGCCGGGAAGCTCAGTTACATGATCAAAGTAAGTAACGTCTTTCTGCCATTGCTTGAAACAGTAATTACACACCCGAATCTTCTCCCACTCGTCCTGTGCTTTACTTGGATCACCAGACGGAACCGGAAGGGAATTAGCTGTACACTTGGCACAGAAAATTCGACCACAGAGCCGGCAGTGGTGTCTACGGTTGAAAACTGTAAACTGGGAATCACAATCGTAGCATACCCTACAACTCTGATCGGGCATCCAAAAATCCTTTGAAACACTAGGTAGCTCAGGCCGCCAAGGAACCCACGACTTAAATATGCCAACTAGCTCAGATAATGTCTTGTCAGGAGAATCCATCTACACACTTTCCTTGCACTCCCGTTCATTATGCTATACTCATTTCCCACTCTTAAGAAACAAAATCAAGGTTTCAACTTGAATCAACAAAATTAATCCTCAGAAAACTAATTAATCATAATCAGCTACTGCAAGTCAGACCTTCCAAGGCTATATAAACAGCATCCATGGAGCGTCCACTATCCTATATTCCTAACGACCTTTAGAAGTCGTAAACTCTTGATCACCTCAATCATACACTTTGCAACTTTTAGTGCGAATACATTGTATTTCTTCGTTTTACGACTCCACAAGGAAGCATTAAACCTCGCTACTCTACAAGCATCCAATCCATGAGCCTTGATAAGTTG
Organism: Erythroxylum baracoense; assembly: GCA_025629805.1. Taxonomy (NCBI): domain Eukaryota; kingdom Viridiplantae; phylum Streptophyta; class Magnoliopsida; order Malpighiales; family Erythroxylaceae; genus Erythroxylum; species Erythroxylum baracoense. The sequence goes on from JAOTAY010000001.1 coordinate 12,946,984, forward strand.
CAGAGTGACAAAAAAGTGGAAAAAAAAAAAAACACTGATTTCTTAATACCCAGAACCTCAAAACTGAATCAAACCATACAAATCATCACAATCACTAGAGTGGCATCGAAAGATTGCTTCTTTCAAGAAACCAACTCACATCACCTATCTTCATGAACTATTTCTGGCAGAATCATTCTCCAACATCTATCTATATGTATCTTAGCCAACGAAAGGAACAAAATTTTCAACGAATTTTGGCTTGCAGAAATCTGAAGAAACAAGCAATGTTACCTTGAGAACAGGATCATCAACATGAACGACAACAATATCACAATCAAAAGATTTCCTTCCCCAACAGAATAGTGCCACGTAGAGAACTAACCCGTGAAAGAGGGGTAGGTGGCGATCATGGCAAAAGCACGCCTACCCAGATAGCGATTCTTTCCAGTGAATCAAACGATTCAACACTTTGATGAAAATCATGATCCTTTTAGTTCTCGCTCTCCAAACAAAAAGTCCGCCCCATCTTAAGAAAACTAATAAAACATTGCGGAAAGAACCACAGCAAACATAACAGCACCTGAAATTAAATGAATTGTCTGGTGTTAACGATCAGATAAATCTTTCAAATTTCTATATATAATTTTCCATTCAGGAGATACAGTCAATCGAATATTTCTTTTTTTCTTCTCAACCCACAAAATAAATAGACCCCAATTTCTTACTGGTTCGACATGAACTTTTATATATATATGTATATGTATATATTATCCATTGATTTATATTTCCTGTGGGGCTGACGGAAACAAGTTTGGCCCTTTGTTAACGTGGGAGCCTGACATGTATGAATATGATTCACAGTTTCGCCCTCCACTGAAATCTGCTATTACCCTAATTAATTAAATAATTAACCAATCATTAATATTTTTATAAAAAGGTTAAACTTTTTCTGTTTATTATTAAAAAGATCCAAACTTTAATGGTTCGTAAGGGGAGTAGATAAAAATAAGAAGAATCCATTTGATGATCAAACTATTTATTCTAATTTCAGCAGAAAAGAGGGGAACGAAATGTCATCGGATTAAGGGAACAGACATACGGGGATATAAATTGTATATGCAGACACGATGAATAGTTGGTATATTATGTATGTATTTTATGCGTGTGTGTATATACAGATGTATGTAGGAATGTGTGTTGTGTATGATGTTGTCCGTATATTAATGATAGTTCGTGTTGGATTCGTGAACTCGGCGTTAGGTGGTTTTGAGTTTAGACCGTTGACTTGTGACAACTGTAACACAGTGACAAACAAAAGTTGGGTGCTTTTGTTATTCTTTCTTATGTTTTTTATTGGCGTACTTTCAAGTTTCAATGGAAAAATCGACCATATGGTTTTTAGAAGTCACGATTTTTCTCTTTTTTTATTATGTTGACGTTTTTTATGAAGAACAAGAATGTAGAAGTTTTGCAGAGCAAGCAAAGTTCTGTTGTATCCAACATAGATATCCTGTCTTCTTGGAACTTAAACCGACAAATTTTAGCTGTCTTCGGGTATGATGTAACTTAACCCAAACGAAAGCAAGCTGGCATCACAGTTTTGCCAGTTTTGAACGAGTCATTGAGAGTCTCTTTCAGGTTCACATGTATTGGAACACAGCTCTATGACAATTCTTCTACTCCTTCCTCAGGAGGTACTTTTTGAAGTTGTTAATGGTGCCATTCAACTGGGACATTACCTTGTGTGGAAAAGATTTGGAGATGAAAGGCCAACAATTCTAACGTTGACATTGGTTCACATGGAAAGGGGAAAAACAACTTGTCTTTTTGCAGCTTCTGGGAAGTTGCATAAGGTCAATTCAATTATAGGTGTCAGAAACTAGAGATAAACTGGGCCACCTGACATGGGTATATTAAACAAGAACCAAAGCCACTTCTTCAAACTGGGCTTTGAAGGGAAAAGTCCAAGAGAACAAGATATGGAGCCTTAACTAGATAACCAAAACCTAGACATGCTTCATGGCTTTTTATGCAATTTGTCAGGAACATTATATTTATACTTCTTGACCATCTGGCTTCTATGGATGCAAGTGCTTCGAACTTTAGTTCTTACCAGAGTCTAAATCTTGGGAGGATAGGAGACAGTTTTTGAAGATAACAAAAATGCAGAGTAACCCATGGCTCATCTTATTTGAGACAAAATCCATTCAACATACAAATAAGTAATATTCAAGTGGCAAGAGAGACACATAATCAAACCAGAGGTTCACTTTAGTGAAAATCTGATATTGATTAATTGGCAATCCGTAGGAACTATTGATAATTGTTATCAGGTAGAGGTCGCTATATATGAATCAGGACAAACTGGTTCTAGTGACATGAAAGCTTTAGATAAGAGTTTCCATTAGCACCCCAATTCTTTTATACAAGCATGTTGATATTATCCCTTATTCATTTGTATGTAAGTTATTAAATTGTCGCAAAGCATTGTGGTTTGGTGGAGGAGGATGTCAGAACTCTCTCTTTTACCCTAACACGTGTCAATAGCATCCAAGTCATCAAGGTTGCAAATGGAGTTTACCCTGACTTTGACTTTTATGTCTATGAAAGATGATATATATATTTATATTATATTTTAAATGTACATGGTAGAATTTGTGTCAGCAAGCAAATTCGGACTCACGATCTCGTAAACTAATAGTGGCTTCTCATAAATACTTAGCCGTATTTTTTAATCTCTTTAATAGGTCTTTAAAACATTATCACTCACGCGGTATCAACTTTCAGAGAACTTTTTTTCTTGTTATTGGGAATTTAATTTATAGGCTTTCATTATCCCACGAACAAAAGATTAATAATGCCACGGTAGGTGTACATAAAAGTAGATGAAGCATAAGCAGGTGTTTATTATATTAAGTTCCGGTGTATCTGTGTGTGCTGCTTTTGTGCGTAATCTGAAGAACTACACTGAAATGACCTGACGAAATCTCCACTTTGGAACAGTAAAAGCCCCATATGACGAGGCGTTGATAAAGCGATAAGGTTCCTCTTGTTGATGTAGTGACTAGAAATTCAGCAACGCTCAAGTTGATGATATCTTTGTTTAATGACAGAACAAAAGGTCAAGAGATAAAACAAAACCACCTGCTAAGCTTTCCTGACAAATTATTAGCCTTTGGATAGACAAAAACAATATATAGGACTATATATACAATATCAGTCAGGCGTCTTTAGTTCGATCTCATCATCCGGAATATAAAAAAGGACTAGATATGCTTCCCGTATTTACTTTTACATAATCGACTTATGTTGCTTCTTTTTGTTCGGTAGTTGCATTATTTGAACCTAATGAAGAACGAGGATTTTAAGTACCACGACAAACAACTAAAGTAAGCCTAACTAATTCCAAGTTGTAGTATATAATTAGTAATTTTCAGCTAATCCCTAGTCCTTTTCTTTGTATTTAAGCATTTAAAACGACTTGAGTGGCTAATATTGCATTACTGACAAGTGATAGAACCTGTTTCGAGATGGCAAAGATTCACCCCCAAGCACATAATTCCTCAGATGTCCCTTGTTATTTAACATCTCAAAGAGAAACCTTTACAATATGGATGAAATCTCTGATACTCAATGGAAATGGTTGCACTGTGTTTGATGCCAATGGTCAAGTTGTGTATTGAGTAGATAACTACAACAGTAAGTGTAGCAATGAAGTTCAGCTTATGGACTTGAAAGGCCAGGTCTTGTGCACCATACTCAGGAAGGTAACATATTGGAGGAACCTATATTGTATCATAGATCTTTAAGCAGAAGTTGGTCCAGTTTCTTTTCTAATTTGTACTTTGCCTTAATTTACCTGTCTGTGAAGAGAGTGAAGTTGTTTTTGGGGACATGGGAAGGCTACAGGTCCATTGACACAGAAATTGGCAAGGTCAGGAAGCCAGATTTTCAAGTAAGAAAAGCATTCAGGACGCTGAGGGGAGAGGCATTAGCAAGCAAAGTGATTGTTGGTTCTGATAGGGATCAATCATATGAGTGCATGATAGAAAGCTGGAGCAAAGGGTCATCAGGTTTCAAGATAATTGACAAGACCAGAAAGGTGATTGCAGAGGTAAACTTTGTTAACACCTTTATATGAACTTCCTTTTTATCTTCCTCTTTATGTTAAAGAACAGCACATAACCTGCAGGTCAAGAGAAAGGAATCAAGAAGTGGAGTGGCTTTGGGAAAGGATGTCTTGACAATGGTAGTGGAGGCATGTGTAGATCATTCTCTCATAATGGGTCTTGTTATTGTGAATGGTCTGATTAGTAGTAAAATGTGAAATTAGTAGGCAGTAGAAACAGTGGAAGAAACGTTACTCAACACAATCAAGCCATGTAAGGTGTAAAAAGGGGAAATCCAAGACTACTGGAAGGTGGCACTCAGACCTGCTATAGAGCTTCTTAAAGTCCATTTGGTAAATTGGTGTCTGTATGAAAAGATAGATTTCCTTTGAGTTTGCTCAATTGACGCATAGAACAACTGTTGTTGGTTGGTTTTCGACTATTGTTTGTTAATAGTTCCCAGTGAAGAGAAAAACAAAGTTGTTTATCTAACAAAAATGTCCTCATAACATCTTCTGCACACTTTTAATTACGGAGGAAATTAAGTTAATGCTTCGGGTATAAGTCAATTGTAATGCAATCTTCAACTTCTGTTCCATTGGATCCAGGCTAGTTTTCCATGAACTATATTGTTGAGAGACAACAACAAAATAATTACGATCTTCAACTTCTGTTCCGTTTGATCCAGGCTGGTTTTCCATGAACTATACTGTTGAGAGACAACAACAAAATAATTGGCTATACATCCAAATTCGTCTTGAGAAAGGACATTCTTTAAGTACGTGAATTAAGGATTCATCTTTGTTTCTCACCCCCGTAAACTAATACCATTCTCATGATTGACTTATTTGAATCCTCAATGTTGAATTAACCATAATTGCAAGGCATAGCTGTAGCTAATATAGACAAGCACAAGTTGATTTTATAAAGACATTGCTTATTAGTAATTACCTTTATCCTATTATCTAGCTTAAAGATTGATTTTAGTTTTTAATAAAGAAAATTAAAACTTAAACATTCAAAATAAAGTAGGAAATAATAATAAACATAGAGACAGTGGAAATTACTTGGAAAATAATAAATATCAAAAATTAGTGTCTAGGTAATGAATTCCCCTAAAATCATTTGATAATTAACCTTGTATCATGCAATTGTTTTATTGCCTATTAGACTGTGGAAATTTCTATCTTATGCCAATAATTCTCTCGAGATTACTAACAACTAATCCTAGGTTTATTAATCGAATTACTCAGGTTAAAGTTCTTAGGATTGCCTTACCAATTTGTGAATTATGCTATTAAGTTTGACCCTAATCTAAAAAATTTATGTCGACTTATCTCTAGGTTTGTAATTAATTCCTTACAATTATGGCAGATCTATTCATATATAGGAAATTTTCAATCTCGATGTTATGAAACCAAATTATGTACTAATATTCCAGATCTATTAGAACATATATAAAACACATATTTGAATCACAATAGATCAATCAAAACAGTTGCATTAAATAAAAGAATAAAAAAATATGTTGCACAAACTAGGGTTCATCATACCTAGACACAAAGGACATTTACTTAAACTTAAACGAAAATGAAATCAAACATAAACTCGAAGAAAAATGAGTAGAAAACAAAGAGTTCATAATTCTAAATCTCCCTTCTTTTTCTGTCAAATGTTCTTGCAAGTTGACGTTTGATTTAGTTATATATTGAATCTTTTTATGGTTTCTTTATGTTGTAGTTCCTAGAAACCCTATAATTCACTATAAAAGGATGTGAACAGAGGCAAACAAGGGGCAGACATTCAAAGGCAATTCTAGAAGCGGAGATCTGTCAGAGGGGACGATATTGTTTTAACATGTTTACTTCTAAAACACTTAAAATCGTGACTTTACATGTTTTTGAGAGATTTGTACAACCACATACACGGTTGTGTATATCCCAAGTGCTTCAAATATTCGTTTTATGCCACAATTTCACCTTAATTTTTCTCTTTTTAGTCCATAAAGGCAATTATTACCTATAAATGCACTTAAAGTAAATTAAGTACCAAATATACAAGAAAAATACAAAATATTAAACAAAATCAATCAAATATGGTCGTATAAATATAGTCAAATATGCATTTATCAAACATCATTACATTTAAGCTTTTGCTTGTTCTCAAGCAAACCATAATCTAAATTATAAATCTTACAACATTTGCCCTTCATCAATCTCAACATACAAATTATCCTAAAATTAACTTCATAAATCAATATTAATAATAATCACATCATAATCTCATTGAAATCAAAGGCATAAATCTTTACACTCTCATTAAGATTTCACTTAATGTACTTAAGTGTTTAGGGTGAAAAGTGTCAAATTCTCAATCAATGCATAGTAGAAATCTTATCATAAGCTTACAATATTATCACATCTCCATCACTTATGTATAAACTAAAAGCAAAAGTCAAATGGTCTTATAAGGTTATAATGGGGCTTAAGTAAGGTATGATTGGGATAATAAAAATGGTGAATTTGAAGGAAATTTACTAAAAAAAATTACATAAAACCTGTTCACAATATACACAAGTCCTTTTATTACAACTCTATTGGTACCATATACTTTTTTCTTTTCTTTTTCTATGCTCTTTTTTTTAATCAAAACAATTCCAGCATTTAGTATCATAATTAAAGAATTAATGGAACTTTTAAGAATTTCAAGTTTCATACAAGCAAGTAATGCAAATAACCTTCAAGATTCAAAGCAACAAAAAGGCTTTAAGACAAATAGGATAAAGGTTAATAATTGGTTATAATCAATGAAAAAGGTTAAAGCTCAACTTGGTTATTCCTAAAGATAAAATTAAGGTAAGATAATTTTCAAAGAATTAGGCTAAAACAAGTTGTTAAATCTAAGTGTCTTCATCATGTTAATGCTTCAAATTTAATGAAATATGATCTTAATATGTATAATAAAAGCAAGTTCTATAATTGTTCTACTATACATAATAACACAAATGAAAGAATAACAAGAGCATAAAAATTATGAATTTTGCTCTTAGGCTCAAAAGGTCACGAAAAATATGGGTATATGTGTGTGTAAATAGTATGCAATTTTCGTTTAATTTGATTATTTCAATGAATACTAAAAAGTATGACTTATAAAGGCAATTTTATTCTAAGTATCATCCTTTTGCATACTAATTAAAATCAATATTCAATAATGAAGTACAGTATTGATCGACAAATTTCAATTAAATCAAGATATCAGTTCATAAAATTCAATGATCAAGATATCAGTTCATAAAATTCAATAACCAAGATAATAAGCTTAAAGAAATCATAAAAATTGATAACCCCTTCCTTACACTTAAAGTTGTACATTGTCCTCAATATACACAATATAAGCATATATAATGAGTGAGCAGGTTTATGGTACTTCCTTAAATAAGTCAATTTTTAAAAATTTTTGATCTATCTAATGTTGGACTACATCCTTACAAAATATAAAGAAAAATGGCTAAAAAGAATACAAGAAATAAAATAACATAAATGAATAAGAAATAAAACAACATTAACTATAATGTTAGAGAGAACAAAATAATTAATGGAAGAAAATAAGAAATATACCTAAAGGATAAAGAAAAAGAAAAAATATATACAAGACTAAGCATCTCCCTCATTATGTGATTTTGGCTGGTTCGACGAAGGAGGGTTTTTGTGATGATGATCTTGACTGGGTGGATGAACTGTTGAGAAAGCGGATGATGGAGATTGGAAAGCAATGCCTAGATAGCCCGCCATTAAGAGCATCAGTTCTACCATCCACCCAACTGTAGACTAAAGCTCACCTAATCGTGCAACCGATGTCTCTAACCGTCCTACTAGCTCTAGAAGCTAGACTTGTTAAAGTCGGAGGGTCTGTAGAGTTCTTAAAAGTTGGTGCACCCATTTCTCTAATCGGGCTATCTTTAGTTGCGTCGGGTAGTGCAACCTAGCTCTGGAACCTCTAAGAATATTCAGCTGTAGAATAACATCTTCCTACTCTGGTGGTGGTGGCTATGGTTGTGGTGGTTGTTCCATTACATGTTGCTCCTCTCTATCTCTATACTCTGATGCCAGCTCGTCGGGCTCCCTAATAATCTTTAGATATCTCCTGTGGGACCCCATCATCTACGTACCATGCACATATGTTGCATCACTTCCAGGTTAAGTGCCACTATGATCATCATTTGCCACATCGATGGTAATCGATCACATAAACCCATTCGTCGTGCCAATTGGGTCACATAAAGTCCAACACAGATTGTGTTGACCTTCCTATCTTCGCACTGACGCCTGATGAATTAGACAAGCGCTTGTCCCAGGTGAATTAGCGTCCTCTCACTCATGCTCCATAGGTGGTACATATCCACGTTCCCAATGACTCCCTATCTGTCACCCCGACTACTCAGCATATGACTCAGAATAGTGTGGATGTATCTGAGCATTGAATGTCATAATATCGAAGGCTTTGACTTGCTTGAATCGCAGTTGTCTTCTTTGTTGATCCTACTCTAGTAGTGTCGAGAAGACAATCCATTCGAAAAGTCAATATGTACTACTCTAGTGTCCCCACGTACTCCTGGTTGTAAATGTAACACCCCACTCCCGCAAGACCCGAACCCGACATCGATAGTTGATATCCGAGTTCGTGCCCCGCGAGGGTGGCGTGCTAGAGCACTCAATCATTTCAAGAATCAGCATAAATTGTTTCATTTTGAAACAATGACAAACATATGTAGAATTAATAACCAATTTGGGCCCACTTTCATTCATAAACATTTTCATTCAACACCAAAATATTTACAATTTCAAACCACTTTAATGGTGTCGTAATACAATTTTATACAAGAAGTTCCGAATTAAACAATTTAATACAATTTAAGAAAAATGCAATGCAGACGCGAACTGATCCCAACCTCTATCCTTCACTTGTATGTTGTAGATACTCCCGTTGGCCTAACGGGGTATTCTTCAGATCTTGAAAAATAGTTACAAATTTTGGGTGAGTTTTGTGAACTCAATGAGGTAACTATCATCGATGGTTCACTCAATTCATGCAACATATCATTCCACATAACAGATAATTCACATCATTGCATTTTTTTCATGTAATATCGCATTACAATCAATCAAACATACTCAATACAAATTATATGGAATGCACATGTGACTCTTTTCCAATTATTACGTTGTTGTGACCGAGTACCTAAACTCTCCCGTATCTATTGTAGATATCGGGCTCATTTATACTTTCCCTTATCCGTTGGAAATACAGGGCTCATTTTATATAGTGAGCCTTTGGCTCTTAATCACATTCAGAGCTTTGAGCTCGTTTTCGGTGGCTACTCAGGTCACAACTCTCCTTATCTGATTATGCATTCATGTATGGAATACATCTCATAATCACTCAATCAATTCAAGAAAAAATTAATTCTTCCCATTCACATACAAGTAGCACTTCAATATCTCATCCATACAACATAATCATCGGACCTTCGTGTCCGAATTTTAGTACACAACATTACATATTCATAGGATAAGTCAAAATAAAATTTAACACAACAATAATTGAGTGAGACCGTCTAGGTTACTCACCGCTTGCTTCCAAAGCTATTGCCTCGAAGTTCCACCAACGTCTGAATGTTAATGTTCCAATTTCTCCTCTAAAATAAGAAATATACACGCATCACACTTTAACACAATTATAAGTATTCATTTATGCACATGTATGTATATGAAATATGTACAATGCATATTCATGACTATTCCGGGTATCTTTCCATTATTCTTATCACATAATCATACATATTTCCAAACTCACATAAGTATCATTTATACTTATGGTTTATACGTCAATAAAACCATAAAAATCAAAATTCATAACTCATTTCTTCAATTCAGATTTTTCCTAAGACACAAATTCGGGTCAACTTTCCATGATCAATCTTATAATGAAAATGAAGTAATTCTAGGGTACTTTCTTCTAGAAACTTGTTCATTTATCTCTTAAGTTTCTAATGATACCAAGATCATTCAATTTGGTTTAGTATCCTACGAGTTATGTTCACAATACCATAGATTATGCATAATTGAACTTTTGGCTAGTTCATGATCATACTGTCAAATTGTACAACTCATAACTTTCAATTTAGATATCCAAAAATTATAAAATTAGTACCAATTGTAAGATAAGAGAATGAACTACAACTTTTGTGAAGATACCTTTGTCTGATTCAGCCTATATCCATTCAGTGTTTTATGAAAATATCAAAATATAATTTCTGTCTAGGGTAGTACTATAACCTCAATCCAGACTCAATTTCGTACTAACATTTGAAAGTCTTAGAGACAGAATTAAATTTAGACTTCTTCAAAAAAAAGTTGTAGAATTATGTCTCTAATTTAATCTAAATCAAGGATCACCTCATTTGGACACCTATAGCTCAAGATATCATAAAAAAACCAACATATGTTCGGAAGGCATCTCCTACGTATCACCTTTGGGGTCGCGATTGCGACGCGTCCGCGACTTCCATAGTGGCACTCGACTTCGGCAGAGGGCGATCGCGATCGCGACCTGCATCTGGCCGAAGCACCCTCCCTTCTTTTTTTTTTCTTTTCTAAAATTCACATCCATTTCACATATAGAAAATGAGGTTTTTTGGCAAAGTTATCTTCTAAACAATTGTTCATCTATGTCTTAAGATTCTAAAGAACCTAAGTTCATACAATTTTTCTAAGTATTCTAAAAGTTATACACAATTTACTCCATACTATTCAGAAACAGAGACAAAATCTAAAACTCAAATTCAAGACAATTTTCAACACTCTTAGCGCCAGAATTCAAACTTGATTTCTTCATAAAAATTGTAGCCACTCATCTCTAGTTTAATATAAATCAACAATAATCCTATTTGGATATCTGTAGGCTAAGATATGTCAAAAAAAACTGACGCATGTTTAGTTGAACTACTACATCTAACACATTTCCAACACACTTCCTCATCAATCTCTTCCTAATTCATCTCTTTTTCTTAATCTATCACTTCTAGCTTATATCCACATCATTTCTTCTTCAATAATACCCCAATTATAGTTCAATATCATGTATACACAATTCAAAATCCATGCTTGATCATATACACCAAAAATAAAACACATCATATACATATTTATCATAATGACCTTTCTATCTCAAAAATCATCTCAACAACAACTTATCAATTTTCAACAATCATATACTCAAAACAAGACATCAACCATCTTTATTCTTCATCCACAACACATACATACAAATTCATGACCAACCCATCAATCTCAAATTACTCATCATACATGTTCCATTTACACTAACCCATAAAGATTAAAGCGTCACTTACTTGATTTAGCTCTAAATCCTTCAAAACACACCAACCCTAGCTATCCCTTGTATCACACGTCCATCATCATTTTAGGTTGGATTTGGTTGGGTTTTCTTTGAGTAAATGAAAGGAGCAATAAAATGGAGGTAGAAATTGAAAGATGGAAGCAAAGTTCAACGTTAATGAAGGCTTGGAGATTCAAAATCATGAAAGGTGAGAGTGAAGAAGTAATGAAGAGAAGAAGAGAAGTAAGACAAATAGAATGACTTGTTCTTTCAAAAATAGGAGAAACGTGACTAGGTCATGTAAAAAGTAATTAAATAGTGTAACTTGAACTAGACAAGTGACATTTGTCACTTATCTAAATTCTAAGGCTTTAACTAGTTTTTTCTAAAGAAACTAGTCTAGTTAGCCTCAACATTACTCCAAATGTCTCAAAAAAAATCAATATCATTTTCTTAAAAATTCTAAATTCATCTATAAATTTTCAAAATCATTTTCAAAATTCTCCAATATCATTTAGTTTCTTATTTCTATTTTCCATTCACCAATTTACTCGCCAGAAGGCATTTTTTAAGGATAAACTATTCAATAATTTCGGAAATTATTCCTAGAATTCACCAAAAAAAATCTAAATCACTTAATACACTCTTCAAATCAATTTTCAACATATAAAAATCACAATTCTCTATAAAATCACATTCACAATTCAATTATAATCAATTATACCCGAAATATCTATAAATGCATATACAATCATTTTAATGTGTGTAAAATTCAAATTCACGTGCGTATATGCTGACACTATGCATGAGCATGAAATGTATTTTCTAATATCTCATTGCTATTTCTCATTTACAGAAATCTACGATTCTAACCTTTAATATGGAAACGGGATGTTACATTTCTCCCCCTTAATAAATTTCAGCCTCGAAATTCTTATCTGATTGATCAGAAAGGTAGGGTATGTTTCCTCTTATACTCCTTCGTATCCCATTTAACTACATCACTCGAATAATTTCTTCCATTTGACTATAGTCAATGAAATCACTCGGTCTTTCAGTGCTTATTCTTATATCCCACTATCATAACTGTTTCCTCAATTATCTCTGATTACTCATAGTTTCACTTCAAGTATCGATAACACATATATTGAATCATAACGATATTTCCTAAACATATCCGTGTAACAGAGTATGAATCTGATACATCTTTTATTGGTAATACTAACTCCTAAGTCAATGGTCATTTTCTCAATAACTTCACAAGGACCAATTATGTCAGGCTTAGTTTTCTCCTTTTCCTCACATTAGCACAACTTGTCATGTCAATACTTTCAGAATTATTTCATCTTTCGCCTAATATTGCATGTCGCTTTAGTGTTAATACACTTAACTCTTATATTTATCTCACTATAGTCCATAACTTCGATGTTGATCCACTTAACTCATTTATCACTTTTAAATCAATTATGGCCTTCAACCATTTTTTTGGCCTTATTCATTCAAATATAAAGGCGGACGACTCTATCTGTTGTATAACGCCTCACATAATATCCTACCAATACCATTGTGATAATGATGTTCATCATCAAATTCTATCAGACTTGTATATTGATCTCATGTTCCTAAGAACTTCAAAATATTAGTTCTAAGCATATTCCCAACATTTAAGATTGTTGGAAATTCCAACATTTTTTCATTCAGTCACTTGATTCTACATTCTTAGCTGTGGAGTACTATTATAACGAATTCTTACTAGGATGTATAGCATAGGTTACCATTTGTACTTTCTCCAAAACCGTGAGATTGAGGTGGTGACGGAATGTGGAGATACTTTCGGCAATGAAATTCCAACAATTCTTTCCTTACAAAATAAAAATAAAAATAACAAAATGCCAATAAAATAAAATAAAACAAATAAAAATTATCCTAATTCTTGGGTTGCCTCCTAAGTAACTCTTAGTTAACATCATTAGCTTGATGTGCTCTTCCTTCTACACTCAACCTGGGTCAATTATAAGTAGCTTGCTTCTACCCGCGTCGCTTGATTTCAGTTTAGTAGCCTATAAATAAACTACATATTGCAAGATAATCAAAAGGAAAAAATTAATCAAATAAAGAAAACTAAGTATGTTTAATAATGCCCTTTTAAGTAACAAACTGTCAATAAAATAGTGAATAATAAAACTCCTTGCATCATCTATCGAATTTAACAGTTTGAATTCTAAGAAGGTGAGCTGTTCTCTTTCTTCCTCAATCACCTTCGTTTCCGCTTCTTCTTCCACTTCATAAATAGAGATGTCTATATCTTCTTTAACCTTTATCTCCACTATCATATGTTTTTCATTCACTTCTTCATCAGCTTCTTAAGCAGAGATTTCCTCATATTCTTCAAACCCAATCTCCATTGTCATCTGTTCTTTTTTATCTTACTCCTTTAAAGATTTGGCTTCATCAACTATCATGAATAAGCTACCCACCTTCGGATTCTTTAATACCTTATTCATGTTAAATTTTACTTGATCATCTCTAATCCAAAGGATGAGGATGTCATCATAGATATCTACCAAAGCTTTTTTGGTGTTAAAAATTGGTATACCAAGAACTAGCAGACAATTTTGATCTTCTTCAAAGTTTACCATGAAAAAATCCAAAGGAATGATAAACTTGTACACATTTATAGGTTCATCCTCTACCCCATCAAATGGTTTCTTTATCATCTGATCTGCCAACTGAATACGCATATATGTTGGCTTCACATCTATTAGCCCCAGTTACCTAAAAATTGTCAAAGACATAAGGTTTATACCTACGCTTAAGTCATATAAATATTTTGAAATCTTTAAATTACCAACTATATAGGGTATTGTAAAGCTCTTTGGATCTGTCAACTGTGAGGGTATATGGTTAGTAATTAAGGAGCTAAAGGTTTGCTTCATGGCTACCATTTAATTTTCATCCCAAGTCCGCTTTGCAAATAATATGTCTTTAAGGAACTTTGCGTACTTGGGCCTGCATTTCAACACTTCCACAAAAGACAAGTAAATTTGTCATTTCTTTAGCTTTTCCACAAACTTTGTAAGTGGTGCATCTACTTTGTTCTTCTAAAGTCTTTGTGGGAATGGTATTTTTTTTGCGTAAGGTGGAGGAGAAATGGATGGAGGGTCTTCATTCTTTTCTTCATCCTTTTCTTCTTCTCTTGGCCTTCTACAAAGTGGTCTCTTTCCAACGGTTCTTCTAGCTCTTTCCCACTCATAAGTGTGATAGCCTTACATTGCTCTCTTGGGTTTACTTCCATGTTGCTCATAAAGTTTTCCACACTTTTTTTACAAAATTCCCTGTAAAGCTGGCTCATTTGAACCTGTAGGTTATGAATAAAAGAGGCATAATCTTCCATTACTTGCTCGAACTTCCCTTCCAGTCTCTTTTGGGCCTCTTCCATGTTTATGAGCTTGTCCATGATCTTTTCCAATTTAGAATCCCATGAACTGGACTCATGTTGGCCCCCAAATGTTTTTTTTAGTTAAGCATGATTTAAATAATTATGAGGTTTGGATAAGTGAATTTTGGGAGTTAAATTTTTATTAATTTTTTTATGTTAGTAGAATTTATTTCTTCGGTTAGTTAAATTAAAGGTAGAAAAAAATTCATAAAGGGGTATTTTGGGGGGGTTTATTTAAGGTTAGAAGCACTAAGGCATTAAAGGAAGGGTAAGGTGGATTTTTCTCACTCATTAAAGGTAGAATGGGAAGAGGAAAATGTTGTCTTGTAAATTAGAAGACCAAAAACGTGAATGAAGGAAAGAAGGAGAGAAA
>JAOTAY010000001.1:12969689-12981370 GCA_025629805.1 Erythroxylum baracoense
TGTCCTCATATAACCTTGTTCTTTTAATCTAACTAACACCATAAGAATTTTCTAACTTAATCTTAATTTCTCCTTTTAATCCATCAATCTAAAGAAAAAAAATTTTCCTACACCCAAAGACATTCTAATTAATTCCTAACCAACAAATTAATCAAATTCAACTTCAAAAGAACTGAATACATGTTTATCAGTAAGAAAAGAATCGGGGTCCAACACTTAAACACTATTAATTCAATTACTTGTCGATCTTAAATTTTCAAAGAATTTCATTACTCTCTCTTAAGACATAATCATTTAACCCTAATTTATTATGAAATTCTAGATTTTGTAATCTCTCGATTCACAAAAACTACATAACGTTTTCAATTAGTTCTTAGGTGATCTATTGGATAATTGAGTTCTGATATAAGATCTCTCTTTGTATAATTATCATTTTGATATTTACATGAACTATTAACTAGTCAAATCTTGATGCCTAACCCAATATGATTATTTTCAACTCACTCTTTCGATTTATTCTCGAAGTATTAACAAACCCAAATATTATAACACCAAAATATTGTATTGAAATCGATAACAATCAAGTCATAAAACAACTCAAGAACAAATCCTAATCTAGAAATTTAGAACATAATAAACATGAATAACATCTTCAACTTCAGTTTACACATCAGTTTTAATGAAAACAAACAAAGGGAAGAAAGAAAATTTTGATTTGGACTAAATTTAGAAATTTGGAACTCTCTAATGCTCTACTTGATCTTCCTTCTTTAATCCCAAATTGGTAAGATAGAGGCTACCTTTGGAGTGTTTTATGTTCTTTTACAGTAATAGTGGGTCTTAGGGTTAATTTTAGGGCTTAACCACCTCATTTGATTTCAAAATTGCCCTTTAATTTCAAAATAAATGAAAAATCTCGCATTTGGGAAGTGTCTGCCACGATCATAACACTAGACCAAAAACCTTCTATCAAGATCGTGACACTAGAGAAGAACTTTATGTCATGATCATGACATTACATAAGCAATCATGACCTTGCCTTGTAATCCATACACATTCCAGCTTCCTTCATTCTTCACTTATCTGGTTTCAATCACTAGCAAACACATCAAACACCTTAAAACACACGTGATTAAGATCCAAAACTATGCTTTAAACCACATAACACTTAAAACATAAACAAACAATCACATTAACATAATTATAAGCCTAAACTTGCAATAATTATCTAGTAAACACCTATAAACATACTAAAACATTTATTAAAACATAATATAAACTACATCTATCATATTTCACTATATTTAAGGCTTTGTGTGAGTTCAAGATCTCCTTATAACACGCTATATGATCATGGGATATGAGAATCCATTATAGCTCTCTGGGCATAGAAGTTTGAGCTTTGTTTGTTACAGTTCGCTAATGATGTTGGGGTGAATGGGCAATCATCATTAGCCTTTAAATGCTCTCCTTACAAAATGTTTTATTTTAGTACACGTACAATATTTTCCCTTTAGTGTCATCAAATTGCCTATATATTGCTTTACATTTAGAAAATTGCATTATTTATATATGCATAGAGCTATCCTGACTCTGGTTGTACATATAAGCTCATTCTCTAGTTTAAAAAAAGAGGAAAAACGGAATATAGATAATATGATAATGGGTATGGTATCTCCAAAGGGTGGTTGAGAAAATGCAAGATGTGTATTGGTTATTTGATATTATACGACAATAATAGTATGGTATGGTAATGGGTATCATTAACTTTTCCAGTATCATTATTCTTTAACCTGATAAAGATGAGGACTATAGCCTAATATTAACTCTTTTATTTAAAAGTAATGAAAGGTATTACGAGGAATTTTTACATATAAATTGATTTTCAATCTTAATACTATTAATTTATCAATTTTTATTCATTTATCTAATAGGAATTTAGCTGCCTATCAAAGTAAGGTAAGGTGTATTTAGAAATGTTTCTCTTTATTTCTTCCTCTTCTTCTTCATCTCTTTGCCTAACTATATTGCTTCATTCTCTCACTGATTATATTCTTTCCAGTTTGTTTAATTTCTTCCTCTTGTTTGTCTTGCTTAACCTTCTCTTTTTCTTTCTTTTGAAGCTCCTTTATTCCTGTGACTTTGTTCTCCTCCCTCTGACTTGTTTTTCTTTCTCTTAACTCTGAGGGATTTTTGGTCTTTCTACTTTATTTTTATTCCCATCTTGAATCTTTTACCCTTTTTGGTAATTATATCTTGATTTACTTCCTATATAAAGCTACTTCTTTCCATTCATGGCTTTTTTTCCTACCCTGCAACCTACATCAATTGAAGATTTTCCTCTTTTGCCCTTCCCCTTTGGACCTATTTTCCCTTAGCTATCCTCACCATCTTTCTTTCTTTCTTCTTCATCTCCCTTGGTTAGTCTAAATTCAGTTAAAAACAAGTCCGTTGGAAACAAATGTAGGAGCTAGAAACAAGTGTTAGGGGACCATTCTAATTTTACACTTCAATATTATCCCCTAAAAGAGCAAAAGGGGAGATCTATTGTTGCATCAAACATTGAGATTTTTAAAGTGGAGGCACATATGGGAGGCCACAGGAGTTTTTTTTTATGAAAGAAAGGGCCCCTTCCCAATTATTCAAAGATATGTACAAAACCAGTGGAAAAATAGGGGATTATACAAGATGCTTCTCTTTTGCAAACAACCATATTTTGTTCTTCTTTACTTGGTAAGCTAAAGATCACAAAATTGTTGAAGAGGGTCCCTGACACATATCTCATCTTTCTTTGTTTCTCTAAACTTAGCAGCTAAGGATTAGTTTTGAAACTATCAAGCTCTATAAAATTCTACTTTAGATCAACATTTATAATGTACCCTTAGAGTATTATTAAAGGGACCTATCCTAGAGTTTCCCTTCCAGAACCCTAGTGGACCCCTTCCGATGACCCCACGGTAGCCTACTAATTGATATAAACTCAATCGAGGGGTTCTCGTAAAGCCAAGCCATTCAACTGTTAAAACTCTTTTATATTTTAAAAAATAAAAGCTTGGAAAATAGAGACTTTTTTTCAAAACATTTTATTAAAAATTTCAACAACACAACAACTGCATTTTAAAATTCCCAGAATTTTCAAGACCCTTGTAAAATTTCAAAACACTTATATATTCACATCAAATTCTCAACTACAAATTTTGGACTTTAAGTCCACTCACAAGTGACCCCAAACAAATAATTCTCAACAGTCACTACAATAAACTTTAAAAAGTTAAAACATATTCATGAATTTCATTTAAAAGCCTTTATAAACATCCATTCTTTATACAAATGTATATACCAAAATGACACAAGCACAACCACACTTGACGATATAACTAATCCTGCGACGGATTCCCAATTACTTCAGCACCTCCCTGGGGTGGTTTGTTTAAAAACATAAAATTAAGGGTGAGCTAAATGAGCTCAGTGAGTGTAATCAGTTTACAAGAAAATTGAACTTTTCATAATAATATAACTGCAATATTCCATACAATTATAAAACTCATGGTAAAGCATTTTCCATAACAATTTATTCGCGCACCATCAAATCTAGAAATAATATAACATTTCATAAAACATAATTTCAATTTTTTTAAAATACTATTCCAAAATACTTTTCGACATTAAACTCATAAGATACAAGTTTCCATTTTTCTTTTTCCTTTTTTCTTAAAAATAAATAATGGTGGCAATAAGTTTTCTGAAAATTTTTCTACTGAAAATAAGTCAACCATTATAATTGGTACCATATTGTACCTCCAAAAGCACTTTTAACATAAATAGTGACAACATTATTATTGTTATGAATTTTCTTACTTAATATAGCTCACCACTAGTTTCTTTACCATACGGTACACTAGGCCTAAATTCACAGAGCTGGTTCTGCATTGCTTATCCAAAACAAGTTAACTACTATAAATCGGTAGTTATGGAGTTGAATCTACATCACATGCCTTTCACTTTCAAATCATAGCATAATTTTATTGAAGCTATTAGAAAATTGAGGTATTTAAATGTACATTTGGAGTAGGAAAAATGGTCAAGAGACAATTTAAATTAGGACATGAAAATTAGAATGATTAAGCTTATGAGTTAGTGACATTTTGTATAGCTAATTCATTGACATTTGGCATCACTCACTGTGTGACAAACGGCACCATAATAAGAGGAGAAGTGGCTCAATTGGAGGGTTACAAATGGTAGCTTGAATAGAAGGAAAATGGACTTCATGATGTGGTGTTAAGTGTCATATGGTGGTAATGACACCTAGCACTCATAAGTGCTGAATCACCTAAGCCATTTGGTGATTCTACAACACTCTCTCCACTCTTGCATTTTCTCCACCGAAACCATTCTCTATTCCTCTTAACTTCTAAAATTTTGCTAAATTTTGAATCATAAACACTTGGAAGCTTTGTAAGTTATTTTATCATAAAGATAGTCTTGTAATTTTATGTGTTATTATCTTGTTGGTGCTGAAAGTTGCACCTTAATCTTAGATAAGAGTTTATTGCTAGGAACTATTGGTGTAGCTGGATCTTTGAAGTGATTTAGAGTTGTTCCTTGAAGTTTAAAGAGTTAAGGGAGTACTAAACTTGGTATTATGATAGAACATATATTTTTTTGACGTTTAAAGTGGATAAAATATGTACTAAATTAATGAAGAATTGTGGTTAGAAATTTGATACATGCTAGATACTCATTAGAAGGTGTGGTTCCACTGAATAGGCATCGGTATTTCAGCCATATCTTGTCCTGTAGATATCAAAATAGGATGATTATAAGTTCATATTAAACTAGATACATTTATCTACAAATTTATGAAGGAATCGAATTTGATTTCTGTCACTAAGGGTTTTGAAAATTAGCTTGAAGTTGAGTTCTAGTTGTTGTATATAGTTGAGAATAGTTTGTAGTATGTTGGGTATAACTCTTGTAATAATAAACCAAATTGAATTAACTTTATTTAGCTTAAAACTTAAGAATGTAGAGGAACATTTGTTTAGGAGAACATATTGTCTAAAAACATCAGTTTCTAGGTCATAATAGCTATAAAAACTGATCCAAAGACCTATCCTATGAAAACAACTATTTGAAGGTTTCATTCATTGTGTAAAATAAATAGGAAGGAGAAAAAATTGGGGTTTTGGACAATTGATGAACTATATAAGGTTTAATTAATTTATTTGCTACAATAGGGCTTAAATGGACTTGTTTAAGGTGTGTTTAAACTTAAGTTGTTATCCGAAGTAATTGATTAATAGTTAGTTTAAGTATGCATTATTAATAGAGATGATAATATAAAGGATGTATGGTTTAATAGTGATGAATACAATGTTGAATTGCTTGGTGTGATCATGAATGAATGAGTTCCTAAGGCTTATGTATTACGAATTGGATATATATGTTTGTGAATTGAGAATTTCTGCAATAATATTGTAACAATTCTAGACCATCAGTTGTTTGAGGAGTTTGATAGTTGGGGTTGTATTGGAAGTGCTTTCTAATTATGTGCATATACATAATATAAGATGACTCAACACTTTTATTTGTATTTATAAGGTATGTTACGTTTGATCAAATGTCAATGAATAAGTCCATTTGGAGCAAAATAGAATAAAGACATATGTTGTTCTTTATCTTTTGCATAAAATTCTGAAATATGAAATGGTTTGTTTTAAAACTGCTGAGTCCTAGTCGTGGGTAAATAGGCATGCCTAGAAGGGTTAACAGTTGCTTCTGTAATTAGACACTAAGGTGTCTTCTATAACTAGACACTAAGGTGTCTTCTGTGCCAGACACTCTGATGTCTTCTGATTTTAGACGCTTCTATGTCTTCTGTTTTAGGGACTTAAGTCTCTTATGTTTCAGATACCAAACGTGGTATCTTCTGTACTAGTCCCGTTACCCACTTCTGTAAAAAGGATTAGTAGGCTAATTTGTTACATGCTCAGTTCTGATCTAATCAAGCTCTGTTTTGAAATAACTAAGTTTTGTTTTGGTAAAATCAGATATTGTTTTGATACAGATAAGTTCTGTTCTGGTACTTTAAAGTTTGGTTCTAAAATTTTGGTATTCTGTTATGATACTTGTAAGTTTTTCTTTGAAGCAAATATATCCTGTTTTGATTTGGCATATTCTGTTCTAAGATATATATTGTTTGGATTGCGCTTTTATATGAATGATTAAAGATTGTTTGAAATGTGATATGATTCTGTATATGTGAATGTTAAACAACTGTTAGAAATATTCACCAAATCATATCTTGTTTAGTTATTCCCCACTAAGCTTTATGCTTAGCACGGTGGTTTTACCTCCATGTAGGTTCTGATAAGAAGGTTTAAAGCGTAAGACAAAGATAACCACAATGGCCAAAGAAGGATGTGTTTTGTTTTGACAAGATGTATATTTGAGTTTTTTTTCTGTGATGTAGTTAATGTAATGAGAAATTTTAGAATTTGTATTGTATGTGTGTATAGTTTGTAATAACTATAACACAGGTCAAAATTGGAATTATAGTTTGTAATTTGAAATGTTCAACTTGTATGATGTAAATTATGTCTTGATTATAAAATATCTCCTAATGGATTATAAAGATTATTTGCATGTAAGTGATCGTTTGGTATGTTTTGGATTATTTTGGTTCTGTGGTGTGTAGCATCTACATATCCTTCCAAGGGGTATGTTGGTGTTACACATCACACACATATCATTATCTCATTGGTCATCTATAATGACTCATCAATCCACTAATATCATTTAAAAAGACCAAATTGTCCTTAATTTGTACAAAAAGACTAAATTGCCCTTTAATGCATTTAATTGACCAACTAATCGAATTAAATTTCAAAAATATTCTACAATCGTCTTATCATCAAATTGACTATAAAATACTTGAATTAGGGTCAATACTTATTGATTGGATGATTTAAAATAATTTCAAATGGGTTTAAAATCCTTAATACCCATTATTCTCCAAAAAGGCCATTTTAACCCTAAACTTTCAGAACTCTCGAAATTCATCCACTTGGGCTTTTTTTTGACCTGTCAGTATCATTAAAATCTAATACATATTCCAAATATTTTTCAAATTTTCGAAATTGGGTCTCCAAAATCACTATTCACTTAAATTTACTATTCATCCAGAAATCATCTGGATTTCCTTGAAAAGTGTCACCTAAATCCTTAAAGTACATTTTGAGGCTTTTAAAGTTCTTCGGACTCATTCCATGGCTTTTTAGAGTTTTCAGACTGGAAAAAAATTCGGGTCAAGTCCAAAACCATCTTTAGTCTATCTTTGATCTCCGTGATAACTTCAATAACACATTTAAACGCTTATATTACTCCAGTGCACCATAAATAGAGCATATACAACACATTACACAGTACAATAATCGAACTAGGATATTACAATTATACAACTCAAGGCATTAGTATGTTAGTAAGTTTCCTTGTAAAACTATTATGCATGGATGAAAATATAGAAAAGAGAAGAAGAAGAATTGGTTATACGCATATTTGTGTAAGTGTGTTCTCTAAGGGATTGTCTAATTATATTCCAATTATAAAGTTAAGACAATAATATATTTGAAGATAGTGTAATGATTTCCTATCAATGGAAACCGTCATTTAAAGTTTAACAAAAGGCATGGAGGCCTACAAGTAAGATATCGTTATAATGAACTCATAAGATTAAGTTTAGGGTATTTATACAGTTTCTCCTAAACTAAGCAAAGTTATTAATGTTGAACTTATTCTCCTAGAAAGTGGAACTATCTCAATGGAAGGAGCTCCTAACGATAAGGATGATTCTAATACACTTGGAAAAATGATGCAATATTTGGAGGAAGTTTAGAGTGAGTTGAGGTGAATGAGGTTGCTACTCCTATAGCTAGTTCTCAAGTTAACATGATAAAGGGTGAATGAGGTGAATGGGTAGCTTGTTCTTGATTGCTCTCTTTATTATGTTTGAAGCTTTAGGTATCATATATTTGCACCAGACAAGTTTATAACATGCTACCACATTTCCCTTCTCTTGAAACAACTTACTATAAGTCAAATTATTGAATTTACCATTTCTAGACAAATTCCACCAGTTGACATATACTTTGTTTATCATGACTATGAAGATTGAATGCATCATGAAAGTGCTCTTTATATTGTCTTACTGTAATGTTGGTAACATTTATCTTACTAATGCGATTAATGTTGATGATTGAATGTAAAACTACACAATGATATGGTTGAAAAGTAAACTTTGTGAGAGAGGAAAAAAAAAGGAATGTACATTGGATCTTATCCTTTCAACATTACAATATTAAACATTTTGTGTTATATAATTAATAAATCAATGTAAATTACATTTCGGCACTTGAGGCGGCCTAATCCTAATCAGTTGTATGTATAGAAATTGGCAATGTGCATTTGTCACCATTATGAGGCATAAGAGGGACAAAAGGGGAAGAAGCAGAGCGTCCTATTTCTGGGCATGTGAGTTAATTACTTTATATACATTATCAAATGACTATAGGATAGTGGAGAGTTCTCAATAAAAAACTTTCTTTAGCTATTTTTTTCCTTAACTAAAACTTGTATAATCGATGTCCCAAATAAAAGTTACACTTGAATGTATTTTATTGTCATGCCACAAAATAAAAACTTTTATCGTATTTAAATTAATAACACCATTAAAATTAAAGAACTCAACCAAGGTGTGCTCTTATAAGGACTAAGACTAAAGGAAAATTAAAAACCCCTCTATAAATATCATATGTTATTTGTCCTCGCGCTTGATCTAAGATAAAACATTCCTTTCACCTAAGATCATCAACATGAAACATTGGTATTAAATGTAATTAATTTAATTGATTAACCACCATCTCTTTGAAACTTCTCTTGGTGATGTCTCTTTAGTGAAAGCTACTTCTGCACCTTCATCTGACAATGGAATCCCCAAATGAACAGCTCTGCGACCTAGTTTGTCTTGTCTTCCAACTTAAACTCTTCTCCAGCTTCCTCCTTTGAATTCTTCACCATTTCTATCACTGACCTTCCTGGATCTTCATTTTGACTTATGACATATTTTGATATCCCATATTGGAAAATTGTGAAGATAAGAGAGTCTCCTTCATTTTTAAAAGGAGGGTTTCTTAATTTGGTTAATCATCCAAAAAATTACCTATCTTTCTTTAAGGCAAAGATTTCTTCTCTCCTTTTGTAGTATTTCACTTGTTTTGTTTCCTGAAAATAGTGAAATATCAATTTAGTAGTATCTGAGGAAGTAGGCATAATTAGTTAAACTCCGTTAAATTTTAGTGTTCTTTGTTTGTCTATTTAATAGCTATTTTCGGGTATAGTTGTAGTGAATTATTGTGTTATTAAATTACATGTCTAGGAAAATTCTATCTAAGAGATTGGGTTTTAAGTGGGACCGTTTGTGACCCCTCCAGTCTTTCCTGGGAATTTAGCTACTATGATTTTTCAATATAATCGTTCACACTCTATTCACTCAAGCAATAGTGCTTAAGATGAATTTATCATTATTGATGGAAATTAGCCCGAGTTTCACAACAATTGGTATCATAACCCAGATTTTTTCTTAGTATTCTTTATGGATACAACGTAGTCTAATGTGGAAAATTAGAAAAGATTTTTCCTTGGGCTATTAGGATTTTGTATTGACAACTATTTAATAGAAATTGTAGCAGAGATGACAGAAATTAGAGATACGACCGCACAAACTATGTCAACAGCTTCTACCTCGTTTATTCTAATAAGGACTACTGTGACAAATGCAAGATTTACGGTGGAGGTTTTTTATGGCACGGTTCATTTCAGCATGTGGCAAAGTGAGGTTCAAGAAGTTATTTTTCAACAAGGTCTTGACATTGATATTGAAGAAAAGAAACCAGATGATGTTGAGAAGAAAGATTGGAAGACTATAAATAGTTTGGCATCTGGTACAATTTGATCGTATCTTTCCAAAGAGCAAAAGTATGCTTTTTTGAAGGAAACTTCTGTATCTAAATTATGGAAAGCATTGGAAGAGAAATTCTTGAAGAAAAGTAGATAGAATAAGCTCCATATGAAGAAGAGATTGTTTCATTTCTCTTATGTTCCAGGTACCACTATAAATGATCACATCACTAGCTTTAATCAATTAGTTACTGATTTAATGAATTTGGATGTGACAGTTCAAGATGAAGATCTGGCTTTGATGTTGTTAGGATGCCTTCTTGAGAAGTTTGAGTTTCTTGAAACTACTCTACTTCATAGGAAAGTTGATATGTCTCTTAGTGAAGTTACAGTTGCTTTATAAAGTCAAAAATTGAGAAGGAAGACAAAGGAAGAACCTATAAATGGAGCAGCAGAAGCTTTGGTAGTCAGAGCCTGTTCGTAGAGCCAGATTAAAGGAAAGAAAAGGAGATCGAAGTCGAGGCTTAAGTTGGGCAAAAATGAATGTGCCTTTTTTCGGGAAAAAAGGCATTGGAAAAAGGATTGTTCAAAAATGAAGAATAAAAACAAACTTGATAAGGCAAAGACTGTTGCAAATTCGAATACTGTTGAGCGTAAAGATACAAACGCAAATCTTTCATTGGTTGTTACATCCTCAACAAGCCCTTCTAGTCCATGGTTGCTCGATTTAGGCTGTATCCATCACATATGTCCCAATCGAGATTGGTTCTCTGATTTTAGAGAACTAGAAGGCGGAGTTGTCTACATAACAAATGAAAATCCCTGCACAACAAATGGGATTGGTTCAATTTGCTTAAGGAATTATAATGGAACAATCAAGACTCTAACAAATGTCAGATATATACCAAGTCTGATGAAAAATCTCATTTCTATAAGAGTCCTAGAATCAAAGGGCTACACTATAAATGCAGCAAATGGAGTAATGAAAGTCATCTCTGGTGCACTTGTGGTAATGAAAGGAATTCGAAGAAACAATAACCTTTATTAGTACCAAGTTAATGCACTTATTAGAAAAAAAATAGTAGCTTCTAATGATGATCAAGAGCTAAAAGCAGTCAGGTTGTGGCATATGTGCTTGAGACATACAGGTGAAAAATTCTTGAAGATGTTAATAAATCAAGAATTGTTGAAAGGAGTTCGGGCCTGCAAATTGGACTTCTATGAAAATTATGCCAAAAGGAAGCAGACAAGAGTGAAATTTAGCACTGTAGTCCATGATACGAAGGATATTTTGGATTATGTTCACTTTAATGTGTGGGGACCTTCTAAAACAATTTCTTTGGGAGGAAAACAATATTATGTGACCTTTGTTGACGATTTTTCTCGAAGAGTATGGGTGTATACTATGAAAACTAAGGATTAACTGTTAGGAGTTTTCCTCAAATAGAAGAAGATGGTGGAAACTCCTACAAACAGAAGGATCAAGCGTCTCTATACAGATAATGGTAGGAAGTACAAGAGTGATCCATTTTTAAAAGTATACGAAGATAAAGGTATCGTTAGATACGTCAAAGTCAGGGATACACCGCAACAAAATGAGGTGGCAGAAAGTATAAACTGGGCATTGTTAGAGAAAGTTTGGTATATTGTAACATCCCCTCACCAATTGCTAGTGAACAGTGACATATGCATACATGCACATGCATAATAGATAAGTGAATGTT
>JAOTAY010000001.1:12981470-12995001 GCA_025629805.1 Erythroxylum baracoense
CACTTTACAATTTACACAAACATTATACAACATTTGACAAATACAATTCAAATATAATTATCACTGAAACATTTGCAGGTACAACTGAACCTGACACTGGCTTATGTCCAATGCAATAGCTATACTCTAATTAGTCTAACTAGATCTCCTTTGAGCCTAAAAAGTTAACAATGCATTTTTGGTGAGTTTTGCGAACTCAGTGAGTGAACCATCCTCGATGCGTTCACTCATATCAATACATAAGTACAATTCGCAATCAATTTCACAGATAAAGCTTATCATCAAACATTTCAGATCATTTCACATTTCATTATAATTCAACAATTATAATTCATATACATTATTTCACATTTCCATTGCAGAGCAGTACAATTAATTCATTTCATTCATTCATATAACACATATCAATGTATATATGCAAATGTTATGACCGAGCACCTTTTTAACAGTCTTGTATCCGTTATAGATATTAGGCTCATTTTGATACTGAGCTTGTGGCTTTTTATACAAATTTCAAACTTTAAGCTTTTTTTTACTAGCTACTCTAGTCACAACTTCCTTTACCTGATCATGCATTTTATGTAATGAGATGTATGAATTCACATATATTCAATCAATCACTTTCATCCAGCATACACATTCACCTTTTAAATTTTCATCAGATCTAAGTTCGACATTCATCGCTTTTGTTGAGAACATTTATTTCGCTCAGATTTACATACAATCAAAACACTCCCAATACATTCACAATTATCGAACTCCTCGGACTATTATTTTCCATAATTATCAACCATATCAATTTCAGTTCAATAATTGCAATTTAAGCATAAGCAAATCAACCCTAATAAGAAACATCTAGGTTACTCATAGTACGCTCCATATTTGCCATTGCCTTTATGATCTAGAAACGTCTGAACGGTGATGTTAAATCTTATATATCTATCTTCAAGCAAAACACATATTGTACATATATTACTAATTTGATCAAACACATAAGTATCAATCATACACATATGTATATGTGTTGTGTACGATGCATGCGCAAATGGCTATTTTCGGGTATGTATCCTTAAATTACAAGTCTTGATCATTCTATCATTGTCACTTGGATATAACTAGTTTACACTTAGGCTAATATCTCAAGATACTTGGTTACTCAAATTTCACAATTCATACATTCATCTATCATATAGTCTCTAATCCCTTTTCTAGCATTATAATGATCACATAATATCCAATTTCTTATTCATTCTTAATTCACAGTATTCATCTCCTTTGAATCACCTTAGCATTCTTAAGAACACTTTCATTCCCATAACACTCATAATTTTCCAGATTTTTCTTCATTGATATTAACCATCCATTCCTTATTTATAACATCAATTAACAACCTAAACATATCAAAAACTTTATCTAACTAACTCATCATCAACTAGGTTCATTTCAAGTCTAATTGCACCATAAGAAAATACCTTAGCATTAGTTGGTTAAACAATTGTACAAAACTGAAATTACCATTTCTAGACCTTGCCCACGATCATAGGAAGGTATCCCACGATCGTGACAATCCACAGTCGTGGGATGAGTGCCACAATCATGGACCACCTATTTTCCTTCACTTTTCTAGATTTTAAACCTTTACTTACTATATCTAAGACATCTTATATATAGGCCATCATTTCTACTTCACTTTCTCTTCATTCTCACCTCCATTTCAACTCAAAAACATCCATCAAACAAATCATACATTATTATTCATCAATCATACAAAAATAAAACATAAACACATTCATTTCTTCATCCACGTGACATCACTCTTCAACCACCATTATCATGTTCAATCCATCTTTAACTATCATCATGTATGTTTCATTTAAAACAAACCATAAAGAATATTATTTAACTTACTTATTTAACTCCAAGCCTTTTCAAAACGCGGGTTAGCCTAGCTCTCCCATACCATATGGATATCATCTTTCAAGGAGAAATAGGTTGGGCTTTCAGGTAACAAGATGAAGAAGGCAACATCTTGGAATGGCTAGTGAAGAATGATAGCAAAGTTTAATGTTGAGAGGGTGAGAGTGAGTGATGGAGAGAAGAAATTAAGAAGATGAGCATATAACCAAATAGAAGTTAAAGATAAAGATGATTGTCTTTCAATGTATTAATGTCGTGGGTTAAGGAGCTTGGTAGGTGTCATAACACATGTCATGACACTCACCACATAATTAATCAAATTTACAACTCCTAAGTATGGCACCCAAATTCATTTGATAATCAGTCCATTTGTCACCCAATTTACTATGCCGAATGTCAATAAACCCTAAAGCCACATCTCAATTATTTCTACTGCTATGTGTCAATTATTTCTACTGCCATTTGTCAATTGTCTTGCCACTTGACATTTTTTCTAGTCCAAAAGTACACATTAATTCATAAATCTCCCAATCATACCAATTAACTCCAAATTACTAATTATGATCCGTCAATTCTTATCATTGGTAAACCAAAGTACAAGATATTGGAAATACTCATTAATATCACATTCATTATGCTCAGTCATTTATCACATTCATCTTAGTTTCATACTCGAAATATGTCAATTGAGTGCAACTTGTCTATCTCACAATTAATGTGTGTATGCTAATGTTATACATTTGAACATAATTATGAAATCATGTCATAGATGTACCAATTTCGTTCTATATGATACCACTAATGTGACTCATTAGTCTAACATGTTAAATCTCTCAAGAATTTGAGAGACGGGATGCTATAATTCTCCCCCTCTTTAAGACATTTCATCATCGAAATTCATTCTTAACTAATTGATTCCACAGATGGGGGTAATGTTGTCTCTTTTGTTTGTCAATCTCCCAATTGACTTCTTTTCTTGAATGATTTTCTTTAATCACTCGATTTTCTCAAATTTCTTATCGACTTATCTTGATGTTTAACTATTTTTAGTGGTTTGTCCACGTAATTCACATAAGTTGCAATCTTAATTTTTTGAATTGATAACACAAACATCAAATCTAACTCGTACGTTCTGAACATAATAGAGTAGAATATAGTATGGACCTAAGTTCTTCTTGCAATATCAATAGTGTTATCTCAAACTCAAGAATCCAATAACGTGGATACTTTATAATAACGAAAACACATGCACTCTCTATAGTATGTTCAGTTTCTCGTGCCTGAGTCTCATATCTATTTGACTCCAATATTTATTTCTAATTTGTTCAATATTTATTCATTCTTAGAAGTGGAATATTTGGTCTGCTTGATACAATTTGATGAAAGTCTTCATCAAAAGAAGATTTCTGTCTTTAATCATCTGTAATGTTCACTTAATCCTTATCAATCAACTATGTTTATCATTGCTTTTTAGCCATATTACCTCAATAAGATCAGTTTCTATCATATCTTACATGATCAAAATGTTCAAAATACTAAGGGTCTGTTTGTAATATTTCACCTGTATTATTTTCTTAAAATAATGAAATATTAATTTAGTATTGTTGGAGAAAGTAGGCATAATTGGTCGAACCTTGTTAAATTCTGGTGTTCTTTATTTGTTTATTTAATAGTTATTGTTGGGTATAGTTGTAGTGAATTATTGTTATATTAATTTACATATTTAGGAAAATTCTGTCTAGAAGGTTGGGTTTTAAGTGAGACAGTTTATGACCCCTCCAGTTTTTCTTGGGAATTTACCTGGTGTGATTTTTCAGTACAATCGTTCACACTCTCTTCACCTAGGCAATAGTACTAAAGGTGAATTTGATATTATTGGTGGAAATTAACCAACATTTTCGCGACAATTAGTATCAGAGCTAAGGTTTCTTCTTAGTATGCTCTGTGGTTACATTGTGGTCTGATCTTCCACATTGAAAAAGATTTTTCCTTAGGCTATTGGCATTCTGAATTGATAGCTATTGAATAAAAATTGTAGCAGAGATGGCAGAAATTAAAGATACGACTGCATTAATAGCTTCCACCTCGTTTATTATAGCAAGAACTGCTGTGAAAAATGCAAGATTTGAAGTGGAGATTTGTGATTGTACAGGTCATTTTGGCGTATGTGAAAGTAAGGCTCAAGATGCTCTTTTTCAGCAAGGTGTTGGCATTGCCATTGACGAAAAGAATCAGATGATGTTAAGGAAAAAGATTGGAAGATTATAAATCATTTGGAATGTGGTATAATTCGATCGTGTCTTTCCAAAGAGCAAAAGTATGTTTTCTTGAAAGAAACTTCTGCATCTAAATTATGGAATGCGATGGAGGAATATTTCTTAAAGAAAAGCAGTCAGAATAAGCTTTATATGAAGAAGAGACTATTTTGTTTCTTTTATGTTATGGGTAACACTATAAATGATCACATCACCAGTTTTAATCAGTTAGTTACTAATTTAATGAATTTGGATATGACATTTGAAGATAAAAGGTCTAGCATTGATGTTGCTAGGATCCCTTCTTGAGGAGTTTGAGTTTCTTGAAACTACTCTACTTCATAGGAAGGTTATTGTGTCTTTTAGTGAAGTTACAATTGCTTTGTGCAATCTTGAATTGAGAAGGAGGACAAAGCAAGAACATACAAGTAGAGCAATAGAAGGTTTGGTGGTTAGAGGCCATTCGCAAAGCCAGACTAAAGAAAACAAAGGGAGATCAAAGTCGAGGCCCAAATTAAGCAAAGATGAATGTACCTTTTTTCAGGAAAAAGGGAAATAAAAAAAGGATTGCCCAAAGCTAAAGAATAAAAACAAACCTGATAAAGGAAAGGCTGTTGCAAATTCGAATGTTGTAGAATGTGAAGATGCAGACTTAGATTTTTCATTGCTTGTTACATCCTCAATAAGCCCTTCTAGTTTATGACTGTTAGATTCAAGTTGTAGCCATCATATGTGTCCTAACTGAGATTGGTTCTCTAGTTTTAGAGAGCTCAATGGTGGAGTTGTCTACATAGCAAATGATAATCCCTGCAATACAAAAAGAATTGGTTCAATTTGCTTGAGGAAACACGATGGAACAACCAAGAATCTAGCAGATATCAGATAAGTGCGAAGTTTGACAAAGAATCTCATTTCTATAAGAGTCTTAGAATCAAAGGGCTACATTATAAATGCAGCAAATGGAGTAGTTAAAGTCATCTCTACTACACTTGTGTTAATGAAAGGAATTCAAAGAAACAATATGTTATATTATTACCAAGGTAATTTAGTTATTGGAACAACAACAGTAGCTTCTAATGATAATCAAGAGCTAAAAGCAGCTAGGTTGTGACATATGTGCTTAGGACATGTAGGTGAAAAATCCTTGAAGATATTAGTAAATCAAGGATTGTTGAATGGAGCTTGGACTTACAAATTAGACTTCTGTGAGCATTGTGTCAAAGGAAAGCAGATAAGAGTGAAATTCAACACTGCAATCCATGATACGAAGAGTATTTTAGATTATGTTCACTTTGATGTATGGGCACCTTCCGAAGAAAACACTATTATGTGACCTCTATTGATGATTTTTCCTAGAGAGCATGGGTGTATACTTTGAAGACTAAGGATAAAGTGCTAGGAATTTTCCTCAAATGGAAGAAGATGGTGAAAACTTAAATAGGAAGAAGGATCAAGCATCTCCGTATAGATAAAGGTGGGGAGTATAGGAGTGATCCATTTTTAAAATTATATGAAGATGAGGGTATTATCAGACATTTCACAGTCACGGATACATCATAACAAAATGGAGTGGCAGAACGTGTGAACCGGATATTGCTAAAGAAAGTTTGGTGTATATTGTCCAATGCTGGGCTGGGCAGAGAATTTTGGCTTACATATGCATGTCGTCTCATCAATCGCCCTCCATCAATTGCTATTGGTGGTAAAGCACCTTTGGAAAAATGGTTTGGAAAACCTACTATAGAATATGATTCCTTGAATGTTTTTAGTTCCACTGCATACTATCATGTTAAGGAGTCAAAGTTGGATCCACATGCAAAGAAAGCAATTTTCTTAGGGATCACCTCTAATGTGAAAAAATATCGTCTTTGGTGCCCAGAGTCAACGAAAATATTTTTTAGCAAGGATGTTATCTTTGATGAATCTACCATGTTAAGAAAGGTGACAACTGAAAATATTAAGCAAACAGATGGTGCTCTAAAATAGGTGGAGTTTGAAGGAAGAATTGTTACCCCAGTAAATGATGAAGTAGATGTATAAACTCTTATAGTAGAAAAGAAACTAAACAACAATAATTACCAATTTCATTGAGAAAGCCAGAAAGGAACAATATTCAAATACCTACTCGTCATGTTAATATGGCGGCTTATGAATATCCAACTGAAATTGATGACATTCCTACTACGTATAGGAAGCAGTCCGATGTTCAGAAGAAGATAAGTGGAGGATAGTCATGAATAAAGAAATACATTACCTTTATAAGAATCATACGTGGAAGCTAGCTAGTCTCTCAAAGGAAAAGAAGGCAATTGGATGCAAATGGATATATGCAAAGAAAGATGGATTTCCTGACAAGAATAATGTTTGCTACAAAGCAAGCTGGTGGCCAAAGGCTATGCTCAAATGAAGGGAATTGATTATAATGATGCTTTTTCTCCAATTGAAGAACATTCCTCCATTGGAAATTTTGTTGGCCTTGGTAGCACAATTTGATATGTAACTAGTTCAATTAGATGTAAAAACTACATTTTTACATGGAAACTTATAGGAGGAAATCTATATGACTCAGCCCGAAGGTTTTAAAGTTGCTGGAAAAGAGAAATACTGTGTAACCTTGAACAATCGTTGTACAGACTAAAGTAATATCTGAGGTAGTGGTACAAGCAATTTGATAAGTTTATAATGGAAAAAAAGTACACAAGAAGAAAATGCAATCACTGTGTGTATTTTCGCAAGCTACCAGATGGATCCTACATTTATTTTATCTTATATGTTGACGATATGCTAATAGTTTCAAAGAAACTAAGAGAAATTGAGAGATTGAAGATTCAATTAAATCAATTGTTTGAAATTAAGGATCTAAGTGAAGCTAAGAAGATTCTTGGCGTGGAGATAAGAAAAGACAAGGAATTGGGGAGACTTTGTTTGAGTCAGAAACAGCATCTGAAAAAGGTACTAAAATGTTTTGACTTGAATGAAAAGTCAAGCCTGTCAGTACTTTGCTCGCTCCTCATTTCAAGCTCATTGCATCTTTGTCTCTAAAGAATTATATAGAATGGGAGTACATGTCAAAAGTACCGTTTGCAAATGTTGTTGGTAGCTTGATGTATGCTATGGTATGTACAAGGCCCAGCATTTCACAAGTAGTTAGGGTTATGAGCAGGTGTATGCATGATCTTAGAAAGGAACATTGGCAAGCTGTGAAATGGATTTTACTGTACATTTTTAACACCATAGATATTGGTTTGGTATTTTAGTGGGATAAGCAAAATGGTTAATGTGTAGTTGGATATTGTAATTCTAACTATGCCAGTGATTTGGACAGGCGTCGATCAACTACTAGTTATTTGTTTATTCTTACAAAGGCACCAGTCAGTTGGATGTCTACCTTATAGTCAACAATTGCTTTGTCGACTACAAAGGCAGAGTATATGGCAACTACAAAGGTTGTCAAGGAGGCAATTTGGCTTTAAGGATTGCTTAGTGAATTAGGGGTTCGACAAAAGCACATTAAAGTGTATTGTTATAGTCAAAATGCTATCCTTTTAGCAAAGAACTAGGTTTACAATGTAAAGACAAAGCATATCGATGTCCGTTATCACTTTATATGAGATGTTTTGGAAGAAGGTAGAGTTGTTATCCAAAAGATTAAGAACATTGAGAATCCTGCTGATATGTTGAAAAAGGTGGTGACTACGGTCAAGTTCCAACATTATTTAGACTTGATTAATATTGCTAAAAATTGAAGATGGGCACTTTGAAGGGTATTTGAAGACACTGCTAAAGATGAGTTTTGCGAGAGATTTTAAGAAGTGGAATTCACTAAGGTGGAGATTTGTTGAGTTGTCAACAAATATGGCTCATCCCATAATTAATCCCACATAGAAAATTTGTGGGAATGGTATAGGTTCCTAAAGCTATAAAAGGAGCCTCCCCTCTTTAGTTAGATACATCCCAAAATTGCCTATCTTTCCTTAAGGTAAATTTTTTTCTCTTCTTTTATAATATTCCACCAGTATTATTTTTTGAAAATAATACCATATTAATTAGTTGTATTCGAATAAGTAGGCATAATTAGTGGAACCTCGTTAAATTCTGGTGTTCGCTATTTGTCTATTTAATAGCTATTATTGGGTATAGTTGTAGTGAATTATTGTGCTATCAAATTACATGTCAAGAAAAATGATGTCTAGGAGATTGAGTTTTAAGTGTGACTCCTCTAGTCTTTCTTGAGAATTTACCTGATGTGATTTTTCAGTACAATCGTTCACACTCTATTCATCTAAGCACTAGTGCTAAGGGTGAATTTATTATTATTGGTAGAAATTAACCCGTGTTTTCGCAACACTTGGATCTATAATGGTTTTTCCTTAATACCATAAGTCATACATCTACATTCAATTATAACTATATATCGTGTATCATGTCATTCAACCACATTTAATATGAAAACCTGCAATTATATCTGCTTTATTAAAAATAACTCTAATTTACTATAACCTTGATTTGGGGATAATGCAGTTATTTCAAAAAATTAAGAAATTGAACGATGAAAACAATTAATATACACACAATTAAACATCCAAATCATATATCATACAAAATAACTAACCTAGAAACCCTAATTGGTACATAGTGTTTACTACCCAAGTCATGCGAATTCTATTTAGTTCCCTTTAAATTACCACCATTCCACCTCCAATATGTCTCTCACACTTTTGTCATCACAGTTCTCTCACTTCTAAATTTTTGTTTCTCGTGAAAATGATAATTATACACACAATTGAACGAAATTACTTACTTCATTGAGATGGGATCGGTAGTTAATAATATTATAAATAGGAAAGTAACAGGGGCAATTATAAATTATGTGTGAGCATTCTTTAACCTGAAACCTAAAAACATCAAAAGATAATTCATCAAGTCTTCCATAGAGCAAATTATAATTGAGTATGGGGAGTGTTAAAAGAGGGCATAATTAACATTTCATATTGTTTCTTATTGTAGATAGTGTAATGGGGATATATCTATATGCAATTATTGCTCAAAGGCAGTCACTACGAAAAAATAATACAATCTGTAATGATTTATTGATAAAACGTCGCGAATTATGAATACTTTTTATGATATTTCAAAAAAAAAGTCACGAAAAGTTTAACTTTTTTTGAACGTTTTTATAAAACGTCGCAGATTTATAACACTTTTTGTGATGTTTTATTAATAAAACGTCACGAAATGGATTCGTGAGTTTTTGTTAAATAAAATGTCGCAAAATACGTTTGGCTTTTGTTTAATTAAATTTCTCGCGCGTTTCGTCTCTGGTTTCTTCTTCTACTCTCTTCTAAAATTTTGCTCTCTCTTCTGGCTTCCTCTCCTTCTCCACCATCTGCTTCTTTCCTTTGATATTGCTTCTAGTTTATCGAAATGGGAAATCTTTTTGAAATATTCTTGATTTTCCTTCATAGATGTCCTAC
Source organism: Erythroxylum baracoense (assembly GCA_025629805.1). Lineage (NCBI taxonomy): Eukaryota > Viridiplantae > Streptophyta > Magnoliopsida > Malpighiales > Erythroxylaceae > Erythroxylum > Erythroxylum baracoense. The sequence goes on from JAOTAY010000001.1 coordinate 12,991,117, forward strand.
TCGAGAGATGGAAGGTCTGCGTCTCCACGCGCCTCAATTTCACCTGCTGGTCGTCGAAGGTCGAGGTCTAGGTCTTTATCCAAGTCTCGCAGAAGTCGCTAAAGGTTTGATTGTCTATTTTTTGGTTTTTTTTGGCTTGGGTTTATGGTTATGTTCTTATTACAGGTTAAGTTTATGTTATGCATGTCTAAAAATATGTGGTTCTTGATTCAGGAGTAGGGATTCTGTTGATGCAGCGAACCCTGGGAATAACTTGTATGTAACGGGGTTATCGACTAGAGTTACTACTGCTGATCTTGAGAAGTATTTTGGCGCTATAGGAAAGGTACAGTCTTTTCTGAAGTTGTTATCCTTATTGCTTGGTGACCTCAATAAAAGATCTTTCTATTGAGTCTCCCCTGCCCTCAACGCCCCATTTTTTCTTTTCCATTGCGTTTTCGGACTATTTTATTTTTTATAGCTGATGCGTTTTTTTCCTTCTCTGCTTGCGCTTTGGACTGTCTGTCTACTGCATCGTCTTTTTATCTTCTTTACTAATTCAATAGTTTTGTTTCTTCTGGACTCTTCTTCAACACTGGGTTACTACTTCTGCGCTTTTTTCCTTGCTGTCGTTTTGCTTGTTGCTTATTCTGCTGGTTGAGAGCTGCTGGCATTTTGGTAGGCTGCTAATGCCTCGTCCGCATTTTCTCTTATGCTGGCTATTCTTCTTCTAGACCTTGTTGCTGTGTCGTTTTTTTGTCTTGTAGCTGCTGATGTTTTCTGCTGTGGACTGCTGCGTTTTTGTTCCTCCCAACAGCTACTGTGCATTTTAACTCCCAGCTGTCATTTTCTTCTGTGCTGTTGGTGTTTTGGTCTGCTGCTCATCTGCTAGCGTTTTCTCTCCTTGCTCTCTGTGTTTTATCTCCTTTATGCCGCGTGCGTTTTGCTTGTGCTCTTGTCTCCTGTGTGCTGTCGTTTTAGTGTACTGGAGTGCTGCTGTGGTTTTGTTTATTTTCTCTGGTCCCTGTTTTAGTTGTGTGATTATGGTTTTGTTCATTTAGTGAATGTTGAGTAAACTCAAAGTTCACCTACTGATACATAGTTTGTATATTTACCTCTAAATATCTTGTTATTCCATATCTGATCACCTGTAGTTTTAACATCATACAGAGCATAGTAATGTGAAAACAAATTTTTAATCAAGAATGAATTGGTTAGACCACTCTCTTACCCATTTGAATGTGAATAACTGAATAATACATATGACAGGCAAGTTGGTTTAGAATGACACAAGGAATGAAAGAAACAGTCATTAGTCTTGTTGGTAGTTGAGACCTAACTTCAAGCCAATAAAATTATAAGGTTGTCTGAATTTGAGCTATATGCTTTCACTTGTTTGTCACTTTAAGCATATTGTCCCATGATGAATTTGTTTTCATGGATCCCTAAATGTTAGTGTGCCCACTCAAAAACTATCTTGTAGGTGAGTTGAAACACATGTGCAGATTAACACCAATAGCTGTAATTGGGGGTTCATTCTTCCCCCATTTAGCAGGCCATAACATATCAGAAGCTGTAACTGCTGGATGTGATGTTCTTACATGTGAATGCTTCCATCCTAGGCCGTAAATGCTTCATATGAAATTATTTTATTATATAGTTATAATCTTTCATGATTTACAGCTTTCAGGTCGTCATATTGTACAGGAAATGCAACGATTAAAACCTTTATCAGTTATGCAGGTTTGAAAAACTTTTTTTCTTTTGCTTGTTGGAAATTTCCTAATTGAAGCATAGCCTTTTGAGTCAAATCCATCTTGTAAATTGGTTCACAGTGCCATATAAATAAACTAATATACTTCAAGAATAGAGAAAGTTTGCAACTTTTTGTCAGCTCAAACTTCATTTAGTTGAAAGCAGAAAACAACACACTTAATATCCAACTTACTTTGTCATAATCCACTATAAGAGAGCACATGCTCATATTTGTAATTAATTCATGGGATTGGAGATATGTTATTTGTTGAAACTATACACATTCAAGGTTGCATTTTCTGTTAAAATGGCGGAACATTAAGCTATTGCTAAATACACATGCCAGAGCTGTGGTTTAAGATGCAAACTTGCTGTATTGTCATATCACAATGGTCACTTTTACTCTAACTTTTTTTTTCTCTTAGAAAAGGTTATCTTGATCACAAATTTGTGTTTTGCACTCTTGTTTTTTTTTTAGTAATTTGAACTCCTAACTATCAATCATGCAGGTCTCTGGGGAATATGACCTTACAAATGCGTTAATGGAATTCCTTAGTGATGTAAAAGTTCTTGAAGAACGTCAGATGGCTGCAAAACAAGCATTTGATGCTATGTCAAGTGGTATCATCACCAATGTTTGGAACCTAATGAACGGGTTATTTACTATTTGTGGTCACAAATTACTGCATTTTCATAAGTTAGCACTGTAAATTGCTGCCAGGATGTCAATGTAAAATACTTGGTAAAATATTTTCGTAATTTTGCAGCAGGGTGTATTTGATCATGAAATTAATAGTTGCTCTTGCCCTTATGTGCAGGTGGTTGGAACTCCTAACTACATATGTCCTGAACTACTTGCAGATTAATAGTTGCTCTTACCCTAATGTGTTGATTTGAGTGTCCTGTTTGAAGAAAGAGAGACAAGATATGGTCGACTCAGACCAGTTGAGAACATGCAAACGTTTCCACTTGCAACTAAGCTCAATGGTTTACATATTGGAAGGCAAAGAGCTAGAGTTTTACATGAAGAGGATCCAGAGGAAGAAGGGCAAGGGAGTTGGTGCTGCCTAAGTTTTATATATCAGACTTTTCTTTCCACCTTACATTCCTTACTTTTGGAACATTTTGAGCAATCAAGACACGAAGGTCCAAATAGTGCTATGGTTAAACTTTTGGTTAGAATACTTTATATTTATCGATGGGATTTGTTCAATTAAATGGTGCATTTAATACAATCAAGTCAATTGCATAGTTTTGTATGGTGATTTCTATATTGTTGCATAGTTTCTGTGTATAACCCTTTGGGGTGAACTGCTTGGTCTAACAAAATACTTGACACTTGAGTTTTCTTAGTTTCACCATATGCCTTAGGAGTTAGCTAGACAGTTTTCCAACTAATGATTGCTTAGGTCTACTTATTAAACAAATAAGATTAAAAATATTGTATTTTAAAAAATAATTATTAAGATTAAATAATTATTAAATTAAAATGATTTTCAAAAAATGGAAAAAATAATAATTAAAAATAATGCAAATAATAATAAAACGTCGCAGAATGTCTTCTGTGATGTTTCTAGAAAAAACGTCGCAGAATTAAAACGTCGCGGAATGTCAGTGTTTTTCGCAATGTCTTTCTTAAAACGTCGCAGAAACCTTTTACCTATATCATATTTCGTGTTTGCAAATTATAATCTGCGACGTTTTTTGAGATTATGTGACGTTTTTTAAACATCGCAAATTGTACTGTTTTCTTGTAGTGAATCAAAGTCATCAAACGGACTCTATAGCATTATCGACAACAATCGATCGAACACTGAAATGAGACGCCTATCAAGCTTCTACTTTACATTTTTTCAAAAGCAAGACTCCAAATTCGATAAATTTATTGCAGACATCTTGTATTTTCATCGTAAGAGCCATTAAAGAAAAAGAGATGAAATGAAATGGAACGTCAAGACTGGTTGTTTTGACGTTTGTTCAAATCAAGTATAAGGCATCGGACTTCAGCGTAATTTTTGGACACATAAATATACAAACTTTTGCTAGCTTAACGACAATTTTAGAAAGAATTACCTTAAAAAAAACTTTTAGAAAGAATTAATTAAAGCCATTCCTTTTCTACATTTTCGTAGTCAAATTACTTTGAGATTT